>OW121742.1:110915241-111515241 GCA_933228675.1 Stomorhina lunata
TTTTATTTGACGGACAGACGGGCATAAAACTCCCTATCATTTTGGGATTTTTGTGTTTCCATAAGTTTTTATATTTAAATGGTGGTTAAATGGTGACCGATTGGGGCAAAATTTTGTACACTGACTAACATTGACATAGGACTTCCTTGTACTAAATTTAGTGTCCATAGCTGGAATAGTTTATCATTAATTCGCACTTAAGTGTATTTTAGGTGCAATTTAGGCTGTTTTCGTAAAGGTCTTGTATGGGAGCTATGGTTAATTTTATCATATCATATCTGTTATTAGTTTGTAATTTTTTAGCAAATAAACGATTGGCCTAGGCGAGGTTATACGGGAGCTATGGTTAAATGTAAACCAATACCAACATTTTCCAAGGAAGAAAGAATATTTTGGCCAAATTTCAGTGACGTAGCTCCTTCCGTTCAGGCCCTGTCGTGCCGATAACAGACAGACATACGGAGAGACAGACGGACAGACACAGACAGACACAGACAGACTCAGACAGACACAGACAGACACAGACAGACACAGACAGACACAGACAGACTCAGACAGACACAGACAGACACAGACAGACACAGACAGACACAGACAGACACAGACAGACACAGACAGACACAGACAGACACAGACAGACACAGACAGACACAGACAGACACAGACAGATACAGACAGACACAGACAGACACAGACAGACACAGACAGACACAGACAGACACAGACAGACACAGACAGACACAGACAGACACAGACAGACACAGACAGACACAGACAGACACAGACAGACACAGACAGACACAGACAGACACAGACAGACACAGACAGAGACAGATAGACACAGACAGACACAGGCAGACACAGACAGACACAGACAGACAGACACAGACAGATGCAGACAGACATCGCTCTTAGAATTTCATAGGGATTCAGAATTTTGGTTTTAGAGCCAATATTAAAGAAATTACAAACGGAATGACAAACTCAATATACCCCATTCCTTTTTAAAGGTGGATGTAAGCTTTCTATAATAATAAAGAAATTTAACATATTTTGTGACTTAAAAAAAAGCATCTCTTTGTTAAAATCTGATCCTTTTATCTCATTTTTAAACTTTAACTCAACTCAGTCCTTAACACAACATGTGCCCATGTTATTTATTGTATGCTCTAACTACAAAGGTTTCGTTGATATTGCCTCAAAAGACTCAGCTTAAATCCCCTCCCCCCTCCTCCAGCCTCTTGCTAACCCATCACCCATCCTGAAAAGAGGACACTTTGACTCATAAACACAGATACAGCTGTTAAATAGTAAACCACACTTTATACAGAAAAGAAAAAAAAAAACAAAATACCAAAACCAAAAGTACGACAACACACAGAGCAAAACTGAACTGAACAGGACTAAAAGAAAGCAAGAAATTTGTATATACAGAAGCCAAAAAACAAAAAAATGAAACGAAACATAAAGCACAGAGTTGTCGTGTTTTATTATTCCCTCAAAGGATAACAAGAGCAAACGAAGACAAAAACAAACATCAAACGACGAGTACTCTTTGGAAACAAAGACCTCAAAACCGTCATAACAACATCATCATCATGATTATCACCATAACCATCATCATCACCACCACCAATACCGCCTTCCTCTCTGTCACACCATCTTTACTCATAGTGAAATCATCAAAGCCCAGCATCATCACCATGAGCCGCTTTTGTACTTGTTTTAAATAAGTACTACTACTCGTAGTACTACATAGTTGCACTAGGTTTGATAGTTGCCGGGTACAATGGACGTTTTTGTGGGATAGATTTTGGAATTGAAATGGGCGTTAAGGTATATAACTTTTTGTTTGTGGGAATTAAAAGCCTTTTATGTATTTATCACCTGGCGAATTCGTTACAAACATCCACTAAGTAACCGAATACCTGTTGAGAAAGGTATTCGCCAGGAATGCGTCCTATCCCCATTACTTTTTAAGTCTGACCGGGGATCGAACTTGGAACCTCTGGTATGCTAGGCGGATGACTAACCTGCTATACCACGGCATCACAATTAAAGCGATCAAGCTACATTTGCTGCCATTTTAGCCTTCATATGTCTTTCTTATATTTTTACTCGAGTGTGAGGGTCAAACATATAAATTGAGTCCCAATTTCTCGAAATCCGTTCCTGTTGTAGAACTTACCATGCCTTGTCAATTTAGTTCTAGTTCAGATATAGTTCAGTTCTAGTTCAGTTCTAGTTCAGTTCTAGGTTCAGTTCTAGGTTCAGTTCTAGGTTCAGTTGTAGGTTCAGTTCTAGGTTCAGTTCTAGGTTCAGTTGTAGGTTCAGTTCTAGGTTCATTTCTAGGTTCAGTTCTAGTTCAGTTCTAGGTTCAGTTCTAGATTAAGATCGAGGTTAAGTTCTAGGTCCAGTTCTAGGTTCAGTTCTAGGTTCAGTTTTAGGTTCAGTTCTAGGTTTAGTTTTAGGTTCAATTCTAGGTTCACTTCTAGTTCAGTTCTAGGTTCAGTTCTAGGTTCAGTTCTGGTTTCAGTTCTAGTTTCAGTTTTAGGTTCAGTTCTAGGTTCAGTTTTAGATTCATTTCTAGGTTCAGTTCTAGGTTCACCTCTAGGTTCAGTTCTAGGTTCACCTCTAGGTTCAGTTCTAGGTTCACCTCTAGGTTCTGTTCTAGTTCAGTTCTAGTTCAGTTCTAGTTCAGTTCTAGTTCAGTTCTAGTTCAGTTCTAGTTCAGTTCTAGTTCAGTTCTAGTTCAGTTCTAGTTCAGTTCTAGTTCAGTTCTAGTTCAGTTCTAGTTCAGTTCTAGTTCAGTTCTAGTTCAGTTCTAGTTCAGTTCTAGTTCAGTTCTAGTTCAGTTCTAGTTCAGTTCTAGTTCAGTTCTAGTTCAGTTCTAGTTCAGTTCTAGTTCAGTTCTAGTTCAGTTCTAGTTCAGTTCTAGTTCAGTTCTAGTTCAGTTCTAGTTCAGTTCTAGTTCAGTTCTAGTTCAGTTCTAGTTCAGTTCTAGTTCAGTTCTAGTTCAGTTCTAGTTCAGTTCTAGTTCAGTTCTAGTTCAGTTCTAGTTCAGTTCTAGTTCAGTTCTAGTTCAGTTCTAGTTCAGTTCTAGTTCAGTTCTAGTTCAGTTCTAGTTCAGTTCTAGTTCAGTTCTAGTTCAGTTCTAGTTCAGTTCTAGTTCAGTTCTAGTTCAGTTCTAGTTCAGTTCTAGTTCAGTTCTAGTTCAGTTCTAGTTCAGTTCTAGTTCAGTTCTAGTTCAGTTCTAGTTCAGTTCTAGTTCAGTTCTAGTTCAGTTCTAGTTCAGTTATAGTTCAGTTCTAGTTCAGTTCTAGTTCAGTTCTAGTTCAGTTCTAGTTCAGTTCTATTTCAGTTCTAGTTCAGTTCTAGTTCAGTTATAGTTCAGTTCTAGTTCAGTTCTAGTTCAGTTCTAGTTCAGTTCTAGTTCAGTTCTAGTTCAGTTCTAGTTCAGTTCTAGTTCAGTTCTAGTTCAGTTCTAGTTCAGTTCTAGTTCAGTTGTCACAGAAATAATTCCAATTCTTTGCCTGCTATTGAGATGACCCGGTCTAGAGCATATAATCAACACTTTTTAAGCAATAAAAGCTACTTTTGAAGTAACTGTATAGACAACATTTTTTTAATATATATGAATCTATAATTTACCCGAAGGGTTACATGGATCGAATAGTCAATGGAAGTGATGAAACGAGAGACTAGAGTTTTCAAGAAGCAAATGTTACATAGAAAAGTCCTGCAGTGACTAACACATAGAAAGCTTTACTAGTATATATGGTTTTAAGAAAGCTCTAATGAAAAAGAAGTGAATTTCGAGATATAAACCCTTTTTCTTGTGACGAGCCAACACTCAGGCGATGACCCCTACATGAGAAGTGAATATAGTTTTCGAGATACAAAACTTTTTTTGTGTCGCAGCAACCCTCAGGGGATGACCCCGCCATATGCATAAGCATTGTGATGGAACTTGGAAAAAATTTTGCGGGGCGGAGAATAGAGGGAGTAGTGTTTGCGGTAAATTGATTTGAACCTTTGGATATCTTCTTCTTCTTCTTCTGTTATCCTTGACTCCCGGTGGAGCATAGGGATATCTTAATTAGATGGAAATACTGAAGCAGAACATATATTCTAGATATTCGTGCTGTGCGGCTAAAAAACGAGTTTTCTCTATAGTGTATCATGCGATCCACAGGAATATCGACTACAAAGGGATGAGCCCTTTTTAAGTAGCGACAAAATGCCTAATTTCGTTTGAGCTCATGCCATTATAGAAGCGATAGAATAGTGAAACGCAACTCACATTACGTCGATGCTCCAATGGGTCAATAGAGTTGGCTACCCTGCTGTCACCTATAAGCACCTTCGACCTCTCTTGTACACACCCGAAAAGCTCCAAACTTTAAAGCACCGGCACAGATATGGGAGTTGTATTCCATTTTAAGTGGTATAGCTATAAAGGATATCACTTGGAGTAAAGTGTATCTTATGCCGCCTTAGAAAGCCGAGACACTTGAAAGCTTCTTTCGACATTTGAAAAATGTGTTTAGTCCAAAGGACATCACACTGAATTTTTATGCCTAGAACATCAAGAGTTTCTGATTCCTCAATATACCACCCATAATTACAGATGATGCAACATGGTCCGTAACGCTTGTGTATTATATTTCAAGAGCTATAACTTTACTTTCGTTGAAACATTGAATAGAATGGCACCATTTTTCCGATAAAAAGGCTAATACATCACCCGTAGAGCGGCCTCTACGAAATCCATACTTCTGGTCGTTTAGTAGATTATTAGACTCCAAATATTTGACAAGATGGTAGTTGCCAATGCTTTCCATTACATTGGATTGGGTAGTAATTTTCGAGGTTGCTAGCCTCACCCTTTTTGGGAATTAGTACTAATAAGGTTGGCTAATGGACGAGCTAACGTCGAAGAGCACTGCTCCACTTTTAAGCGGTAAGCTCGATTATCATGAAATTGCACATGACTATTGAGGAGGAGTATCCGAGCTTAAATGTGGAGTTTGTAGACTTATTAGGGGGGAAGCTACAAAAAACGTTGCTATTTGTATGATGACTTAGGTCTAGAATTTTGATAGCTGAGATCTACAAAAAATATTACTACACATATGGTTTATCTCTTACAGTTTATGAGCTATTCGACTTCGAAAAAATTTTTAAATTTTTGACGACTTAATCCTAGAATTTTGCTAATATTGAATTCAAATAAATAGTAGATCTCAGCTAGCAGATTTCGCACATATAAAAATCTTTTATATCGGATCAAAAATGTCAACCGAAGTCGTTGTGCTAGAATAGTCAGCCGATGTGCCGGAAGAGTCAGGCGAAGTTGATATGCCAAAACAGTCAGCCGGAGTCGCTGTGCCAAAAACAGTCAACCGAAGCTGATGTGCCAAAACAGTCAGCCGAAGCCGCTGTGCCAAAACAGTCAACCGAAGCCGCTGAGCCAAAACAGTCAGCCGATGTGCCAAAACAGTCAGCCGAAGTTGCTATGCCAAAACAGTCAACCGAAGCTGATGTGCCAAAACAGTCAGCCGAAGACGTTGTGCCAAGACTGTCAACCGAAGTCGCTGTCCCAAAACAGTCAAGCGAAGTCGCTATGCCAAAATAGTCAGCTGTGCTAAAACAGTCAGCCGCTGTGACTTAAACAGTCAGACGGAGCCGTTACGCGTGGTGTTTCTTGAATTACATTTTATAAGTCTAGGGAAAATTCTGTCTCTGTAAATCTTGAATACTTATATAGATTTCCGCATAAACTAAATACGAATTATATTTGTAATAAGTAGTGAAAAGGGGTATATGGATTTTAATTGTCGGGTCCTACACAAAGGTAAATTGTCTAATCCGTTCGAAGTTACTACTGGAGTGAGACAAGGATGTATCTTTTCATATAATGCGCATGGCTTTGAATGGTAGACAGGGTATCCAATGGATACCCTTTAAACAACACGAGGACTTGGAATACCTTTGCTGGGAGTGTCTTAATGTCTTCTAAGCAAAAGCTCAGGTCTCCTTCAAGAAAACACGTAATGCTATCAATATTATATATCGGGCAGCTGATTATGACAAAGATTATATCTGGAGGCTATCGCGCAAACCTGTCGACATACATCAATTTGGATTACGGGGTTATTGGATGTGTATGTACCTTAAGTTAACTTGGTAGTTTGGTACCTACAAAAGCTGGCTTCGGCGAGGATATTTTCGCACATATAAATCTCATATTAATAAGGCAAAATCTGCTTATGGCATTCTTCGAGATATTTGGAAATCTCGGCAAATATCAACAACAACTAAGTTATGAATATACAACTCGAATGTCAAGTCTATCTTGTATTACGGTTGCGAAACTTAGAAACGCACAAATGCCATCGCTAAGCGCCTGCAAACCTTTGCAAACAAATGCTTGCGGCAAATCCATAATATATGGATGGCCGAATCGCATAAGAAGTGAAGATCTACTAAATGCGACAAACCAACTCCCTTCTTCTGTAGAGATATGTCAACGGAAATGGCGGTGGATAGGCCACACGCTTTGTAGGCCAAATACCAACATTGCTCGACAAGCGCTTCGTTGGAATTTACAGGGAAGCAAACGTCGCGTTGGTGCACCTACAAGAACGTGGAGAAGGTAAATTTTTGCAGAGTTGCAAGCAGCAATAGAGTTCGATATAAAAGGAAAGTTGAGGCCCTATGCTCCACTGGGTGTCAAGGAGAAGAAGTCTAGATGTCAAGAAGAAGTATTCTAGGGCAAATTCTGTCTCGTTTGAACCGCAGCTTTCTTATGCAAAACTTGAATACTTACACAGATTTACACATATACTAAAGACGAATTATATTTGTGTATCCCATACAAATGTACATTTAGTCTAGGGCAAATTTTCTCTCGTTTGAACCTCCGCTTCCTCATGTAAAACTTGAAAACTTATATAGATTTACTCATAAACTAAATGCGAATTATAATTGTGTATCCCATAGATAGATCTAGGCATAAAATAAATACGAATATATTCGTAATAAGTAGTGAAAAAGGGTATATATCATTTTACATATTTACAAGGTGAAATTTAGGAGATTTTGAAAAATGTAAAAAGTTAACTAGATGTACGTTATGTTCAAAAATAACACAGCACAACAAAATAAAAAAAAATTCATCTGCTCTTAAAACCACTATACAATTTTGATGTATCATGACTGCCTTTGTACAAAAATGGTAAAATTTTTAAATTCTATGGATAGATTTAAATTTTTTTTTTTTTTATTGCAATTTTTTTTAGACGTTTCTTCAAATAATTAATGATAACTCAAAAACTTCTAGTCCGATATTATTAAAATAAAATCAGGATTTACATTTAAGATTTACATAGCCTTTAATTCGTCTATATATCGCGTTTCAATCGGATCAATAGTATCGGAGTTATAATAAAAAACTTAAGAAAAAAAATATTTTTTACATAAAAATGATAAAAATTTTCGTTTTAAAAAAATCATGAAAAATCGAAAACGACAAAAAACTTCCGGATTTATTATTTTATCGCATAGCGACATATAATAGCAGCAAAATGAGATATCGATCATAAAAATCGATTGATTTTTTTCGAATTCATTCACAATTTAGTGAATTCGCGCATTTTCACAAAATTTTAGTTTTTTGCAAAAAAAATTAAAAAAAAACCTATCCATAGAATTTAAAAATTTTACCATTTTTGTACTGAGGTAGCCATGATACATCAAATGTATATAGTGGTTACTCGAGCATATTTTTGCTGTTGCCCTGTGTAATCCATATAAATATGTAGAATAATTAAACTTCGTTAGAACTTTCAAACACCCCCATTTATCTAGCGTTTATCGACTTTATGAAGGCCTTCGACAGTGTCAACAGGTGCTATCTATGGAGAATTTTAGAAAACCGTAACATGCCAACGAAAATTCTGAACATAATTCGGGCAATGTACGTGGACTTTAAATGCCGGGTTCTACATAAAGGTAAATTGTCTAATCCGTTCGAAGTTACAACTGGAGTAAGACAAGGATGTATATTATCACCTATACTTTTTATCATTGTCATCGACAATATAATGCGCACGGCACTGAATGGTAGACGTGGTATCCAATGGACACCATTTAAGCAACTCGAGGACTTGGAATACGCCGATGACGTATGTCTTCTAAGCCAAAGACCAGCTCACCTTCAAGAAAACACTAGCGCTATTACTGTTGAATCTCGGGCAGCTGGGCTGGAAATCAATATTTCCAAGACAAAGATTATGCCTGGAGGCTATGGCGCAAACCCGTCGCCACACATCAATGTAGATAACGAGGGTATTGGTTGTGTAGGTACCTTTAATTATCTTGGTAGTTTGGTATCTACAAAAGGTGGCGCCGATGAGGATATTGAATCGCGTATTAATAAGGCAAAATCTGCATTCGGCATTCTCCGAACTATATGGAAATCTCGGCAAATATCAACAACAACTAAGTTACGAATATATAACTCGAATGTCAAGTCCATCTTGTATTACGGCTGCGAAACTTGGAAACGCACAAATGCCATCGATAAGCGCCTGCAAACCTTTGCAAACAAATGCTTGCGGCAAATCCTTAATATATGGTGGCCAAATCGAATAAGAAATGAAGATCTACTAAACGCTTCAAACCAAATCCCTTCTTCTATAGAGGTATGTCAACGGAAATGGCGATGGATAGGCCACACACTTCGAAGGCCAAATACCAACATTGCTCGACAAGCGCTTCGTTGGAATCCACAAGGAAGCGGCCGTCGTGTTGGTGCACCTGCTAGAACGTGGAGAAGGTCAATTGATGCGGAGTTACAAGCAGCAAACTATTCATGGAATGATGTATGCCTAACATCTCGCAATAGAGTTCGATATAAAAGGATGGTTGAGGCCCTATGCTCCACTGGGAGTCAAGGATAACAGAAGAAGAAGAAGAAGAAGACTATGAACTTTGTAAGTTCTATAAATTTTGTCCAAGGAAATTACAATAATTAATTCTTCTTCTTCTTCTTCTGTTATCCTTGACTCCCAGTGGAGCATAGGGTCTGGGATGCAGTTGTTGCCTGGGTTTCCTGCTAATAGGTAATAACTGTATTCAATTCCTACTCACACCTCCTAGTGGTACATCCTGGAAACCTGAGCAACCTAGTTGAAGATGCGGTAAATAACCCGAGTGGGATTCTAGGTCAGGGCCAATGTGAGAGGGAGTTATCTTGGAGCCATTCCGACGTATTTGGTCTAAGGGTCTAAGATAATTGTACTTTGTAAAGTACGGAACTGTAGCGTCTGTTCAACATGTTAGTTGCGGCTACAAGCGGGTGTCTGTCTCGGATCGAGCGACTCGCTTTACAAACGTGGCTCTTGTCTTTGGACTCATCATCCATTGACTTAGCACTTACGATGTTTTAAGCATGGAAATAAACAACATAACAGAATATACAGGGTGGCCCAGAAAGACCGAAGTGGTGTGAATTCCTTATAACTTTTTTATTATAATTTTTTTTTTCTTTTCTTTTCAGTATTTTGTAAAGAAGACTTGGATAATTTATAATGGAGCAATACACAATTGAACAACGTGCCCAAATTGTTGAAATTTACTTTTCAAATCAACGGTCCATTGTGTTGACTCAGCGTGCATACCGTCGTCAATTTAATGTGCGGGTTGCACCCTCTCAGTCGACAATAAACCGTCTGGTTGCAAATTTTCGAGAACAAGGAGCAGTAAGGAACCTTCCTGGTCCCGGCAGACACCGAACTGTCCACACGGCTGACAATATTCAAGTGGTAGAGGAGAGTATTCGGGAGGATCCAGAAACATCAACCAGGAGACGTTCGTCACAACTGGGCCTCTCAAGAACGTCGCTGCAGCGAATTTTGCACACCATAGGATTGTTTCCATACAAAATTCAACTTGTCCAAGAATTGAAACCAACAGATTACCAGCAACGACTTGACTATGCAATTTATTTCCAGCAAAAAGCACAAGAGAATCCAAATTTTATTCATAACTTAATAATGAGTGACGAAGCCCATTTTCAATTAAATGGGTTCGTTAACAAGCAAAACTGTAGGATATGGGCTACGGAAAACCCGAGAGTACTTCATCAACGACAATTGCACCCAGTTAAGTGTACCGTTTGGTGCGGTGTTTCTTCAGAAAGGATCATTGGCCCATTTTTTTTTGAAAATGAACAAGGTGTCGCCATTTCCGTCAATGGTGATCGATATCGGGCCATGTTGCAAAATTTTGTAAGGCCAGCCGTGGAAAACCATCCGCAAATATGGTTCCAACAGGATGGAGCCACAGCGCACACTGCGAGGGCCACAATGACTCTTTTACGCGACATCTTTGGTGAAAGAATAATTTCTCGTAACAGCAATTTTAATTGGCCTCCGCGGTCCCCGGATTTAACTGCTCCAAACTGTTTTCTTTGGGGCTATTTAAAAGGAAAAGTTTATGTTAATAAGCCTAGGACTATTGAGGAGTTAAAAACCAATATTCGAGAAGAAATTAACAACATACCACCGGAAGTTTTGGAAAATGTGTTGGAAAGAGCACATTTGTGCGAAGCAGAATATGGCCACCACTTGCGGGATATCATTTTTAATAACTAATCCAAAAATATTCCCCATAAATTTAATGTATTTAAAAAAAAAAATTAAAAAAATATCTCTTAAATAAAAAGTTATAAGCAATTCACACCACTTCGGTCTTTCTGGGCCACCCTGTACTACTCCAAGGGGTAATCATGCGAGAAATCCCCCTGCTACGGCAGCTGGCACAAGGATTTTGGAGGTGCCTAATCTATGCAAGAACATCCTGATGAATGAAACCACAATAATTAATAATTGGAATAAATTGGAAGCCTAGTGCAATACATTTTCATATAAAGCTTTTTTAATAAACTAGAATTTACTGAAAATTATTCGAAAATCTTTACACTTCAATTACCTTTTAAAAGTTCAAGTTCTCCAAAATCTTGGGGAACAATTTAAAATTTTCCATTTTCCCAGCATCTCCGATTATAAAGCAGCCAAACGAAAAAAAAACACACAAAAACACATTCACTGGCACAATGTACTCATGTACTCATGGCAGATTTAAAAGGCAAAGGCAATAGTACTCTAGTATAAATGGAATGAATCCTTTTTTGTTCGAGAGTGTATGTGAGAGATTTTTTGTTGATGTTTTTTCTTTTAGAATTTTCTCTGTGTTTAACACTACCGACATGAGTTTTATGATTTTTTTGCTTGTTTTGCTTCGTTTATGCAACACAAATACCGTTAGGATACCACTTCCGGCGCGCACAAAGTGAAATATAAGTGCATTTCTGCTTTTGTGTATGAGAGTTTGAAAGTGTGTGTATGAGTAGTTGGGTAAGTGTGTGTTTGTAGTTGTTAATATTTGTATGTATGTGTGTATGTTTAAGTTTAGAAGTATTTTAACGGTTTTTATGTTAACGGAAAAATAGAGCGTATTAATTATGAATGTAAATGACACGAATGTTTAAACACACATACTCGTACATTAAACTTCACTATAAATCCTTTGTCGTGTTTTTTTGTTTGTTTTTGCAACTACACAAACTCCTTCTGCTAGTTTAATCCTTTAACTCAAACTTTTTTCTATTTTATATATAGAAATTAACAGAAGACAGATAGTTTTTGTAGAACAATGACTGTCATACTAAAAGACACAAATTGTCTGACTAAAAGACAGACAGAGAGAAAGACGGACTGTCAATTAGGGAAAGCATTCATACATTTCAATTACTAAGAACAATTCCACAAAAAAAAAAATTAAAGTAAATTTTTTTTATCAATTTAAAATTTTCTTATAATTATTTTTATCAAAAACTTTTTTGGATAAATGAAACCTTTATATTTTAAATATAAATTATTTTTTTTTTTTGGCAAAATTTCTTTTATATTAAAAAAATATCTCTTGATTTATTTTTTCATTTAACAAAATTTTCTTTCTTTTTCAAAAACAAAACAATTTTTCTTAAATTTTTCTTTTATCCGTTTCGTTCAGAATCAACGTTTTACACGCGTTCGCTATCAGCGAAACACTGACCATAATTTTTGACATAAAATTTTCAAATAGGAAAATCTGTTATTATTTTTCTCCATTTACCACTTTGTTTCACTCTCTCACACACACACAAACACTCTCTCGCTCTCTCTTTTTCTCACAGAAACCAATTCCATTGGTTCCATTCAAAACCAGGAACTTGTTGAAAATTATTAATGAAAATGTAACAACAAGTGGCGTTTGTTTGGTGCACGCATGCAACAATTATGTGTTAATAGTTTGAGGGTGTTTGAAGGCTAGCCTCAAACATGTTGGAAGAAAAAAAGAGTTGCCAGAATCTGTAAATATGTTTGGTATGACAGAAAAATTTAAGAATTTTTCGTTATAAAAATCGTTATAAAAAAAATTGTTCATAATACAATTTTTTTTAACAAAAAATTTTCTATTAACAAATTTTTTTAACAAAAAGGTTTGGAATTTGACGAAAAATTTTCCATAGAAAAAATTTTCTATAAAAATTTTTCGTTAAAAAAGAAAATTTTATTTAACGAAAAATTTTCTATAGGAAAAATTTTTTTAACGAAAAAATTTCTATAGAAAAATTTTTTAAACCAAAAAATTTCTATAGAAAAATTTTTTAACGAAAAATTTTTTTAACCAAAAAAAATTTCTATAGAAAAATTTTTTCTATAGGAAATTTTTTTTAACGAAATATTTTGTACAAAAAGTTTTAATAACAACAAATTTTCTGAAGAAAAATTTTGTTAACAAAAAATTTTCTATAAAAATTTTTAACAAAAAAATTTTTATAGAAAAATTTTGATAACAAGAAATTTTTATAACAAAAATTTTCTATAGGAACATTTTTATAACGACAAATTTTTTTAACAAAAAATTTTTAAAAAATTTTCTGTAGAAACATTTTTTCAACAAAAAATTTTCTGCAGAAAAATTTTTATAACAAAAAATTTTCAATAGAAAAATTTTGATAACAAAATATTATCTATAAAATTTTTATCTTAAAACAAAAGATTTCTTTGGCAATTTTTTTTTTTACGAAAAATTTCCTACAGAAAAATTTTTTTAATCAAAAATTTTCTATAGAAAAATTTTTTAACGAAAAATTTTTTTTAATAAAAACTTTGAAAAATTTTTTAACAAGAAATTTTCTCCAGAAAAATTTTTATAACAAAAAATTTCCTACAGAAAAATTTTTATAGCCAACAATTTCTATAGAAAATTAAAAATTTTTATAACAAAAAATTTTCTATAGAGAAATTTCTATAAAAATTTCTATTTCTATAAATTTTTTATCGAAAAATTTAAAAAAAAATTTCTGTAGAAAACGAAATATTTTAACAACAAAAAGTTTTTCTATAGAGAATTTTTATTAAAACAATTTTTTTAAAGAATATTTTCGTTAAAAAAATTTTTCTAAAGAAAAATTTTCGTTAAAAAATATTTCTACAGACATTTTTACTTAAACAAAATTTCTGAAGAAAATTAAAAAAAAATCTGTTAAAAAAATTTTCTATAGAAAATCTTTCAATAAAAAAATTTTTCTATAGAAAATTTTTCGTTAAAAAAATTTTTCTATAGAAAATTTTTCGTTAAAAAAATTTTTTCATAGAAAATTTTTCGTTAAAAAATTTTTCAATTGAAAATTTTCTATAGAAAATTTTTCGTTAAAAAAATTTTTCGGTAAAAAGTATTTTCTATAGAAAATTTTTCGTTAAAAAAATTTTTCTGTAGAAAATTTTTTGTTATCAAAAATTTTTCTATAGAAAATTTTTCATTAAAAAAATTTTTCGTTAAAAAAATTTTTCAATAGAAAATTTTTCGTTAAAAAAAATTTTCTATAGAAAATTTTTCGTTAAAAAAAATTTTCTATAGAAAATTTTTCGTTAAAAAAAAATTTTCTATAGAAAATTTTTCGTTAAAAAAAATTTTCTATAGAAAATTTTTCGTTAAAAAAAATTTTCTATAGAAAATTTTTCGTTAAAAAAAATTTTCTATAGAAAATTTTTCGTTAAAAAAAATTTTCTATAGAAAATTTTTCGTTAAAAAAAATTTTCTATAGAAAATTTTTCGTTAAAAAAAATTTTCTATAGAAAATTTTTCGTTAAAAAAAATTTTCTATAGAAAATTTTTCGTTAAAAAAAATTTTCTATAGAAAATTTTTCGTTAAAAAAAATTTTCTATAGAAAAATTTTTTTTTAACGTTAAAAAAAATTTTCTAGAGAAAATTTTTTTATTAAAAAAATTTTTCAATAGAAAATTTTTCGTTAAAAAAAATTTTCTATAGAAAATTTTTCGTTAAAAAAATTTCTATAGAAAATTTTTCGTTAAAAAAAATTTTCTATAGAAAATTTTTCGTTAAAAAAAATTTTCTATAGAAAATTTTTCGTTAAAAAAAATTTTCTATAGAAAATTTTTCGTTAAAAAAAATTTTCTATAGAAAATTTTTCGTTAAAAAAAATTTTCTATAGAAAATTTTTCGTTAAAAAAAATTTTCTATAGAAAATTTTTCGTTAAAAAAAATGTTCTATAGAAAATTTTTCGTTAAAAAAATTTTCTATAGAAAATTTTTCGGAAAGAAATTTCTTTATATAAAATTTTTTGTTATCAAAAACTTTTCTATAGAAAATTTTTTGTTATCAAAAATTTTTCTATAGAAAATTTTTTGTTGTCAAAAATTTTTCTATAGAAAATTTTTTGTTGTCAAAAATTTTTCTATAGAAAATTTTTTGTTATCAAAAATTTTTCTATAGAAAATTTTTTGTATAGAAAATTTTTCGTTAAAAAAAATTTTCTATAGAAAATTTTTCGTTAAAAAAAATTTTCTATAGAAAATTTTTCGTTAAAAAAAATTTTCTATAGAAAATTTTTCGTTAAAAAACATTTTCTATAGAAAATTTTTCGTTAAAAAAAATTTTCTATAGAAAATTTTTCGTTAAAAAAAATTTTCTATAGAAAATTTTTCGTTAAAAAAAAATGTTCTATAGAAAATTTTTCGTTAAAAAAATTTTCTATAGAAAATTTTTCGTTAAAAAAATTTTCTATAGAAAATTTTTCGGAAAGAAATTTCTTTATATAAAATTTTTTGTTATCAAAAACTTTTCTATAGAAAATTTTTTGTTATCAAAAATTTTTCTATAGAAAATTTTTTGTTGTCAAAAATTTTTCTATAGAAAATTTTTTGTTGTCAAAAATTTTTCTATAGAAAATTTTTTGTTGTCAAAAATTTTTCTATAGAAAATTTTTTGTTGTCAAAAATTTTTCTATAGAAAATTTTTTGTTATCAAAAATTTTTCTATAGAAAATTTTTTGTCATCAAAAATTTTTCTATAGAGAAATTTTTGTTGTCAAAAATTTTTCTAAAGAAAATTTGTTATAAAAATTATTATATAGAACATTTTTTGTTATCAAAAATTTTTCTATAGAAAATTTTTTGTTATCAAAAATTTTTCTATACAAAATTTTTTGTTATCAAAAATTTTTCTGTATAAAATTTTTTGTTATTAAAAATTTGGATTTTTTTTTGCATTTTGTAAAAGAACTCCCCCACTGTGCAACAATTTCAAAGAATAAAACTCTTAATTTTTTTTTTGTTAAATTTTATTTTAAATATTTTTATTTAAATATATTTAATATTTATTACACATTTATACACAAATATACATTAAATTTTTTGTTTATTACAATATAATAGAGAAAAATATATATACAATATTTTATTATTTTTGTAGACATAAGATTATTTATTTTTATATTTTTATTAATTTAATAATTTATTTTGTAAATAAATTAAAAATATTTTATTTATATGATTAACAATTTTATTTATTTTAGTATTTATTTGATTTGATTCCTTTGAATATATTTTTTGGTAATAATTTAAGTTTTTTTTAGAAAAATTTGGAAAAAAATAAGAAAAGAAATGTATTTTTTATAAAGTGCCATAAGGCAACGTTTGTTATTTTTTTTTCGTAAAATAGGAATTCGAAAAATTTCTTTTATGTTTTTGAACATTTGTTTTTTGATTTTTTTTTAACTTTTGGAAAATATTTAAACAAAAATGAAAATTTTTATAAATTTTAGAAAAATTATTATATTTTATAAATACTTTTTTATTATTTTATAAATTGGACTTTAAGTTTTTATTTTCGTTAAATTTGTTTACAATAAAAATAGTTTCAAAATAGTTTTTTAATAATAATTAGGACACATTTTTATAAAGTTTAATAATTTTTTTAATAATTTTCTTCAGTTGTTGTTGTTTTAATTAAATTCCCTTAAAATGTCATTTTAGTTTTTTATTAAAATAGTTTCGTTTTTTTGGTTTCTTTAAATTAAGTTTTTGCTTAAAAGTAAAATTTGTAGGTAAAAGTTTTAGTTTTTTATTAAAATAATAAAGTTCAGTTTTAGGTTATGTTGAATATTTTCTTTAAATCTTTTAAATTTATATCATAAACAATTTTTTTTAATTTTATTTCAAATATTTTTTTTAATACTTTTCTGTTTAAATTACATTATTTTCAATTTTTTTTGTTAATATATTTATTATGATATAACATGTATACGGTTTTGTCTGAAATTTGTTTAACATTTATTTTAATTTTGTTATTTATTTATAAATTTTATCATATACTTTCAATATTTAAGCGTAATTTGGTAAAAATTTCAAAAATAACAACAAATACAAAATAAAAAAAAAAAAAAAAAAATTTTACAAAATAAAAAAATAGACTTTGGTTCATTTCCTAAAAAAAAACAAACTATACAAAAATTTTTTTCTTAAAAAAATTATTCTATAGAAAATTTTTTTTCACAAAAATTTTTAATAAAAAAATTTTCTATAGAAAATTTTTTTAACGAAAAATTTTCTAGAGAAAAATTTTTTTAAGGAAATTTTTTCTACAGAAAATTTTTTTTAAAGAAAAAATTTCTATAGAAAAATTTTTTTAAAGAAATTTTTTTTTAACGAAAAATTTTCTATAGAAAATTTTTTTTTAACGAAAAATTTTCTATAGAAAAAAATTTTTTATCGAAAAATTTTCTATAGAAAAACATTTTTTATCGAAAAAATTTTTGATAACCAAAAATTTTCTATAGAAAAATTTTCGTTAAACAAAATTTTTCTATAGAAAAATTTTCGTTAAACAAAATTTTTCTATAGAAAAATTTTCGTTAAACAAAATTTTTCTATAGAAAAATTTTCGTTAAACAAAATTTTTCTATAGAAAAATTTTCGTTAAACAAAATTTTTCTATAGAAAAATTTTCGTTAAACAAAATTTTTCTATAGAAAAATTTTCGTTAAACAAAATTTTTCTATAGAAAAATTTTCGTTAAACAAAATTTTTCTATAGAAAAATTTTCGTTAAACAAAATTTTTCTATAGAAAAATTTTCGTTAAACAAAATTTTTCTATAGAAAAATTTTCGTTAAACAAAATTTTTCTATAGAAAAATTTTCGTTAAACAAAATTTTTCTATAGAAAAATTTTCGTTAAACAAAATTTTTCTATAGAAAAATTTTCGTTAAACAAAATTTTTCTATAGAAAAATTTTCGTTAAACAAAATTTTTCTATAGAAAAATTTTCGTTAAACAAAATTTTTCTATAGAAAAATTTTCGTTAAACAAAATTTTTCTATAGAAAAATTTTCGTTAAACAAAATTTTTCTATAGAAAAATTTTCGTTAAACAAAATTTTTCTATAGAAAAATTTTCGTTAAACAAAATTTTTCTATAGAAAAATTTTCGTTAAACAAAATTTTTCTATAGAAAAATTTTCGTTAAACAAAATTTTTCTATAGAAAAATTTTCGTTAAACAAAATTTTTCTATAGAAAAATTTTCGTTAAACAAAATTTTTCTATAGAAAAATTTTCGTTAAACAAAATTTTTCTATAGAAAAATTTTCGTTAAACAAAATTTTTCTATAGAAAAATTTTCGTTAAACAAAATTTTTCTATAGAAAAATTTTCGTTAAACAAAATTTTTCTATAGAAAAATTTTCGTTAAACAAAATTTTTCTATAGAAAAATTTTCGTTAAACAAAATTTTTCTATAGAAAAATTTTCGTTAAACAAAATTTTTCTATAGAAACATTTTCGTTAAACAAAATTTTTCTATAGAAAAATCTTCGTTAAACAAAATTTTTCTATAGAAAAATGTTCGTTAAACAAAATTTTTCTATAGAAAAATTTTCGTTAAACAAAATTTTTCTATAGAAAAATTTTCGTTAAACAAAATTTTTCTATAGAAAAATTTTCGTTAAACAAAATTTTTCTATAGAAAAATTTTCGTTAAACAAAATTTTTCTATAGAAAAATTTTCGTTAAACAAAATTTTTCTATAGAAAAATTTTCGTTAAACAAAATTTTTCTATAGAAAAATTTTCGTTAAACAAAATTTTTCTATAGAAAAATTTTCGTTAAACAAAATTTTTCTATAGAAAAATTTTCGTTAAACAAAATTTTTCTATAGAAAAATTTTCGTTAAACAAAATTTTTCTATAGAAAAATTTTCGTTAAACAAAATTTTTCTATAGAAAAATTTTCGTTAAACAAAATTTTTCTATAGAAAAATTTTCGTTAAACAAAATTTGTCTATAGAAAAATTTTCGTTAAACAAAATTTTTCTATAGAAAAATTTTCGTTAAACAAAATTTTTCTATAGAAAAATTTTCGTTAAACAAAATTTTTCTATAGAAAAATTTTCGTTAAACAAAATTTTTCTATAGAAAAATTTTCGTTAAACAAAATTTTTCTATAGAAAAATTTTCGTTAAACAAAATTTTTCTATAGAAAAATTTTCGTTAAACAAAATTTTTCTATAGAAAAATTTTCGTTAAACAAAATTTTTCTATAGAAAAATTTTCGTTAAACAAAATTTTTCTATAGAAAAATTTTCGTTAAACAAAATTTTTCTATAGAAAAATTTTCGTTAAACAAAATTTTTCTATAGAAAAATTTTCGTTAAACAAAATTTTTCTATAGAAAAATTTTCGTTAAACAAAATTTTTCTGTAGAAAAATTTTCGTTAAACAAAATTTTTCTATAGAAAAATTTTCGTTAAACAAAATTTTTCTATAGAAAAATTTTCGTTAAACAAAATTTTTCTATAGAAAAATTTTCGTTAAACAAAATTTTTCTATAGAAAAATTTTCGTTAAACAAAATTTTTCTATAGAAAAATTTTCGTTAAACAAAATTTTTCTATAGAAAAATTTTCGTTAAACAAAATTTTTCTATAGAAAAATTTTCGTTAAACAAAATTTTTCTATAGAAAAATTTTTGTTAAACAAAATTTTTCTATAGAAAAATTTTCGTTAATTTTCGTTTAACAAAATTTTTCTATAGAAAAATTTTCGTTAAACAAAATTTTTCTATAGAAAATTTTTCGTTAAAAAATTTTTCTATAGAAAATGTTTCTTAAAAAAAAATTTTCTATAGAAAATTTTTCGTTAAAAAATTTTTGTATAGAAAATTTTTCTTTAAAAAAATTTTTGTATAGAAAATTTTTCTTTAAAAAAATTTTTCTATAGAAAATTTTTCTTTAAAAAATTTTTCTTTAGAAAATATTTCATTAAACTAAATTTTTCTATAGAAAAATTTTCATTAAAAAAATTTTAGAAACATTGTCGTTAAAGCAATTTTTCTATAGAAAATTTTTCATTAAAAACATTTTCCATTAAAAATTTTTTATAGAAAATTTTTCTCTAAAAAATTTTTTCTATGGAAAACTTTTCGTTAAAAAATGTTTCTATAGAAAACTTTTCGTTAAAAAAAATGTTCGTTAAACAAAATTTTTCGTTAAAAAAATTGTTCTATAGAAAATTTTTCGTTGAAAAAAATTTTTATAGAAATATTTTAATGAAACAATTTTTTTTATAGCAAAATTTTTGTTAAAAAATTTTTCTATGGAAAATTTTTTGTTAAAAAATTTTTCTATGGAAAATTTTTCGTTATAGAAAATTTTTCCATAGAAAATTTTTCGCTTAAAAAATTTTTCTATAGAAAATTTTTCGTTAAATAAATTTTTCTATAGAAAATTTTTCGTTAAAAAAATTTTTCTATAGAAAATTTTTCCTTAAAAAATTTTTCGTTAAAAAAATTTTTCTTTAGAAAATTTGTATAGCATTTTTTAAAAAATTTTTTAAATTAATTTTAACAAAATATACTTAAAAATTAAAAATGTGGTTAAAAATCTATTAAAAAAAATTTAATTAATCTTTGTTTTTGAAACCTTTTTTTTTGTATTGTATAAAAAAAAAAATCATATTAAAATATATTTTCAAAATATTTTCTTATTATAATTTTAATTTTTTTTGCTTGCTTTATCTCTGTTTTGTGAATACCCTTAATAATTTTTTCATAATAATATTTCTTTAATTTGTAATTACCTAAAATAGATATTTTTGGTTATTTTAGTTTATTTTAATAAATTTATAATTTCTTATAATTTAATAAAACTTTTGTTAAAATATTTGATTTTTGGTGTATTTTCTATAAATTTTGTATCGATTTTTGCTATTTTCAAAAATATTCAGCTTAAGAAAAGGACGTTAGTTTTATTTAAGTTAAAAAGGAACTTTTTTGTTATGTAAAATTAGTTATAAGAAATTTTTACTATTTTGTCTAAGGACAAATATTCAAATTAATTTTGATTGGAAATAGTTAGTATAACCTTTAGCTCCAGAAATGATGGATATAATTTATGGTTTATGTCCTAGATATCTTATTTCCATGTATAAATTTAAACTTTAGATTCTAAAGCAAATCCTTTTAAATATTCTTTTGGATCATTTCATTCCGTTTAGAAAAATCTTTGAAAAGTACCCATGTAGTCTAATAGGGATGATCATATTATTAATGGTTTATGTCCTTGCTATCTAGTTTCATGGCATAGCCAAAAGATTTTTGTTAAATCTTTATAATCTAACTAAAAAAAATTTTGAAATTTTCCGGTAATAGTTATGAGAGAAAGAAGACAGTATCAAAGATAAAAAATATTTTCAAATTGGGTTTATGTCTTTGATATATATAGTCTCCTGTCTTTGTATAGTCATAAATCTCAGTTTCTTTAATTCGGACTTCTGGCAAATTGTTTTGTAAAATCATCTTTAAAGCCTTTGAAAATCATCTTTAAAGACCTTTAGAAGAATTTAAGGGTTGTTATGATCATAATATATGTAAAATGGAATCATTATGGTTTAAGTATTTGCTATTGTAATTTCATATAAGCAAATACATTAACCTCGGGAGTCACCAAATGTTGTTCTTATTAGAAATTTGATACCTTGGAAATATTCCCCGTAGTATTAGCATCCAATTCCAAAAATCCTAAGTCTTTGCTAGGTTCCCTTAGTCCTTTTGAATTAAGCGAAGGCATTAATGTATATCACTATTAGGGATTTTTTTTTATTCTATGTTTTTCCCTGTGTTAATATTTTATAATGGGGGAAAAAAATGAAATTTCCCTTGAATCTTACTTTTAAAAAAGTGAATTTGCGTTATTTTTTTGTAATATAGACTCATTGTTAAAGCATTTTGTTCTAAGGCCAATTTTATTTATTTTACATCGACAGCGCGCTGCGGCTCAGAATCAATTTTTATTGGCCAGAACCTATAACTTGCATGAGATAGATTCTTAAAATTTTTCTGCCATCAGAAAGAAAACATATCAAAACTAAAGTAGCCGCAAGATAATGTCAAAATATTCTCAATAGTAGGCGTGGCATGATGCCAAAGGCAAAGAATTTTTATGCCATCAGAAAGGAAACATATCCAAACAAAGGTAGCCGAAAAATGTTGTCAACATATTCGAAATAGTAGGCGTGGCATGATGCCAAAGGCAAAGAATTTAAGTTAATTTGGAAATATAAAGATCTCATATTAATTACAATTTCTTGAAAATTATTATCGACAATGGGCGCTATTTTTTTGTGTTATATTGGATGGACTGTTGTTTTCAACAAATGGTATTTGCACACCCTGTATATTTTGTAGTTAGGGTGTTTTGTACAAAATTTGAAACCTCCAACATATTCGCAAAATTTAAGGTTTAATAGTACATAACTTTTAAAGAACAAAAAAGCAAGAAAAATTTAAAACATCCAAAGATAGTCAAAAGTGTTTTCTTTTAGCCTATATATGCTTTTGCAACCGCCCGGACCCGCCCCTCGCACAATTTTTTTATTTTAATGAAAATACTCAAATTTTGTCCATACAAAATTCTACCAGATTTGCTAGTAAATTGCCATAAATGCAAATTTATGCAGATCATTATTTTATTTCCAGGTAGCAGAAGTGTTGAGAAGCTTAAGTTTTAAAGCAGGAAAGTCTAGATTTTACTGTTACGGCTCAATTGGCCCCCAAAGTAGGGCACCTCAGACTCATTAATTACTTAAAACGTTAGATAATTGTTATATACCAACCGATTTGAAGAATCATACTATATAACAAATGCCTAGGACCAAGATCTACAAAAAATGTTGCAACATGCATTTCCTATCTCTTATGGTTTTAAAGATATGCGACTTAAAAAATTTAAATTTTCAATTTTTGTTCCATTTGGGTCATCCTAATAAAAATACGGAAAATGCCTCAATGAAATCAAGGGTCAACCTAAGCATAACAAAATATTTTACTGTCATCCAAGATTAGCTTGTGGCCTAAATTCAAGACAAATCGGTTAAGGGGAAATGGTTAAAAATGAGTTAGCACATTTTAAATGGAATCACAGATCGAAATTTGAACTTTAAGCTTAAATTTCTTTACAACTTCTGAACAGAAATTTATAAGACCTAAACTCGATAAAAGCTTATGATGTTATCTATGGACTAAGAAAAGAACCACTACAAAATCTTTACTAGTTACAAAGTTATAGGGTTTTGGCCAGTGAAATAAGATTCTGAGCCACTGTGCGGCCCACAGTGGTACTTTTTATACATCGAAGTGCAGCAAATAGAAGGATTGACCTATAACTATGAAATTTTGTTACTTGTTCAGTTTTATATAGATATGAAAAATTAAAAAAAAACGGTAATCCGTCGACTCTTTGGGGTACCTGCCTTGGACCCCCCTTTTTTCACCAATTTTTACAAAGTACAAGTCGCCATTCTCAACAGAATTTAATTAAATTCGACACACGTCTATTAATTAATTAAAAAAAGAGCTGTACTAATTTTGGTTGAAATTCAAAGACTCCTTGGGGTACCTACCTTGGACCCCCATTTTTTTCGCCTATTTTTCTTTTCAATGTACATGACCCATTTCTCGACAGAATTCAATAAAATTGAACAAAATTTAATTTTTTAATTTAATTAATTCAAGAAAGAGCTTTACTAATTTTGGTTGAAATTAGTCGACCGCTTGGGGTACCTGTCATGTACCCCCACTTTTCACCTATTTTTCTTTTCAAGGTACAAGTCACAATTCTCAGCAGAATTTGATGAAGTTCGACACCCATCTATTAATTGATTCAAAGAAAAGTTATACTAATTTTAGTTGAAATTCGTCGACTCCTTGGGGTACCTTCCTTGGCCCTCTATTTTTCCACCTATTTTTCTTTTCAATGTACAAGTCACCGTTCTCAACGGAATTTTATGAAATTCAACACACGTCTATTAATTAATTCAAGAAAGAGCTCTACTAATTTTAGTTGAAATTAGTCGACCGCTTGGGTTACCTGCCTTGGACCCCCATTTTTTCTTGAATTTTTCTTTTCAATATACAAGTCACAATTCTCAACAAAAGTCAATTAAATTCAACACACGTATACTAATTACTTCAAGAAAGAGCTCTACTAATTTTAGTTTAAATTAGTTGACTCCTTGGGGTACCTGCTTTAGACCCCCATTTTTTCACCTTTTTTTCTATTCAATGTATTCCTCGCAATTCTCAACAAAATTTGATGAAATTTAACACACGTTTTTTAAATAATTCAAAAAAAGAGCTCTACTAATTTTTGTTGAAATTAGTCGACTCCTTGGGGTACCTTCCTTGGACCGCATTTTTTCACCTTTTTTTCTATTCAATGTACAAATCGCAATTCTCAACAGAATTTAATGAAATTCAACACACGTCTATTAATTGATCCAGTAAAGAGTTATACTAGTCTTGGTTGAGATTCCTTAACTATTTGAGGTACCTTCCTTGTACCCCCATTTTTCCACCTATTTTTCTTTTCTATGTAGAAGTCACAATTTTTAACAGAATTTAATTAAATTCAACACATGTCCATTACTTAACTTAAAAAAGAGTTCTATTAATGTTGGTTGAAATCCGTCGACTCCTTGGGTATCCAGCCTTGGAGCGCCATTTTTTCTTGTGTTTTTCTTTTCACTATACAAGTCGTAATTCTTAACAGAATTCGATGAAACTAGACACACGTCTAGTAATTGATCCAAGAAAGGATTATACTTATTTTGGTTGTGATTCCTTGACTCTTTGAGGTATCTGCCTTGGAGCCCCATTTTTTCACCTATTTTTCTTCTCAATATATAAGCCGCAGTTATCAACAGAATTTGATGAAATTCGGCATATTTCTTTAAGTTGACCCAACAAAGAGTTCTATTCATTTTGTTGGAAATCCGCCGACTCCTAGGGGTACCTGGTTTGGATTTACACTTAAATGCAATTTCATTAAAAACTTAAGCCTAAATGACTGCAACACTTTTTGCCTAAATTAAATTTGCTTAACAATTTACATGACTTTTTTCAGAAAATTTTAAACTTTGTTCCACGATTGTTAAATTTTGGTAAATTTTTTGCGCTCAATCTAAAGAAGAGACTTTAGCCTTTTATGTGGGTGTGGTGGAAGTATCGAGAAAGACCGAACTAACTTAGTTTTTGTTCAAAGAAAAACGAAAACACTGAATTTTAAAGACCTTTTTTGATTTCCTGATATCTCCTTAACTATATACGAGATTAAGTTGTTTTCTTCGGCAGACTAAAAATAAGGCTCTGTATCTTAACTAAATCGACATCAAGATTAAAACTGTGAAACTATATTCTAGGCATGAGCTACTGGGTTTGATAAAAAATTTCCACACTTTTCGTTTTGGTACATTAAGTACATTTCAATGGCTATTTAATAAGACTTAATATAACTTTTTCTTGAAAACATTTAATGATTCCTTATATCTGGACTCTTCCCTATAGAACTGCATCATTAGATTTTTCAAAACCGGTGTTTAACCGGCCTTTTTTGCAGCAGAAATACCAAATATTGTCCGCATTTTGTGTAATATATCCTTAATCCTTTCCACTTACAGATAACCACAAAACAATTGTATTCTATGCATACGAATATCCTGTATAATTCATGTCCTGTGGCTCTTAAAGCACCCTAACCAAATACACAAAAAGGTACTTTTGTGCAGCCAAAAAAAAAACTCATTATAAGTCTCAAAGAAAGAACTAATTTGTCAACTTTTCTTCAAAATTTTCTGTCTAAATCAAAGGCGTTGAAAGGGGTGTCTTTAGTATGTTCTGAGTCAACAAAAATGATTGACGAGAAATATTGAAAATCTTAAGATTTGCCAGTAATTCATTATGCCTTAAAAAAGTACTAAACAAAAAAAAAGTACTGGACAAAGGGACGAAAATGATGGAGAGCACTTGAGGTAAGGGAATGAAAATGAATGGAAATAAATTAAAATATGAATGAAAGTGAATGAATTCAGATTCTTTTAATGTCTTAATAGAATTATGACAGCTATTGTGTTGAGTGAAATTAGTATTCAAAATTTGTTGACATATTTTTTTTTTGCTTTTTTATGATGTCAAGTATGTACTTGAGGTTGAGTTTTGAAATTAAGTTGTTCCTTTTTTTTGTAAGGAATTTATGTCAAAAGAACAATTTTGGGAATTTCAAAGATTCTTTTAAAATCTTTACTTTCAAATTTCTATAAAAGATTGAAAATTAAAAAAAAACGGCGCATTGGATATCGTTTTAAATCTAAGATATTTCAGTAAAATGTATGTAGCATACTTTTAGGATAATCTAAATAATATATAACATTTAAAGTTCACTATCATAGACTATAACTAGACTAAGAAAATAAAGTCTACTAAGAAACCAAACATATGTAAAATGACCTCTATTAAATGTACCCTGACTTTTCTAAAATGTACTTTGACGCTTCTAAAATGTACTTTAACAGTTCGCCCTCAATCTAGTTATAATCTATATTCACTAGATTCTAACTTATTTGTCAAAAGTTCCCTGATAGTAGAAGAATTTTATTTAAACTTAATGTTTTAACAAAAAAAAAAACGAATATATTTAGATATCAAATGTTATTAAACTTTTTGCCAAATAAATAATTTTGAAAATCCCTAAGGTATGCAACAAAATATTCAATTTGAGTTTTCGATCGTTATGGAATGCGACGATTTGGCTTCAGTTTTAAAGGTTTCTGATGAATTTGTTTGACATATGTAGTTTTGAAGTTAAGTTTAGTAAAACTTAATTATATATTGTTATGTATAATATTTATAGTTTAAATTCTGTATATATATATTTATATTTTATGTATCTGCTGTATATTATTTATATATATGTTAATTATATAGATTTATATTCGTATATATATATATATTAAATATTATAATTAATATTAACGTACATAATGCCACATGGCCGTGGGCTTTCGGGCATTATTAATCATATCATGCCAATGCTGGCAACCGGTGCCACTCTCCTGGGGACCCAGGCCAATGCTGCCGATCTCTTGGGTCTCACCGCCCACAGAGACAACATAGATCTAAAAGAAAGATTTCAATAGAGATTAGAAAAAGTTTTCGTATAAATTCTCGTATCAAAATTTTAGTATATCAAATTTTTTCTAAATTGTTGGTATAAAAAATATTTAGTATATCAAATTTTTAATATATCAAAATTTTAGTATATCAAATTTTTAATACATCAAAATTTTAGTATATCAAATTTTTGGTATCAAAAAAATTTTTATATCAAATTTTTGGTATACAAAATTTTTAGTATATCAAAATTTTGGTGTATCAAATTTTTGGTATATAAAATTTTTTGTTTATTTAATTTTTGGTATATCAAAATTTTTATATATCAAATTTTTGGTATAAAAAATTTTTAGTACATCAAATTTTTAGTATATCAAATTTTTAGTATATCAAATTTTTTGTATATCAACTTTTGAGTATATCAAAATTTTAGTATATCAAATTTTTGGTATATAAAATTTTTTGTTTATTTAATTTTTGGTATATCAAAATTTCTATATATCAGATTTTTGGTATAAAAAATTTTTAGTACATCAAATCTTTAGTATATCAAAATTTTAGTATATTAAATTTTTTGTGTATCAAATTTTTAGTATATCAAATTTTGGGTATATCAAATTTTTGGTATATCAAAATTTCTGCATATCAAATTTTTGGTATATAAAATTTTTTGTATATCAAATATTTAGTGTATAAAATTTTTGGCATAAAAAATTTTTGTATATAATATTTTTAGTATATCAAATTTTAAGTATATCAAATTTTTGGTATATCAAATCTTCAGTATATAAAATTTTTAGTATATCAAATTTTTGGTATATCAAATTTTGGTATATCAAAATTTCTGTATTTTAAATTTTTGGTATATAAAATTTTTTGTATATTAAGTTTTTAGTATATCAAATTTTTAGTATATCAAATTTTAAGTAAATCAAATTGTTAGTATATCAAAATTTTAGTATATCAAATTTTTAGTATATCAAATTTTTAGTATATCAAATTTTTAGTATATCAAATTTTTAGTATATCAAATTTTTAGAATATCAAATTTTTGGTATATACAATTTTTTGTATATCAAAATTTGAGTATATCAAATTTTAAGTATATCAAATTTTTGGTATATCAAATTTTGGTATATCAAAATTTCTGTATTTTTAATTTTTGGTATATAAAATTTTTTGTATATTAAGTTTTTAGTATATCAAATTTTTAGTATATCAAATTTTAAGTAAATCAAATTGTTAGTATATCAAAATTTTAGTATATCAAATTTTTAGTATATCAAATTTTTAGTATATCAAATTTTTAGTATATCAAATTTTTAGTATATCAAATTTTTAGAATATCAAATTTTTGGTATATACAATTTTTTGTATATCAAAATTTGAGTATATCAAATTTTAAGTATATCAAATTTTTGGTATATCAAATTTTGGTATATCAAAATTTCTGTATTTTTAATTTTTGGTATATAAAATTTTTTGTATATTAAGTTTTTAGTATATCAAATTGTTAGTATATCAAAATTTTAGTATATCAAATTTTTAGTATATCAAATTTTTAGTATATCAAATTTTTAGTATATCAAATTTTTAGTATATCTAATTTTTAGAATATCAAATTTTTGGTATATACAATTTTTTGTATATCAAAATTTGAGTATATCAAATTTTAAGTATATAAAATTTTTGGTATATCAAATTTTGGTATATCAAAATTTCTGTATTTTAAATTTTTGGTATTTAAAATTTTTTGTATATTAAGTTTTTAGTATATCAAATTTTTAGTATATCAAATTTTTAGTATATCAAATTTTTGGTATATACAATTTTTTGTATATCAAAATTTGAGTATATCAAATTTTAAGTATATCAAAGTTTTAGTATATCACATTTTTTGGTATATCAAAATTTTTATATATTAAATTTTTGGTATATAGAATTTTTTGTATATCAAAATACTCAAATTTTTAGTATATCAAAATTTTAGTATATCAAATTTTTGGTATATCAAAATTTCAATATGTGAAATTTTTGGTATATCAAATATTTTGTATATCAAATTCTTGGTGTATAAATTTTTTGTATATCAAGGTTTTAGTATATCAAAATTTTAGTATATCAAATTTTTGGTATATCAAATTTTTTGTATATCAAATTTTTGATATATCAAATTTTTGGTATTCCAAAATTTTAGTAAATACAACTTTAGTATATTAAATTTTTGGTATAAAAAAATTTTAATATATCCAAATTTTAGTTTATCAAAATTTGAGTATATCAAATTTTTGGTATATCAAATTTTTTGTATAGAAAATATTTAGTATATCAAATTTTTAGTATATCAAATTTTGTGTATATCAAATTTTTAGTATATCAAAATTTCAGTATATCAAATTTTTGATATACAATTTTTTTTATATCAAATTTTTATTATATCAAATTTTTGGTATATCAAATTTTTTGTATATCAAAATTTCAGTATATCAGATTTTTAGATTATCAATTTTTTGGTATATCAAATTTTTAGCATATCAAATTTTTGGTATATCAAAATTTCTTTATATCAAATTTTTGGTTTATAAAATTTTTGGTATATAAAATTTTCTTGTACATCAAATTTTTTGTATATCAAATTTTTAGTATATCAAAATTTTAGTATATCAAATTTTTTTATACTAAAAATTTTAGTACATCAAAATTTCTTTATATCCATATTAAATTACCTCTATGGCCGCATTGTGCAAATATGATGATTGTAGATTAAATGTAAAGGGTTCATTCCATGTAGGATTGGTGGGGTCTTCAGTTTTGCTAATGCTCGTCTTGCGTTTCTTAACACGTTTGCCATTTTGAATGAGATACATCTAATAATGACAAAAGAAAAATATTGGAAATATATAAAATTTATTCATTAATCAAATCCATACCTTGACATAGGTCTCTTGTATGGTATCTAAGTTCTTGGCCTTCATGATGACCACCGTCAAACGTTCGGCCTGGGGTAAATAGTTGAGGGAACATAACAGCTCGGGACGATCTTCTGGGGGTTTTTTGGTGCGCAGTAAATCGCCCCAGATCTGAAATAAGAAGAATTTTGGAGATCAGGAGATTATATAGGAGACTATTGAGTAGAATATATAAAAGAAGATATAGTAGACTGTATAGAAGACTATATAGTATAGTCTTTTGGTCGTCAATGTAGATTATATAATCGACTATATAGAAAACTATATAGAAAACTTTACAGTAGACTATACAGTAGACTTTATAGAAGACTATATAGTAGACTATATAGAAGATTATATAGTCGACTATGTAGGTTATATAGTCGGCTATATAGTAGGCTATATAAAAGGCTATATAGTAGACTACATAGTTGACTATATAGAAGATCATGGTCGACAATGTTGAAGACTATATAGTAGACTATATACAAAAGTATATAGAAGAATATATACAAGACTATATAGTCGACTATATAGAACAATATATAAAAGGCCATATAGAATACTATATAGAGGACTATATAGTAGACTATATATAAGACTATATAGAAGGCCATAAAGAAGACTATATAGTGGACTATACAGTCGACTATATAGAAGACTATAGTAGACTATATAGTAGACCCTATAGAAGACTATATAGTAGACCCTATAGAAGACTATATAGAAGACTATGTAATAAAATAAATATGGAAAACTATATAGGAGACTAAGATTATATAGTCGACTAAATACAAGACTATATAGTAGACTATATAGAAGACTATATAGAAGACTATATAGAAGACTATATAGTCGACTATATAGAAGACTATATAGATGACTATATAGTTAACTATTTAAAATAATATATAGGGAACTATATAGTTGACTATATAGAAGTCTATATAGAAGACTATATGGAAGACTATTTAGATATATAAAAGACTATATAGAGGACTAAATAGTCGACTATATAGAAGAATATATAAAAGGCCATATAGAAGACTATATATAAGACTATATAGAAGGCTATATAGAAGACTATATAATGGACTATATAGTCGACTATATAGAAGACTTTATAGTAGACTTTATATAGACTATATAGTAGACCCTATAGAAGACTATATAGAAGACTATATAATAGACTATATGAAATACTATATATTAGACTATATAGAAAACTATATAGAAAACTATGTAATCGACTACTTAGATTATATAGTCGACTATATAGAAGACTATATAGTCGACTATATAGAAGACTATATAGAAGACTATATAGAAGACTATATAGTCGACTATATAGAAGACTATATAGTCGACTATATAGAAGACCATATAGAAGACTATATAGAAGACAATTTAGAAGACTATATGGAAGACTATATAGAAGACTATATAGACGACTATATAGAAAACTATATAGAAGACTATTTAGAAGACTATATGGAAGACTATATAGAGGACTATATAGTAGACCCTATAGAATACTATATAGAAGAATATATAGAAGCCTATATAATAGACTATATGAAATACTATATAGAAGACTATATAGAAAACTATATAGAAGACTATATAATCGACTACTTAGATTATATAGTCGACTATATAGAAGACTATATAGTAGACTATATAGAAGACTATATAGATGACTATATAGAAGACTATATAGTCGACTATATAGAAGACCATATAGAAGACTATATAGAAGACTATTTAGAAGACTATATAGAAGACTATATAGAAGACTATATAGTCGACTATATAGAAGACCATATAGAAGACTATATAGAAGACTATTTAGAAGACTATATGGAAGACTATATAGAAGACTATATAGACGACTATATAGAAGACTATATAGAAGACTATTTAGAAGACTATATGGAAGACTATATAGAAGACTATATAGTCGACTATATAGAAGACTATTTAGAAGACTATATGGAAGACTATATAGAAGACTATATATACGACTATATAGAAGACTATATAGAAGACTATTTAGAAGACTATATGGAAGACTATATAGAAGACTATGTAGTCGACTATATAGAAGACCATATAGAAGACTATGTAGAAGACTATTTAGAAGACTATATAGAAGACTATATAGTCGACTATTTAGAAGACCATATAGAAGACTATATAGAAGACTATTTAGAAGACTATATGGAAGACTATATAGAGGACTATATAGTAGACCCTATAGAATACTATATAGAAGACTATATAATAGACTATATGAAATACTATATAGAAGACTATATAGAAAACTATATAGAAGACTATGTAATCGACTACTTAGATTATATAGTCGACTATATAGAAGACTATATAGTCGACTTTATAGAAGACCATATAGAAAACTATATAGAAGACTATTTAGAAGACTATATGGAAGACTATATAGAGGACTATATAGTAGACCCTATAGAATACTATATAGAAGAATATATAGAAGCCTATATAATAGACTATATGAAATACTATATAGAATACTATATAGAAAACTATATAGAAGACTATATAATCGACTACTTAGATTATATAGTCGACTATATAGAAGACTATATAGTAGACTATATAGAAGACTATATAGAAGACTATATAGAAGACTATATAGTCGACTATATAGAAGACCATATAGAAGACTATATAGAAGACTATTTAGAAGACTATATAGAAGACTATATAGAAGACTATATAGTCGACCATATAGAAGACCATATAGAAGACTATATAGAAGACTATTTATAAGACTATATGGAAGACTATATAGAAGACTATATAGACGACTATATAGAAGACTATATAGAAGACTATTTAGAAGACTATATGGAAGACTATATAGAAGACTATATAGTCGACTATATAGAAGACCATATAGAAGACTATATAGAAGACTATTTAGAAGACTATATAGAAGACTATATAGTCGACTATATAGAAGACCATATTGAAGACTATATAGAAGACTATTTAGAAGACTATATGGAAGACTATATAGAAGACTATATAGTCGACTATATAGAAGACCGTATAGAAGACTATATAGAAGACTATTTAGAAGACTATATGGAAGACTATATAGAGGACTATATAGTAGACCCTATAGAATACTATATAGAAGACTATATAATAGACTATATGAAATACTATATAGAAGACTATATAGAAAACTATATAGAAGACTATGTAATCGACTACTTAGATTATATAGTCGACTATATAGAAGACTATATAGTCGACTTTATAGAAGACCATATAGAATACTATATAGAAGACTATATAGAAGACTATATAGAAAACTATATAGACGACTATATATAAGACTATATAGAAGACTATATAGAAGACTATATAGAAGAGTATATAGAAGGCTATATAGCAAACAATATAGCAAACTATACCCATAATATAATAGACCTAAAAGCCTAAATAAACTCACCTCTACCGATTTCGAAAGATCCAAATCATCAATACTTATGCGCACTTCGCCAATAATATCATTGTGCGAATAGCGATCATAATCTAAAACCTGTAAGATCAGCTCCTTGCCCTGTAGCTGATCTCGGGAAACCGGAAATTTGAAATGCTGATCAAAATAGGGATTTGTCTCCCCACGATGTATCAGAGTCTGGCGTTTGCGTTTATCCACCTCAGGTTCCAAAAGCAAGCGGACATAGGGATCCCGGAAACCACCCTCCTCAATGGGGCATAAATTGTGAGCTAGAAAAGAAAACAAAAAAACAAAATTTTGATACAAAATCTTGAAATAAAATAAACATAAATCCCCACCTTCTATCAAGTGTACGGTCAAATCGAATAAATGATAATCATACTTCACCCTCAAGTGTAAACGTCCCAGGGCCGGACTATTTTCGGGAGCATTTAGGTATATGGGGCCATCGGGTCCTCTATACAAATCCGGTTGTATGGCTCCCAATGGCGAAGCGGGGCCCATCGAGGGATCAACATTAGGCTGTACTCTGGGTGGTATTAGCAAGGGAGAGATACAGCGGTTGCCATGTTTCGAGGAATGTGGTGAGTGTGGCGAGAGCGGAGCACTGGAAAGCGAGGCCAAACTGTTTTGTGAGGGACTGGAGTTGCGCAGATCGGCCACCTCGGCTGCCACCTGGCTGGCACTGCGGGCATCCAGGGAGATGGTGCGCATAGGACTGGGAGTTCTTGAGAGCTAAGGGATAGAGAAAAATTTTGATAAATTATAAAGAAGATTATAAAAAAGAGAGTTAAATGAAAGTAATTACATAATAAGGGAACACCGAATCGGTAGGCAAAGAGCTGCGGCCATCTGGACCAAAGGTACGTATTTGAGGCGAAGAGCCTCGGTGACACTAAAACATAAAATTTCATATATTATTAAATGATATGTAAATCGGGAGTATAAAAAGATGATGCTAGTACTCACCGACTGCCTTGAGGGGGCACTGTCTACACTGGATTGGCTTGATATTGAAGGCGTGCGTTGAAGTCTGGGTGGAAATGATCTGGATTGATGATGCAAATGCAAGGGACTATGCAAAACATCGGCTGGACCCCTTAAAACATCGGCATTAACTGTATGAGTAGAACCTTGACTCGTCTGAGGTTGTATGTGTTGGGATTCACGGGTAAAATTAACCTCCTGGAAAAAATAAAAAATACATTTTGAAATTAATAACGAGTCATTAAGATTTCTGAGCTTTTTGAAAAAATAAATGTTTCATATCTCGTAAATTTCACCTGTTCCGAATCTGTATGCAAATCATAGCTATCCGTTACACTACCAATACCGCTCGTATTCGATGTTATCGACGAAGCCGAGGGTGGCGGTGTCATTGGCTGTGATAGCGGTGGTGTTTGTGATGTGTTTGATCCCGTTGTGGAAATCGAGGGCAGGTTATTACTCGGCCCTGCTCCCGCATTGCCCGAGGCACCATTATTTGTGCTATTTGCTGATGTTGTTGGCAAATCTTCTGAGTTACGATCTAATGTTACTTTACGCACTGCCCCCACGCGTTCTTTAGCCATGCGAGACCATGATTCAATGCGTTTGTGGGCGAGCCAACAAGCCGCCGGACCCAGACCGCTCATTATTTGTGAGAATATTTTGATGCAATTAAAATGATGAACACTTAAAAGATTTTCTCTTAAGGGAAATGAGCGATTGGCAGATTTTTGGGTCAACTTTTTTGTATAATTTTTTCTTTAACTCATTTAGACTTTTTTTGGGATATCGTAAATTTTGGTGTTGAAATTTCCGATTTTTTTTAAACTAGATTTTAAGAAATTTTAACATAAGTTTTAAGAATTTTTATGATTTAAAATATTACTCTTATAAAAAAAAAGCTTTTCATCCTTGTTTCCGTTCAACGTTTATGGTTAAAAGAAATCGTCTTTGATATTCTTTTGTCAGTGACAAGTTGCAACCAATGTTTCCTGACAAAGCATTGCGGTTTCCTTCTTGTCACAGTTTCATGGTTAGGCACTTTAAAAGCTCAACCATTAAAGTTTAAAAGGCTTAAAAATTTTGTATTTAAAACTTAAAAAAAAATATAAAATACAGAACTAGAACAGAACAAGAACAGAACTAGAACAGAACTAGAACAGAACTAGAACAGAACTAGAACAGAACTAGAACAGAACTAGAACAGAACTAGAACAGAACTAGAACAGAACTAGAACAGAACTAGAACAGAACTAGAACAGAACTAGAACAGAACTAGAACAGAACTAGAACAGAACTAGAACAGAACTAGAACAGAACTAGAACAGAACTAGAACAGAACTAGAACAGAACTAGAACAGAACTAGAACAGAACTAGAACAGAACTAGAACAGAACTAGAACAGAACTAGAACAGAACTAGAACAGAACTAGAACAGAACTAGAACAGAACTAGAACAGAACTAGAACAGAACTAGAACAGAACTAGAACAGAACTAGAACAGAACTAGAACAGAACTAGAACAGAACTAGAACAGAACTAGAACAGAACTAGAACAGAACTAGAACAGAACTAGAACAGAACTAGAACAGAACTAGAACAGAACTAGAACAGAACTAGAACAGAACTAGAACAGAACTAGAACAGAACTAGAACAGAACTAGAACAGAACTAGAACAGAACTAGAACAGAACTAGAACAGAACTAGAACAGAACTAGAACAGAACTAGAACAGAACTAGAACAGAACTAGAACAGAACTAGAACAGAACTAGAACAGAACTAGAACAGAACTAGAACAGAACTAGAACAGAACTAGAACAGAACTAGAACAGAACTAGAACAGAACTAGAACAGAACTAGAACAGAACTAGAACAGAACTAGAACAGAACTAGAACAGAACTAGAACAGAACTAGAACAGAACTAGAACAGAACTAGAACAGAACTAGAACAGAACTAGAACAGAACTAGAACAGAACTAGAACAGAACTAGAACAGAACTAGAACAGAACTAGAACAGAACTAGAACAGAACTAGAACAGAACTAGAACAGAACTAGAACAGAACTAGAACAGAACTAGAACAGAACTAGAACAGAACTAGAACAGAACTAGAACAGAACTAGAACAGAACTAGAACAGAACTAGAACAGAACTAGAACAGAACTAGAACAGAACTAGAACAGAACTAGAACAGAACTAGAACAGAACTAGAACAGAACTAGAACAGAACTAGAACAGAACTAGAACAGAACTAGAACAGAACTAGAACAGAACTAGAACAGAACTAGAACAGAACTAGAACAGAACTAGAACAGAACTAGAACAGAACTAGAACAGAACTAGAACAGAACTAGAACAGAACTAGAACAGAACTAGAACAGAACTAGAACAGAACTAGAACAGAACTAGAACAGAACTAGAACAGAACTAGAACAGAACTAGAACAGAACTAGAACAGAACTAGAACAGAACTAGAACAGAACTAGAACAGAACTAGAACAGAACTAGAACAGAACTAGAACAGAACTAGAACTAGAACAGAACTAGAACAGAACTAGAACAGAACTAGAACAGAACTAGAACAGAACTAGAACAGAACTAGAACAGAACTAGAACAGAACTAGAACAGAACTAGAACAGAACTAGAACAGAACTAGAACAGAACTAGAACAGAACTAGAACAGAACTAGAACAGAACTAGAACAGAACTAGAACAGAACTAGAACAGAACTAGAACAGAACTAGAACAGAACTAGAACAGAACTAGAACAGAACTAGAACAGAACTAGAACAGAACTAGAACAGAACTAGAACAGAACTAGAACAGAACTAGAACAGAACTAGAACAGAACTAGAACAGAACTAGAACAGAACTAGAACAGAACTAGAACAGAACTAGAACAGAACTAGAACAGAACTAGAACAGAACTAGAACAGAACTAGAACAGAACTAGAACAGAACTAGAACAGAACTAGAACAGAACTAGAACAGAACTAGAACAGAACTAGAACAGAACTAGAACAGAACTAGAACAGAACTAGAACAGAACTAGAACAGAACTAGAACAGAACTAGAACAGAACTAGAACAGAACTAGAACAGAACTAGAACAGAACTAGAACAGAACTAGAACAGAACTAGAACAGAACTAGAACAGAACTAGAACAGAACTAGAACAGAACTAGAACAGAACTAGAACAGAACTAGAACAGAACTAGAACAGAACTAGAACAGAACTAGAACAGAACTAGAACAGAACTAGAACAGAACTAGAACAGAACTAGAACAGAACTAGAACAGAACTAGAACAGAACTAGAACAGAACTAGAACAGAACTAGAACAGAACTAGAACAGAACTAGAACAGAACTAGAACAGAACTAGAACAGAACTAGAACAGAACTAGAACAGAACTAGAACAGAACTAGAACAGAACTAGAACAGAACTAGAACAGAACTAGAACAGAACTAGAACAGAACTAGAACAGAACTAGAACAGAACTAGAACAGAACTAGAACAGAACTAGAACAGAACTAGAACAGAACTAGAACAGAACTAGAACAGAACTAGAACAGAACTAGAACAGAACTAGAACAGAACTAGAACAGAACTAGAACAGAACTAGAACAGAACTAGAACAGAACTAGAACAGAACTAGAACAGAACTAGAACAGAACTAGAACAGAACTAGAACAGAACTAGAACAGAACTAGAACAGAACTAGAACAGAACTAGAACAGAACTAGAACAGAACTAGAACAGAACTAGAACAGAACTAGAACAGAACTAGAACAGAACTAGAACAGAACTAGAACAGAACTAGAACAGAACTAGAACAGAACTAGAACAGAACTAGAACAGAACTAGAACAGAACTAGAACAGAACTAGAACAGAACTAGAACAGAACTAGAACAGAACTAGAACAGAACTAGAACAGAACTAGAACAGAACTAGAACAGAACTAGAACAGAACTAGAACAGAACTAGAACAGAACTAGAACAGAACTAGAACAGAACTAGAACAGAACTAGAACAGAACTAGAACAGAACTAGAACAGAACTAGAACAGAACTAGAACAGAACTAGAACAGAACTAGAACAGAACTAGAACAGAACTAGAACAGAACTAGAACAGAACTAGAACAGAACTAGAACAGAACTAGAACAGAACTAGAACAGAACTAGAACAGAACTAGAACAGAACTAGAACAGAACTAGAACAGAACTAGAACAGAACTAGAACAGAACTAGAACAGAACTAGAACAGAACTAGAACAGAACTAGAACAGAACTAGAACAGAACTAGAACAGAACTAGAACAGAACTAGAACAGAACTAGAACAGAACTAGAACAGAACTAGAACAGAACTAGAACAGAACTAGAACAGAACTAGAACAGAACTAGAACAGAACTAGAACAGAACTAGAACAGAACTAGAACAGAACTAGAACAGAACTAGAACAGAACTAGAACAGAACTAGAACAGAACTAGAACAGAACTAGAACAGAACTAGAACAGAACTAGAACAGAACTAGAACAGAACTAGAACAGAACTAGAACAGAACTAGAACAGAACTAGAACAGAACTAGAACAGAACTAGAACAGAACTAGAACAGAACTAGAACAGAACTAGAACAGAACTAGAACAGAACTAGAACAGAACTAGAACAGAACTAGAACAGAACTAGAACAGAACTAGAACAGAACTAGAACAGAACTAGAACAGAACTAGAACAGAACTAGAACAGAACTAGAACAGAACTAGAACAGAACTAGAACAGAACTAGAACAGAACTAGAACAGAACTAGAACAGAACTAGAACAGAACTAGAACAGAACTAGAACAGAACTAGAACAGAACTAGAACAGAACTAGAACAGAACTAGAACAGAACTAGAACAGAACTAGAACAGAACTAGAACAGAACTAGAACAGAACTAGAACAGAACTAGAACAGAACTAGAACAGAACTAGAACAGAACTAGAACAGAACTAGAACAGAACTAGAACAGAACTAGAACAGAACTAGAACAGAACTAGAACAGAACTAGAACAGAACTAGAACAGAACTAGAACAGAACTAGAACAGAACTAGAACAGAACTAGAACAGAACTAGAACAGAACTAGAACAGAACTAGAACAGAACTAGAACAGAACTAGAACAGAACTAGAACAGAACTAGAACAGAACTAGAACAGAACTAGAACAGAACTAGAACAGAACTAGAACAGAACTAGAACAGAACTAGAACAGAACTAGAACAGAACTAGAACAGAACTAGAACAGAACTAGAACAGAACTAGAACAGAACTAGAACAGAACTAGAACAGAACTAGAACAGAACTAGAACAGAACTAGAACAGAACTAGAACAGAACTAGAACAGAACTAGAACAGAACTAGAACAGAACTAGAACAGAACTAGAACAGAACTAGAACAGAACTAGAACAGAACTAGAACAGAACTAGAACAGAACTAGAACAGAACTAGAACAGAACTAGAACAGAACTAGAACAGAACTAGAACAGAACTAGAACAGAACTAGAACAGAACTAGAACAGAACTAGAACAGAACTAGAACAGAACTAGAACAGAACTAGAACAGAACTAGAACAGAACTAGAACAGAACTAGAACAGAACTAGAACAGAACTAGAACAGAACTAGAACAGAACTAGAACAGAACTAGAACAGAACTAGAACAGAACTAGAACAGAACTAGAACAGAACTAGAACAGAACTAGAACAGAACTAGAACAGAACTAGAACAGAACTAGAACAGAACTAGAACAGAACTAGAACAGAACTAGAACAGAACTAGAACAGAACTAGAACAGAACTAGAACAGAACTAGAACAGAACTAGAACAGAACTAGAACAGAACTAGAACAGAACTAGAACAGAACTAGAACAGAACTAGAACAGAACTAGAACAGAACTAGAACAGAACTAGAACAGAACTAGAACAGAACTAGAACAGAACTAGAACAGAACTAGAACAGAACTAGAACAGAACTAGAACAGAACTAGAACAGAACTAGAACAGAACTAGAACAGAACTAGAACAGAACTAGAACAGAACTAGAACAGAACTAGAACAGAACTAGAACAGAACTAGAACAGAACTAGAACAGAACTAGAACAGAACTAGAACAGAACTAGAACAGAACTAGAACAGAACTAGAACAGAACTAGAACAGAACTAGAACAGAACTAGAACAGAACTAGAACAGAACTAGAACAGAACTAGAACAGAACTAGAACAGAACTAGAACAGAACTAGAACAGAACTAGAACAGAACTAGAACAGAACTAGAACAGAACTAGAACAGAACTAGAACAGAACTAGAACAGAACTAGAACAGAACTAGAACAGAACTAGAACAGAACTAGAACAGAACTAGAACTAGAACAGAACTAGAACAGAACTAGAACAGAACTAGAACAGAACTAGAACAGAACTAGAACAGAACTAGAACAGAACTAGAACAGAACTAGAACAGAACTAGAACAGAACTAGAACAGAACTAGAACAGAACTAGAACAGAACTAGAACAGAACTAGAACAGAACTAGAACAGAACTAGAACAGAACTAGAACAGAACTAGAACAGAACTAGAACAGAACTAGAACAGAACTAGAACAGAACTAGAACAGAACTAGAACAGAACTAGAACAGAACTAGAACAGAACTAGAACAGAACTAGAACAGAACTAGAACAGAACTAGAACAGAACTAGAACAGAAGAGAACTAAAATAGAAGTAGAAAAGGACTTGATCTGAATAAGGGCAGAACTACATAGAATAGAATTGGAATAAAACTAGAACAGGACTAGATCTCAATTAGATCAAAACTAGGAAAGAACTAGATCTGAATTAGAACAGAACTAAAACTGATATTGAAATAAAATTAGGAGCAGCTGAAGATATTGCTGTCAATATATTTATATTTTAAGTTAATTTCGTATCTAAGATCTAATTTCCTTCAAAATAACTCTTTGATTTCTTTAAAATGTTTAAAGAATTCAAAAAATTGTTTAACAAGAACGTCATTTTACCTAGATATGTACGTGGATGTCTTTCAAAAGGATTAAATATAATTTCGATAATGACTATTGTCTCATTAGAAAAACACAATTCAATTTATTTCAATGACAAACACAATATGTGAGTATAATGTAGCATCCATGTGGCCCAGGGCCTCAAAGTCGTCAGCATCATCAGACACGTCATCAAGCAACAATTCCTCAGACAACATTTCCATTCATTCCTAGGGATTTAAGTCATTGAAAATATGTATGAATTCCTTCATTCATTCAGAGATTTAATGTTTTTATGCCAAATGCATCATTTTCTCATATGCGTATGTGGAAGGACCCATTTATGTGTTTGCATGTGTTTTTGCAAGGATTTTATTGATTACAATTGGAAAATTTTTCTAACCCTTTTTTTGTATGTTTTGTTGTGTGTAGTTTATTTTGTATCCTTTTGCTGTATCCTTTTGTTTCTTGATTTGTTTCCTTTTTTCTACTTTTATAGACTTTTGGTTTGTTCTTGTTGGCTATTGTTTGTCTAATTTGTTGGCATAAATCCTGATGGTTTTCGCACAACAATTTGGCCCATTTAGCGCAAGGACTTCAGGGGCTTCCTTCATCGGTAGTTGGGTTAGTTTTGTTTGTTTTTTTATCTAAACCGCAAATAGTGTCATTATGTTATTAGAATCTTTTGTTGGGCTCTGATCAAACGTTTTGAAGCCGACGTTTAGAAGATGATTTTTGGAGAAACTGATAATGATCAGTGATCTCTAAAAATCTCCTATAAAAATAAGAAATTTTTGAAAAATTTCCTATAAAAATAAGAAATTTAAAAAAAAATCCTATAAAAATTAAAAATTTTTGGAAAAATTTCTAAAAATAATAAATTCTTGAAAAATTTCCTCTAAAAATAAGAAATTTTTAAAAAATTCCTATAAAAATAAGAAATTTTTGAAAAATTTCCTATAAAAATAGGAAATTTTTGAAAAATTTCCTATAAAAATAGGAAATTTTTGAAAAAATTTCCTATAAAAATAGGAAATTTTTGAAAAATTTCCTATAAAAATAGGAAATTTTTGAAAAATTTCCTATAAAAATAGGAAATTTTTGAAAAACTTCCTATAAAAAGAAATTTTTCAAAAATTTCCTATAAAAATAGGAAATTTTTGAAAAATTTCCTATAAAAAGAAATTTTTGAAAAATTTCCTATAAAAGTAGGAAATTTTTGAAAATTTTCCTATAAAAATAGGAAATTTTTGAAAAATTTCCTATAAAAATAGGAAATTTTTGAAAAATTTCCTATAAAAATAGGAAATTTTTGAAAAATTTCCTATAAAAATAGGAAATTTTTGAAAAATTTCCTATAAAAATAGGAAATTTTTGAAAAATTTCCTATAAAAATAGGAAATTTTTGAAAAATTTCCTATAAAAATAGGAAATTTTTGAAAAATTTCCTATAAAAATAGGAAATTTTTGAAAAATTTCCTATAAAAATAGGAAATTTTTGAAAAATTTCCTATAAAAATAGGAAATTTTTGAAAAATTTCCTATAAAAATAGGAAATTTTTGAAAAATTTCCTATAAAAGTAGGAAATTTTTGAAAAATTTCCTATAAAAATAGGAAATTTTTGAAAAATTTCCTATAAAAATAGGAAATTTTTGAAAAATTTCCTATAAAAATAGGAAATTTTTGAAAAATTTCCTATAAAAATAGGAAATTTTTGAAAAATTTCCTATAAAAATAGGAAATTTTTGAAAAATTTCCTATAAAAATAGGAAATTTTTGAAAAATTTCCTATAAAAATAGGAAATTTTTGAAAAATTTCCTATAAAAATAGGAAATTTTTGAAAAATTTCCTATAAAAATAGGAAATTTTTGAAAAATTTCCTATAAAAATAGGAAATTTTTGAAAAATTTCCTATAAAAATAGGAAATTTTTGAAAAACTTCCTATAAAAAGAAATTTTTGAAAAATTTCCTATAAAAATAGGAAATTTTTGAAAAATTTCCTATAAAAAGAAATTTTTGAAAAATTTCCTATAAAAGTAGGAAATTTTTGAAAAATTTCCTATAAAAATAGGAAATTTTTGAAAAATTTCCTATAAAAATAGGAGATTTTTGAAAAATTTCCTATAAAAATAGGAAATTTTTGAAAAATTTCCTATAAAAATAGGAAATTTTTGAAAAATTTCCTATAAAAATAGGAAATTTTTGAAAAATTTCCTATAAAAATAGGAAATTTTTGAAAAATTTCCTATAAAAATAGGAAATTTTTGAAAAATAATAGGAAATTTTTGAAAAATTTCCTATAAAAATAGGAAATTTTTGAAAAATTTCCTATAAAAATAGGAAATTTTTGAAAAATTTCCTATAAAAATAGGAAATTTTTGAAAAATTTCCTATAAAAATAGGAAATTTTTGAAAAATTTCCTATAAAAATAGGAAATTTTTGAAAAATTTCCTATAAAAATAGGAAATTTTTGAAAAATTTCCTATAAAAATAGGAAATTTTTGAAAAATTTCCTATAAAAATAGGAAATTTTTGAAAAATTTCCTATAAAAATAGGAAATTTTTGAAAAATTTCCTATAAAAATAGGAAATTTTTGAAAAATTTCCTATAAAAATAGGAAATTTTTGAAAAATTTCCTATAAAAATAGGAAATTTTTGAAAAATTTCCTATAAAAATAGGAAATTTTTGAAAAATTTCCTATAAAAATAGGAAATTTTTGAAAAATTTCCTATAAAAATAGGAAATTTTTGAAAAATTTCCTATAAAAATAGGAAATTTTTGAAAAATTTCCTATAAAAATAGGAAATTTTTGAAAAATTTCCTATAAAAATAGGAAATTTTTGAAAAATTTCCTATAAAAATAGGAAATTTTTGAAAAATTTCCTATAAAAATAGGAAATTTTTGAAAAATTTCCTATAAAAATAGGAAATTTTTGAAAAATTTCCTATAAAAATAGGAAATTTTTGAAAAATTTCCTATAAAAATAGGAAATTTTTGAAAAATTTCCTATAAAAATAGGAAATTTTTGAAAAATTTCCTATAAAAATAGGAAATTTTTGAAAAATTTCCTATAAAAATAGGAAATTTTTGAAAAATTTCCTATAAAAATAGGAAATTTTTGAAAAATTTCCTATAAAAATAGGAAATTTTTGAAAAATTTCCTATAAAAATAGGAAATTTTTGAAAAATTTCCTATAAAAATAGGAAATTTTTGAAAAATTTCCTATAAAAATAGGAAATTTTTGAAAAATTTCCTATAAAAATAGGAAATTTTTGAAAAATTTCCTATAAAAATAGGAAATTTTTGAAAAATTTCCTATAAAAATAGGAAATTTTTGAAAAATTTCCTATAAAAATAGGAAATTTTTGAAAAATTTCCTATAAAAATAGGAAATTTTTGAAAAATTTCCTATAAAAATAGGAAATTTTTGAAAAATTTCCTATAAAAATAGGAAATTTTTGAAAAATTTCCTATAAAAATAGGAAATTTTTGAAAAATTTCCTATAAAAATAGGAAATTTTTGAAAAATTTCCTATAAAAATAGGAAATTTTTGAAAAATTTCCTATAAAAATAGGAAATTTTTGAAAAATTTCCTATAAAAATAGGAAATTTTTGAAAAATTTCCTATAAAAATAGGAAATTTTTGAAAAATTTCCTATAAAAATAGGAAATTTTTGAAAAATTTCCTATAAAAATAGGAAATTTTTGAAAAATTTCCTATAAAAATAGGAAATTTTTGAAAAATTTCTTATAAAAATAGGAAATTTTTGAAAAATTTCCTATAAAAATAGGAAATTTTTGAAAAATTTCCTATAAAAATAGGAAATTTTTGAAAAATTTCCTATAAAAATAGGAAATTTTTGAAAAATTTCCTATAAAAATAGGAAATTTTTGAAAAATTTCCTATAAAAATAGGAAATTTTTGAAAAATTTCCTATAAAAATAGGAAATTTTTGAAAAATTTCCTATAAAAATAGGAAATTTTTGAAAAAATTCCTATAAAAATAGGAAATTTTTGAAAAATTTCCTATAAAAATAGGAAATTTTTGAAAAATTTCCTATAAAAATAGGAAATTTTTGAAAAATTTCCTATAAAAATAGGAAATTTTTGAAAAATTTCCTATAAAAATAGGAAATTTTTGAAAAATTTCCTATAAAAATAGGAAATTTTTGAAAAATTTCCTATAAAAATAGGAAATTTTTGAAAAATTTCCTATAAAAATAGGAAATTTTTGAAAAATTTCCTATAAAAATAGGAAATTTTTGAAAAATTTCCTATAAAAATAGGAAATTTTTGAAAAATTTCCTATAAAAATAGGAAATTTTTGAAAAATTTCCTATAAAAATAGGAAATTTTTGAAAAATTTCCTATAAAAATAGGAAATTTTTGAAAAATTTCCTATAAAAATAGGAAATTTTTGAAAAATTTCCTATAAAAATAGGAAATTTTTGAAAAATTTCCTATAAAATTAGGAAATTTTTGAAAAATTTCCTATAAAAATAGGAAATTTTTGAAAAATTTCCTATAAAAATAGGAAATTTTTGAAAAATTTCCTATAAAAATAGGAAATTTTTGAAAAATTTCCTATAAAAATAGGAAATTTTTGAAAAATTTCCTATAAAAATAGGAAATTTTTGAAAAATTTCCTATAGAAATAGGAAATTTTTGAAAAATTTCCTATAAAAATAGGAAATTTTTGAAAAATTTCCTATAAAAATAGGAAATTTTTGAAAAATTTCCTATAAAAATAGGAAATTTTTGAAAAATTTCCTATAAAAATAGAAAATTTTTGAAAAATTTCCTATAAAAATAGGAAATTTTTTAAAAATTTCCTATAAAAATAGGAAATTTTTGAAAAATTTCCTATAAAATAAGAAATTTTTTAAAAATTTCCTTTAAAAATAAGAAATTTTTGAAAAATTTCCTTTAAAAAATTAAAAATTTTTGAAAATTTTTTTAAAAAAATAAGACATTTTTTTTTAATTTTTTATAAAAATAAGATTTTTTTTAAATTTGTAACAAAAATAAGAAGTTTTTAAAAAATTTCCTATAAAAATAAGAAATTTTTAAAAAAGTTTTTATAACAATAAGAAATTTTTTAAAAACTTCCGATAAAAATAGGAAATTTTTGAAAAACTTAAAAAAAAATAAGAAATTTTTGAAAAACTTCCTATAAAAATAGGAAATTTTTGAAAAATTTCGTATAAAATAGGAAATTTTTGAAAACTTTCCTATAAAAATTGGAAATTTTTGAAAAATTTCTTTAAAAAATAAGAAATTTTTGAAAAATTTCTTATAATAATAAGAAATTTTTGAAAATTTTTTTTAATAATAAGAAATTTTTGAAAAAATTTTTATAAAGTAAGAAATTTTTGAAAAATTTCGTATCTAAATAAGATAATTTTGAAAAATTTCATATAAAAAATAAAAAAATTTTTGAAAATTTTCCTATTTAAATTATTATTTTTATTATTATTTTTGAAAAATTTTCCATAAGAATAAGAAATTTTTAAAAAATTTTCTTTTGCCCAATTTGCCCTATATATTCTTACCTCAATAACTCTAACTCTTATCTCCTCATTTTAAAACCTTAAGAAGTCTTCAATAAATTTGAAATCAAACTCAACCCCCATTAAAAAATTATATACTAAAATCCCTAAAAAACATTTAAGTATATAAAAATACCACCATTAAACACTACCCATCAGCACCACTCGAAAAGTATGAGCAACATTTTTGAATCCTGACATAGAACAAAAGTCCTTAAATACCATAACATCAACAAATTGCAAAAATATAAAGGAAAAAAATCCATTTAAATGGACACACCCATTTTTGTTTAATATTGTTTGAAAATGTTTGTGTTATTTTTCGCTAATTTGCAGAACATCAAACATATCCTTAAAGGACAATAAATATTTTTATATTCACAACCAAAGAGATTTCAACACACACATGGAGGAAGGCTAAAAGCACTCCTTGAAACTACTAGAACATCAGTTAAATGTGGATTAATGTAAAACCGTTACATTGCTTAACCCACTAAATACGAATTATAAGTTTAATTCTGTTGTAGTGCTTTCAAGTTGTATTCCATTTCCTTTCCGTTCCAGGCCTGATCTATTTGTGCTCCAGTTCAGTTCTAGTTCTGTTCTAGTTCTGTTCTAGTTCTGTTCTAGTTCTGTTCTAGTTCTGTTCTAGTTCTGTTCTAGTTCTGTTCTAGTTCTGTTCTAGTTCTGTTCTAGTTCTGTTCTAGTTCTGTTCTAGTTCTGTTCTAGTTCTGTTCTAGTTCTGTTCTAGTTCTGTTCTAGTTCTGTTCTAGTTCTGTTCTAGTTCTGTTCTAGTTCTGTTCTAGTTCTGTTCTAGTTCTGTTCTAGTTCTGTTCTAGTTCTGTTCTAGTTCTGTTCTAGTTCTGTTCTAGTTCTAGTTCTGTTCTAGTTCTGTTCTAGTTCTGTTCTAGTTCTGTTCTAGTTCTGTTCTAGTTCTGTTCTAGTTCTGTTCTAGTTCTGTTCTAGTTCTGTTCTAGTTCTGTTCTAGTTCTGTTCTAGTTCTGTTCTAGTTCTGTTCTAGTTCTGTTCTAGTTCTGTTCTAGTTCTGTTCTAGTTCTGTTCTAGTTCTGTTCTAGTTCTGTTCTAGTTCTGTTCTAGTTCTGTTCTAGTTCTGTTCTAGTTCTGTTCTAGTTCTGTTCTAGTTCTGTTCTAGTTCTGTTCTAGTTCTGTTCTAGTTCTGTTCTAGTTCTGTTCTAGTTCTGTTCTAGTTCTGTTCTAGTTCTGTTCTAGTTCTGTTCTAGTTCTGTTCTAGTTCTGTTCTAGTTCTGTTCTAGTTCTGTTCTAGTTCTGTTCTAGTTCTGTTCTAGTTCTGATCTAGTTCTGTTTTAGTTCTGTTCTAGTTCTGTTCTAGTTCTGTTCTAGTTCTGTTCTAGTTCTGTTCTAGTTCTGTTCTAGTTCTGTTCTAGTTCTGTTCTAGTTCTGTTCTAGTTCTGTTCTAGTTCTGTTCTAGTTCTGTTCTAGTTCTGTTCTAGTTCTGTTCTAGTTCTGTTCTAGTTCTGTTCTAGTTCTGATCTAGTTCTGTTCTAGTTCTGTTCTAGTTATGTTCCAGTTCTGTTCTGAATCTGTTCTAGTTCTTTTGTAGTTCTGTTCTAGTTCTGTTCTAGTTTCAGTTCTTGTTTCAGTTCTAATTTCAGTCCTAATTTGATCTTATTTCAGTTTTAGTTAAAATTTAAGTTTTAGTTCTAGTTTCTGTTTTTGTGTCAATTCCGGTCCCATTTCACTTTATAGCTCTTGTTTTAGTTTTTTTTGTTTCATATTTTTAGATCACGTTTCACTTCTAGTTTCAGTTTTAGTTTTAGGCGTGGTTTCATTTCCAGTTTCTTTTTAATTTTCATTTCTTGTTTTGGTTCTACTTCTGTTTGTCCCTTCAAGGGTTATTATGTGCCAATATCTTGTCCTTTTTTTATAAAAACTTTGTTGCATTAAATAAATTAAATTAAATCCATCACGTATGACAAATTACAATAAAGTAATGCGTGATTTGTTTTTGTCCTGTTCCTCTTATCATTTATAAATTCCATAAGGATTCCTTCCTCTTCATAAGGGTTGGAGTGTGCTTACATTTTTTCCCTTTAAAAATATGCTATAAATTTTCAATTAAATATATTTTTTGCAGTTTTCATTTCCCATTTTCTCTTGATTTTCACATTTGAGTTAAATGAATTAGAAATATTTTGTTTTACTAAAAATTTGTAACGAGCTCTACAAATGGGTCGATTGCATTAAATTGCAATAATAGAAGATATCACTAGTTTTTAGTTATAATGTGTTAGATGAAATGAAAATTAAAGATTATTTTATAGTAAATTAGTTCAGGATCATAAAATATTGTGATATAACCCCTTCATCAGATAAATGAAAGGTAATGGATGGAAGAAAATTCATACGAAATGTTAATGCAAATTAATTGATATGAATTTCTGAGAGAAGTTAAGGTTAACGTAATAAAAGCAAGAAATTCAAAGCTAGAGATCGAATCCAGTTTAATGGTTTCTTATATAAATCAAGTGTTTTTCTTCATCATAATTCTTTCCTAAAAAGTTATTACAAGTAAATCTGAACGAAAATATTTAAACTATTGCTTTTTCCTAAAAATTTGATCAGTGATCAAGATTTTATAGAAAAATTTGATCAGTGATCAAGTTTTTATAAAAAAATTTGATCAGTGATCAAGTTTTTATAGAAAAATTTGATCAGTGATCAAGTTTTTATAGAAAAATTTGATAAGTGATCAAGTTTTTATAGAAAAATTTGATCAGTGATCAAGTTTTTATAGAAAAATTTGAACAGTGATCAAGTTTTTATAGAAAAATTTGATCAGTGATCAAGTTTTTATAGAAAAATTTGATCAGTGATCAAATTTTAATAGAAAAATTTGATCAGTGATCAAGTTTTTACAGAAAAGTTTGATCAGTGATCAAGTTTTTATAGAAAAATCTGATCAGTGATTAAGTTTTTATAGAAAAATTTGATCAGTGATCAAGTTTTTATAAAAAAAAGTTGATCTCGGACCAAGTTTTTATAGAAAAATTTCATCACTGATCAAATTTTTATAGAAAAATTTTATCACTGATCAAATTTTTATAGAAAAATTTCATCACTGATCAAATTTTTATAAAAAAATTTTATCAATGATTGATGAAATTTTTATGGAAAAATTTTATCACTGACTAAATTTTTATAAAAAAAATTTTATCAATGATCAAATTTGTATAGAAAAATTTGATCACTAATAAAATTTTTATAGAAAAATTTGATCACTGATCAAATTTTAATAAAAAAATTTGATAACTGATCAAATTTTAATAGAAAAGTTTGATCACTGATCAAATTTTAATAGAAAAATTTGATCACTGATCAAATTTTTATAGAAAAATTTGATCACTGATCAAATTTTTATAGAAAAATTTGATCACTGATCAAATTTTTATAGAAAAATTTGATCACTGATTTTTAGAGAAAAATTTGATCACTGATCATGTTTTTATAGCAAACTTATAGAAACATTTGATCACTGATCAAATTTGTATTAAAAAATTTGATAAATTTTCTCACTTATCAACTTCTTATAGAAAAATTTGAAGTAATCAAGTTTTTATAGAAAATTTTGATCAGTGATCAAGTTTTTATAGAAAATTTTGATCAGTGATCAAGTTTTTATAGAAAAATTTGATCAGTGATGAAGTTTTTTTTAGAAAAATTTGATCAGTGATTAAGTTTTTATAGAAAAATTTGATCAGTGATCAAGTCTTTATAGAAAAATTTGATCACTGATCAAATTTTTATAGAAAATTTATCTATAAAAATTTGATCACTCATGAAATTTTTATAGAAAAATTTGATCACTGATAAAATTTTTATTGAAAAATTTCATCAATGATCAAATTTTTATAGAAAAAAATTATATAAATTATATTATATTAAAAAATTTGATAAATTTTCTCACTTATCAACTTCTTATAGAAAAATTTGATCAGTAATCAAGTTTTTATAGAAAATTTTGATCAGTGATCAAGTTTTTATAGAAAAATTTGATCAGTGATCAAGTTTTTTTAGAAAAATTTGATCAGTGATCAAGTCTTTATAGAAAAATTTGATCACTGATCAAATTTTTATAGAAAAATTTGATCACTGATCAAATTTTTATAGAAAAATTTGATCACTGATCAAATTTTTATAGAAAAATTTGATCACTGATCAAATTTTTATAGAAAAATTTGATCACTGATCAAATTTTTATAGAAAAATTTGATCACTGATCAAATTTTTATAGAAAAATTTGATCACTGATCAAATTTTTATAGAAAAATTTGATCACTGATCAAATTTTTATAGAAAAATTTGATCACTGATCAAATTTTTATAGAAAAATTTGATCACAGATCAAATTTTTATAGAAAAATTTGATCACTGATCAAATTTTTATAGAAAAATTTGATCACTGATCAAATTTTTATAGAAAAATTTGATCACCGATCAAATTTTTGTAGAAAAATTTGATCACTGATCAAATTTTTATAGAAAAATTTGATCACTGATCAAATTTTTATAGAAAAATTTGATCACTGATCAAATTTTTGATAGAAAAATTTGATCACTGATCAAATTTTTATAGAAAAATTTGATCACTGATCAAATTTTTATAGAAAAATTTGATCACTGATCAAAGTTTTATAGAAAATTTGATCACTGATCAAATTTTTATAGAAAAATTTGATCACTGATCAATGATCAAATTTTTGCAGGAAAATTTCATCACTGATCACATTTTTATAGAAAAATTGCATCACTGATCAAATTTTTATAGAAAAATTTGGTCATTGATAAAATTTTTAAAGAACAATTTGATCACTGATCAAATTTTTATAGAAAAATTTCATCACTGATCAAATTTTTATAGAAAAATTTCATCACTGATCAAATTTTTATAGAAAAATTTGATCACTGATCAAATTTTTATAGAAAAATTTGATCACTGATCAAATTTTTATAGAAAAATTTCATCACTGATCAAATTTTTATAGAAAAATTTCATCACTGATCAAATTTTTATAGAAAAATTTCATCAGTGATCAAATTTTTATAGAAAAATTTGATCACTGATCAAATTTTTATAGAAAAATTTCATCACTGATCAATTTTTTATAAAAAAATTTGATAAATTTTGTATAGAAAACTTTGATCAGTGATCTATTTTTTATAGAAAAATTAGATCACTGATCAAATTAGTATTTTAGAAACTTGTGCGTCATGACTTTTGTGGAAGGATATTCAAATAAAAGACAAATTTATATCCAAATCAAATTTGAATACCTACAAAAATACTAGACTCAAATATAGACCAGAATAGACCATATATTCAAAGATTAAATATTTTTTCAAAAATGCCTTTAATCCTTCGCAATCGCTTCTTCAGCAAAAAATTTCTTAAAAATAAACAAATTAAAATGACCTTCAAACACTCTTTAAATCCATACCCTCAAAATCATTTAACATTTAACACTATAATTACACAAAATACCCACAAAAACTCTCAAAGCTTGAGTGCAAAAAAAAAATTTGCAAAATCCATCCAGGACATTGATCAATTACATGCCCTTTAAAATAATTTCATAAATTTTTTTGTGCATCAAAAAAGGTACGAACATGCAAAAAAAAAATAGTGAATTTTTTTATATAAAAAGTTTCGAACAAAAAATAGGTGTAAAAATATAAAATCGTGTCACTTAAAATGACACTAAAATGAAGGAAAATTGAATTGCCAATAAAATTAAAGTGCGGACAGACAGACAGATAGACGGGGGGCGGATGAATGCTAAAAGTACATGTTAAAGGAAACACTCCTTTAAATGGATCATCAAACATGATTGTGTAACAATAACCAACAACCTCATCGCTGTCATCATCATCATCGTTGTCGATGCCATTCTGGCCGTAATCATTAACAACAGCATATCCTGGTTTATGGTTTATGGTTTATGTAACGGAATACAACAAAAAGTTCAAATTTGTGTGTATGTGTGTCTATGTGGGAGTGCAGAGGAATAACTCTTAATGTACTAATACCTTCAAGCGGAAAATCATTGAGATTTAAGGCCTAGCTGGCAAAGCGGTATTAAGGATGTCCTAGTACATGTCTTAGTATCGGGTGTTTTTTATTGAGGTATAGAACTTTAAGTTGGCATCACTGTTTTAACTGGCGGCCATTTTGTCAGCTGTCAAGTGATTAATATCTAGTTTGGTTTGCCATTTCATCATGAACAGGTTGACAAAAGAACAACGCTTGCAAATCGTGCAAATTTATTTCGAAAATAATGGTTCAGTTCGCGAAGTTCACCGCAAGCTCCGTCCATTTTATGGTCGACATAATCGTCCATCAGAGCAATTAATTCGGTTAACCATGGATCGTTTTCGCACTACGTTTACTCTATGTGATAATACGCATCCGCAGCGACGTCGAACAGTGCGCACCGAAGAAACAATTGCCGCTGTAGAGCAAAGTGTTGAAGAGGACCCGAATGAATCGATTCGCCACCGTGCACAGCAATTGGAGCTTTGTCCATCAACTTTATGGAAGATTTTGCGCAAAGATCTTGGCTTGCGACCTTACAAGATCCAGCTTGTGCAAGAATTAAAGCCGCGAGACCATGCAATGCGTCGTGATTTTGGTGTATGGGCCGAAAATGAGATTGATCTCGATGCTGATTTTCATCGCAAAATTTTGTTCAGTGATGAGGCTCATTTTTGGTTGAATGGCTACGCCAACAAGCAAAATTGCCGCATTTGGAGTGAAGAGAATCCACATGAGACCCTTGAGATAGAGCTGCAAAACTATCGATAGTCGCCCCACTCGATAGTTTCGATAGTCGATAGTGGTCACATTCGATAGTTTCGATAGTCTGTCATAAAACTATCGATACTATCGATAGTATCGAATTCTTAAAATTGCATGCAGAAACAATTGTTAACTTTAAGTACTAACAAACTAAAATAAATTTAGAGAAAAGACATTACACAAATATCAAATTAATTTTTAATCATTTCATTCATTTTGTCCAATCAACACATCAGATCAAATGCATAGTTTACAGTTCAATTCATTTTGAATAGTTTTTAAAATTGATCATACCAACTTAGAAATCTCCGTCGACTCATATGCACGAACATTGCTAAATATCATAGCCTGATAAAATACACAGTTAACGATTTAATTCAATTTGAGTTATTTTCAGTTGCGCCACCTGACGGAAATTAGTCATACCAACTAAGAAGCCTTCGTCAGCTCTTACGTAATAACTTTGCTAAAGAGTAATTTTCAGTGGCTCCACCTGTCGGAAATTAGTCATACCAACTTAAAAACCTTCGTCGGCTCATTCGCAACAACTTTGCTAAAAACCATAACATGATCAAATACATAGTTTACTATTCTATAAAGGTCATACAAACATTCATTTGTTTAAAAGTTATAACATTACCAATTTTTCCCCTTTTTATCCTAATTTCAAAAAAGTTCCATATGCATATTTAGTACTTGGTACCATTTGGATCCGGTATATTTTATAAAAACGCAGTCAACATATTAGTCAATAGTTTATATTACTTCATGAGGTGTTAAGTTATCATTTTATCCCTTTTTACCCATTTTGGACCCCAAAATCAAAAAAGTACCAAATACGTGTTCAATATTTTTTTCACATTTATTGATTGCATTACAAAGTTTATTTCTATATTCTTTGGTTTAAAAGATAAGAGTGGCTTAAAAATAGTGCCAAACAAACTATTTTCACCCTTATTTACCCCCTATCGGGCATAGTTCCAAAAAGTACCTGTTCGATTATTTTAACAGCTGTTAAAAATATAACTTAAATTTTGTTTATATGATTATCACTTTAGGAGATATAGCATTTTCGATTTTTCCCCTTTATACCCACTTAGAGGCAAAGTTTCCAAAAGTTCCTTCTTACTCGACCTATACATCGAAAAAGATACCCACTGTCTAAATTTTATTATTTAAAGATACCCACTGTCTAAATTTTATTAGAATCGTTATATGGTGGACATTAAAACGATTTTCTTGTGTTTTATTTCAATTCGAAGTTCTATACCTCTAAAAAAAACACCCATTACTAATAATAATAATGTCCACCAATTTGGCTTTATTGGAAGGATAATTTTATGCCATTAATGTTTAAATATGATTTCGGGCATGTGGCCGCCGCGGCTGGCTCGAATAAAGTCAATTCTACAGGTCCAATTTTCAACTACTTTTTCGAGCATATGGGGCCGTATGTTGGCAATAACGCCACGAATGTTGGCTTCCAAGTCCCCTAACGTTTCTGGTTTGTTGGCGTAGACGAGCGACTTCACATATCCCCAAAGAAAATAATCTTGTAAGGTCGCAAGCCAAGATCTTTTTTCGCAAAATCTTCCATAAAGTTGATGGACAAAGCTCCAATTGCTGTGCACGGTGGCGAATCAATTCATTCGGGTCCTCTTCAACACTTTGCTCTACAGCGGCAATTGTTTCTTCGGTGCGCACTGTTCGACGTCGCTGCGGATGCGTATTATCACATAGAGTAAACGTAATTGTCGATCATAAAATGGACGGAGCTTGCGGTAAACTTCGCGAACTGAACTATTATTTTCGAAATAAATTTGCCCGATTTGCAAGCGTTGTTCTTTTGTCAACCTGTTCATGATGAAATGGCAAACCAAACGAAATATTAATCTTTTAACAGCTGACAAAATGGCCGCCAGTTAAAAAAGTGATGCCAACTTAAAGTTCTATACCTCAATAAAAAACACCCGATATTAGTATTCAAACATTTTGTATCCTTTATCCCACTGTTCATCCATGTCAACACTAGCACAGAAATATGTAAATTTAACATTTTGACAATAGTGGTTGAAGGTTCCTTTCGGGGAAGGATGAGCTTAAATGTCAAATTAATACAGTAACCAGAAAGTTTGAATACAAGCACACACACACACTGATATAACTAATGAATGTATAAAATGTCCTTTTAGATTCCAAATACATATTTAAATATTTATGAATGTACAAGTATATAAGCTCATATATGTAATTCTCTGTTATGGAAAAATTTGCATAGATTTGTTGTAAAACTGAAATTATAATTATTAGTAATAAGTTAATATTGATTAGCATAAAATTTGTAAATACTATTTAAGGATGTGTAAGGAAACTTAAGTACAGAAATATTTTGTTTCAAATTTATTTTCAGGATTCATATGATAGAGTTAAGGATATTCTTTACTTTCTATAAATAATCTAACATAAACAAGTGTGAGACCTTAATTCTTAAATATTTTGTTGCAATTTAAAAATTTATTAAATTTGTATATATTTCTTTTTCCTTTCAACAGAAATCCATTAATCTGTGTCATGTATATTAAATGAATAAAACCATGAATTTTTAGTTAAAATAAATCCTTATTTTTCCACAAACACGAGTAGAGAAACTTACATACATTTTTACTTCGTTAGTTTTAGTTTAGAACAAAATCTCCCGCCATCACCTCCAAACGACTAAATTAAATTTGGATTTAAAACTGTGTCTGTCTGTGTGTGTGTGTTTGAAGGTGTGGTCATTAGATTTTAGTTGAGTGAATTTGAAAAAAAAAAAACCAAAAAAGAACATTAAAAAAGGTGAAACTTGTAGCCGCAAAATGTATCACATTACCACTTACTTCTCCCTCATTCTGCGTATTTAAGTAATTGTGTCTCTAAAGGACACTAAATATTGCAAAATTATATTATTTAACAAAAAAAAAAAAACAACATTAAATCTCTTTTAATCCTATTAATCAACACATTTTTAGTGATAAAATATAAAAAAAAACATTTTTATTTTTTTTTTTGTTTTGTTGTTAGCAAAACAATTATTCCTGACTGGATTATATTGATCCTTTTTGTGTCATTATTGTTATGTATCACTTCCTCCCTATTTCTCTATATCTCCCTAGAACTACGTGTCTATGTCTATAAATGTATTGGTTTTGTCCTTTTGTTTGTATTTGTTGTTTTTGTAATAATTGCAAAACGTGTAATAATGTTTTCCTAAGGGTCGATCTTTATAGTAAAATCTCCTTGACTCAAGTTCTGTAATTTCAATTTTATACTTTAATCTAAAACGTGTGCTCTCGAAAGATGAAATTATTGTCGTCATATTTAGCAAAAAGTAAGAATGGATGAATGAATGATTGAAAGGAAGAAATGTTGGTTATGATTTGATATTGATGGCATGTGCCTAATTCAAGACAGACAACATTTTAAGAGCTGTAATTTTATGGTCTTTCAAAAACCATTTATACATAAACCTTAGATTAGAAAAAAGGCTAATATAATTACAAAGAATAAGAGCAATACTAATACTAATCTTATATTCTTAAACGAGCAATAATTGTATATATATATATATATATATATATATATATATATATATATATATATATATATATATATATATATATATATATATATATATCGGGTGTTTTTTATTGAGCTATAGAACTTTAAGTTGGCATCACTTTTTTAACTGACGGCCATTTTGTCAGCTGTCAAGAGATTAATATTTAGTTTGGTTTGCCATTTCATCATGAACAGGTTGACAAAAGAACAACGCTTGCAAATCGTGCAAATTTATTTCGAAAATAATGGTTCAGTTCGCGAAGTTTACCGCAAGCTCCGTCCATTTTATGGTCGACATAATCGTCCATCAGAGCAATTAATTCGGTTAACCATGGATCGTTTTCGCACTACGTTTACTCTATGTGATAATACGCATCCGCAGCGACGTCGAACAGTGCGCACCGAAGAAACAATTGCCGCTGTAGAGCAAAGTGTTGAAGAGGACCCGAATGAATCGATTCGCCACCGTGCACAGCAATTGGAGCTTTGTCCATCAACTTTATGGAAGATTTTGCGCAAAGATCTTGGCTTGCGACCTTACAAGATCCAGCTTGTGCAAGAATTAAAGCCGCAAGACCATGAAATGCGTCGTGATTTTGGTGTATGGGCCGAAAATGAGATTGATCTCGATGCTGATTTTCATCGCAAAATTTTGTTCAGTGATGAGGCTCATTTTTGGTTGAATGGCTACGTCAACAAGCAAAATTGCCGCATTTGGAGTGAAGAGAATCCACGTGAGACCCTTGAGACGCCATTACATCCACAAAAACTGACTGTTTGGTGTGCTCTATGGGCTGGTGGAGTCATTGGGCCATACTTCTTCCGAAATAATGCTGGAGAGTCAGTTACCATAAATGGAGACCGGTATAGAGACATGATAACCGACTATTTTGTTCCCCAATTGGATGGCATGAATGTGTATGAGTTGTGGTTCCAACAAGACGGCGCTACATGCCACACAGCGCACGTCACAATTGATTTATTGAAGGAAACATTCGATGAGCGCATAATTTCGCTGAATGCACCTGTCAATTGGCCACCAAGATCGTGCGATTTGACACCACTGGATTATTTTCTTTGGGGATATGTGAAGTCGCTCGTCTACGCCAGCAAACCATAAACGTTAGGGGACTTGGAAGCCAACATTCGTGGCGTTATTGCCAACATACGGCCCCATATGCTAGAAAAAGTTGTTGAAAATTGGACCTGTAGAATTGGCTTTATTCGAGCCAGCCGCGGCGGCCACATGCCCGAAATCATATTTAGACATTAATGGCATAAAATTATCCTTCCAATAAAGCCAAATTGATGGACATTAAAACGATTTTCTTGTGTTTTATTTCAATTCGAAGTTCTATACCTCTAAAAAAAACACCCATTATATATAGAATGGCTATCTCGAAAACGGCTCTAACGATTTTGATAAAATTTGGACAGTGGGTATCTTTTTTGATGTATAGGTCGAAGAAGAAGGGACTTTTGGAACTTTTACCTCTAAGAGGGTAAAAACGGGTAAAAAGGGGAAAAAATCGAAAACGCTATGTCTCCTAAAGTAATAGGTATAGAAACAAAATTAAAATTACGTTTTAAACAGCTTTGAAAATAAGCGGACAGGTGTTTGGTACTTTTTTGAAACTATGTCCGATAGGGGGTAAAAGAGGGTGAAAATAGTTTTTTGGTACTTTTTTAACCCACTCTTATATTTTAAACCGAAGAATATAGAAAGGAACTTTGTACTGCAGTCAATAGATGTGAAAGAAATATTGAACATGTATTTGTACTTTTTGATTTTGGGACCAAAATGGGTAAAAAAGGGGGTAAAATGATAACTTAACATCTCAAAAGTAATATGAATAGGAATTATGTTAACTGCGTTTTAATAAAATGTACTGAATTCAATTGGTACCAAAGAAGTACCAAATATGCATATGGAACTTTTTGAATGTAGGGGATAAAAAGGGGAAAAATGAGTAATGTTATAACTTTTAAACAAATGAATGTTTGTATGTATGTTCTTTATAGAATAGTAAACTGTGAATTTGATCATATTAATAATATAACGCTCTTTAGCGAAGATATTGCGGATAAGCCGGCGCATTTTTTTAAGTTGGTAAGACTAATTTCCGTTAGGTGGCGCCACTGAAAATTACTCAAAGTCAATTTTATCGTAAGCTGTACATTTAATCATGCTATTATCTTTAGCAAAGTTGTTGCGGATAAGCCGACGAAGGTTTATTAATGGGAATGACCAAAGTCCAACAGGTGGCGCCACTGAAAATTACTCAAAATGAATTAAATCGTAAACTGTGCATTTGATCATGTAATAATCATTAGGAAAGTTGTTACGCATAAGCAAACGAAGGTTTCTTAGTTGGTATGAACAACTTCAGGTGGCGCCACTGAAAACTACTCAAAATGAAATAAATCGTAAACTGTGCATTTGATCAGGCTATAATATTTAGCAAAGTTATTGCGCATGAGTCGACGGAGGTTTCTGTTGGTATGACCAATTTCCAAAACTTTTCAAAATGAGTTAATCTGTAAACTATGCAAACTATGTGTTCATCGGACAAAATAAATAAAATAATTCAAAATTTACTGAATATTTGCACAAAATGCTTATCATAAAGCTCCGAGCAAGACTTGGTCAACCAGGTACTACTAATATTATAGACTAAGACATTTTCTAACTTATAAACATTTTTTGTTAATTCTACTGACTTCCAGAATGATGATGACAACATTGAAAACGACAATAGCTGCTAAGGCGACAGGATATTAGTAAACGGAAATAGAAAATGTTAATTTTGTTTGGCTTTGTTTTCATGTGTGAGTTTGTATACTCGTACATTCTTTAAAAAGTTACTAATTGGTACAAGAGATTATACCAAAGGATTTAAGGATTACAAAATAAGATGTTCAATAATTTCTGTACAGAAAGGACATTGACATAAACGGAAGTCAATTGAATATGGATTGACCTTAGAGAAGATTTTGTCAACTTTTTAATCTTTTTATGATAAAGATATTAGATCGGATGTATTTTTATACAATAACAAAAAGTATGTAGGGATTTGAGGTATTGTCGTTTTGGTTGTATATGTGTATGTGTGTTGGGAATTAGTTCATGGTGAATATAAATAGTTTTTGTAGTTACAAATAAAATTCTTTTTTTTAAAGTTATTTTTACTCATGTAATTTCTATAAATTTATTTGTTATAAATTTATATTTCTTTAATAAATTCTTATCACAAATAACTTAAAGTTTTGTTCTCTAACCATTACTCGTATTAACTGTTTGAGTTTCCATCTTTTTCAATTTATTTCTTTCTTTATTTCATTTTTTATATTATTCGTCTTAAAGACTAATAAAATATAAAATATTACTTATTTACTCGATTATGAAGTGAAACTAAACTGTTTAATGAAACATATTCTTATGTTGTCCTACAAAAACTCTGCAAAAGTAATGAAACACAAAAAAAAAAACATTAACAAAAAGAACAGCAAAATCTTTATTTAATAAAGAGGAGAGCTAAGAAGGAGTTTGATCACATTAGCCAAGACATATAGACTTGGCGGTGCCAATTTAATGGCTTGACCTAAATGAAGTTTTAGTTTTGATATCAGGAAAAAAAAAAAAACAATAACATCAAGTAATAAATGACAACAACAACACACAAATATTGCTAAAATTTATTAAAAAAGTTATAAAGTAAAAAATAAATTCTAAACAAATTATAAACGTCAATAAAATTCTCATTAAATTGTCTTGAGCGGAAGCTATTCTTAGTAAAGTTAAATTTTTAAATCTAGTTTCAATTCTACTTCTGTTGTAGTTCATTTCTAGTTCTGTTCTAGTTCTGTTCTAGTTCTGTTCTAGTTCTGTTCTAGTTCTGTTCTAGTTCTGTTCTAGTTCTGTTCTAGTTCTGTTCTAGTTCTGTTCTAGTTCTGTTCTAGTTCTGTTCTAGTTCTGTTCTAGTTCTGTTCTAGTTCTGTTCTAGTTCTGTTCTAGTTCTGTTCTAGTTCTGTTCTAGTTCTGTTCTAGTTCTGTTCTAGTTCTGTTCTAGTTCTGTTCTAGTTCTGTTCTAGTTCTGTTCTAGTTCTGTTCTAGTTCTGTTCTAGTTCTGTTCTAGTTCTGTTCTAGTTCTGTTCTAGTTCTGTTCTAGTTCTGTTCTAGTTCTGTTCTAGTTCTGTTCTAGTTCTGTTCTAGTTCTGTTCTAGTTCTGTTCTAGTTCTGTTCTAGTTCTGTTCTAGTTCTGTTCTAGTTCTGTTCTAGTTCTGTTCTAGTTCTGTTCTAGTTCTGTTCTAGTTCTGTTCTAGTTCTGTTCTAGTTCTGTTCTAGTTCTGTTCTAGTTCTGTTCTAGTTCTATTCTAGTTCTGTTCTAGTTCTGTTCTAGTTCTGTTCTAGTTCTGTTCTAGTTCTGTTCTAGTTCTGTTCTAGTTCTGTTCTAGTTCTGTTCTAGTTCTGTTCTAGTTCTGTTCTAGTTCTGTTCTAGTTCTGTTCTAGTTCTGTTCTAGTTCTGTTCTAGTTCTGTTCTAGTTCTGTTCTAGTTCTGTTCTAGTTCTGTTCTAGTTCTGTTCTAGTTCTGTTCTAGTTCTGTTCTAGTTCTGTTCTAGTTCTGTTCTAGTTCTGTTCTAGTTCTGTTCTAGTTCTGTTCTAGTTCTGTTCTAGTTCTGTTCTAGTTCTGTTCTAGTTCTGTTCTAGTTCTGTTCTAGTTCTGTTCTAGTTCTGTTCTAGTTCTGTTCTAGTTCTGTTCTAGTTCTGTTCTAGTTCTGTTCTAGTTCTGTTCTAGTTCTGTTCTAGTTCTGTTCTAGTTCTGTTCTAGTTCTGTTCTAGTTCTGTTCTAGTTCTGTTCTAGTTCTGTTCTAGTTCTGTTCTAGTTCTGTTCTAGTTCTGTTCTAGTTCTGTTCTAGTTCTGTTCTAGTTCTGTTCTAGTTCTGTTCTAGTTCTGTTCTAGTTCTGTTCTAGTTCTGTTCTAGTTCTGTTCTAGTTCTGTTCTAGTTCTGTTCTAGTTCTGTTCTAGTTCTGTTCTAGTTCTGTTCTAGTTCTGTTCTAGTTCTGTTCTAGTTCTGTTCTAGTTCTGTTCTAGTTCTGTTCTAGTTCTGTTCTAGTTCTGTTCTAGTTCTGTTCTAGTTCTGTTCTAGTTCTGTTCTAGTTCTGTTCTAGTTCTGTTCTAGTTCTGTTCTAGTTCTGTTCTAGTTCTGTTCTAGTTCTGTTCTAGTTCTGTTCTAGTTCTGTTCTAGTTCTGTTCTAGTTCTGTTCTAGTTCTGTTCTAGTTCTGTTCTAGTTCTGTTCTAGTTCTGTTCTAGTTCTGTTCTAGTTCTGTTCTAGTTCTGTTCTAGTTCTGTTCTAGTTCTGTTCTAGTTCTGTTCTAGTTCTGTTCTAGTTCTGTTCTAGTTCTGTTCTAGTTCTGTTCTAGTTCTGTTCAAGTTCTATTCTAATGCTTATTTTCTCCCTCTTTATGGACGAATGAGTGTAAATTCGTCCACAAAGTTTGATTTGGTTGACCGGAAATTGAAATTGTACGCATAACATTAAGTAAAGGAAAATGGAAATATTTTTTGCCAATACCATTTCATAATTTCCTAAACTGTTGCAGCAAATTAAACTTTAATTGTCTCCATATGTTGGACAATATCAATTAAAATTTTGTTTATAAATTTTTGAATATAATGAAATTGTAACATTTGTTAAACAAGACCACAACACTAGAGGGAGGAAAGGGAAGTATGATAATATACATTATGACAAATTACAAAACTTTTTATCTCATCTTCTCAGAACTAGCAGAATTATGCATAATTAAACATTTGCTAGAGACCAGTTGCTGCATTAAAATGCGATTTTCTACAGAACAGAATAAATTATGCCAAGGCCAAAAGAGACCAAAAGGAGTGACAGGGGAACTACAGTATGTGACAAAGTAGAAATACTGGGAAATAGGATAACACACACACTTGCATAATTTTTAATAGAATATATTACCATAATAAAAGTCAAAAATAAAATTTAATTGAATGAATAATATGACCTTTAAATAGATAAATAAAAAATGTATAGTATACTTTTGGGAAATTTTATTAAGAACGCATTAGTCTAAGAGTGTCGCTTACTTTTCTAAAGAAAACTTACTCTGTCGCTTAACTTTATATAGAAATTGTTAAATAGAACCATATATTTTTATTATTTTTTTTTTTGCATATTTTGAGGCCATTGTGACAAAATCAAATTCCAATAGCCAGAATAAAACATTATTGCAGATTATATTAATAGACAATTAAGTTAACAATTTGTTATACAATATAGGCTCTATTAAATTGTTCAATTAAAATTTTAATCTGCTAGAATAACTACATATTAAAATATATTGCCTACTTTTGGGCGCATGTGTTTTACATGTTGCATAAAATCAGTTCAAATTTAATGTAATTATAGGAAAATTTCCACAAATTTGTGTGAATGTATTACATTGTTATAGCGAAAAGACTGTTAAGAATAATCTGACAAATGATATTTTCCGAGAAAATCAGAGAATGAATGAAAATGTGGCTATTGGAAAAATTGAAGTAGATTAACATTAATTAGATGCATTAAAGGTTGGCATGGAATTGACAATTTTTCCAAGAATTCTTAATAATATTTAAGTAAAAGATTTGGCAAAAAGGCAAATAGCAACAGAACAAGAACAGAACTAGAACAGAACTAGAACAGAACTAGAACAGAACTAGAACAGAACTAGAACAGAACTAGAACAGAACTAGAACAGAACTAGAACAGAACTAGAACAGAACTAGAACAGAACTAGAACAGAACTAGAACAGAACTAGAACAGAACTAGAACAGAACCAGAACAGAACTAGAACAGAACTAGAACAGAACCAGAACAGAACTAGAACAGAACTAGAACAGAACTAGAACAGAACTAGAACAGAACTAGAACAGAACTAGAACAGAACTAGAACAGAACTAGAACAGAACTAGAACAGAACTAGAACAGAACTAGAACAGAACTAGAACAGAACTAGAACAGAACTAGAACAGACCTAGAACAGAACTAGAACAGACCTAGAACAGAACTAGAACAGAACTAGAACAGAACTAGAACAGAACTAGAACAGAACTAGAACAGAACAGAACTAGAACAGAACTAGAACAGAACTAGAACAGAACTAGAACAGAACTAGAACAGAACTAGAACAGAACTAGAACAGAACTAGAACAGAAGTAGAACAGAACTAGAACAGAACTAGAACAGAACTAGAACAGAACTAGAACAGAACTAGAACAGAACTAGAACAGAACTAGAACAGAACTAGAACAGAACTAGAACAGAACTAGAACAGAACTAGAACAGAACTAGAACAGAACTAGAACAGAACTAGAACAAAACTAGAACAGAACTAGAACAGAACTAGAACAGAACTAGAACAGAACTAGAACAGAACTAGAACAGAACTAGAACAGAACTAGAACAAAACTAGAACAGAACTAGAACAGAACTAGAACAGAACTAGAACAGAACTAGAACAGAACTAGAACAGAACTAGAACAGAACTAGAACAGAACTAGAACAGAACTAGAACAGAACTAGAACAGAACTAGAACAGAACTAGAACAGAACTAGAACAGAACTAGAACAGAACTAGAACAGAACTAGAACAGAACTAGAACAGAACTAGAACAGAACTAGAACAGAACTAGAACAGAACTAGAACAGAATGAAATGATCTTGTTAATTTAAAATAATCTATTTGATTACGATTAGTCCATCTTATCTGGATAAATCTAGCTTATGGAAATATTCACCATGTCCAGACGATCTAATCAAGGACGTAGTTCCTTGATTAGATCAGGTTACGATATTAATGATCTTGTCTATATGTGAATATCTTGTAAAGGTGGCCATACTTTCGTTCTAGTCTAGACGACAGTGATCTTGTCTAAACTACCGCGATACATCCAAGATCACTCTCGTCAAGATTTTAGTCATATAGAGAAGATCATATCGATATAATTTATGATCTAGTTTCGAAAATAACGATCTTGTCTGTATGGAATGATCTTGTTTAGTCGATTTCACATGATCTATATGACTGCGATTAATCTATGTTATCATATCAGGATAAATCTAGTTTAAAAAAATATTGATAAAAAAATATGATCGAGTTTCGATAATAATGATCTTGGATTTATGGGATGACCTTGTAGACGCAGCTAGTGTTTTTCTATATGACTATAATCAGATATGATCTTGTCTGTACACGGTGGATCGTTACTAGACGAAAGTGATCTTGTTTAAGCTATCGCGATATATCCAAGATCACTCTCGTCTAGAAAAAATCGTAGTCATATAGAGAAGAGCATATTAAAATTCCTTTCGGGGAAGATGATCTTGTCTTGATAAAAAGGATCTTGTTTATATGGATTTTGATCTTGTTTAATCGATTTATCACTATCTATATGGCTACGATTAGTCTATCTTGGGCAAATATGATCTTATCTAGATAAATCTAGCTTAAAAAATATTGATCATGTCCAGACGATCTATTCATGGAGTTACGATAGAGTTTTGTTAATTATTTTTTTTGTCTATCTGTGATGATCTCGTAAAGGCGGCTACTAGACCTTTTCTATATGACTAAAACCACTAAAGTCTGTTCCGACACACTCTTTTCTATATGACTTCGATCTTAGTGTAGACGACAGTGATCTTGTTTGAACGGCAATACACCCATGATCATTCTCGACTAGACAAGATCGTAGTCGTATAGACAAGAGCATATCGAAACTCTATACGATTATGATTGTTATACTCAAGGTCCGTCTACAGGTAAGAAGTTGCTAATAAATCTATAATTTTGAAGGCCTAAACTTTAGCTTTGAACTGTTGGGTATTTTATAATACATTTACATGAGCATAAATATTTAAAAACATTATTTTTTTTCGAATGTCTGTGACTACGTGCAGACTCCAAATTCCCCAACTGATTGTCGATATTCCTTCAATTGTTATTTGGGTTTCCTTTTCCTCCTCTTATTTCTACAGTCTCCTCAAAATGTATCCTTCGTCATTTGGTGTTTATTGTTTTGTCACAATCTGACAAACAAATACACCGACAACGACAACGACAACCACTTAATGTTTTTTTTTTCGGAATTTGAATAAAAAGAAAAAAATCTACATAAAAGTAAGAGCAACAACAGCAAATTTTACAACAATACATGATGTTTGATATTAAAATCGACATTTAATATAAATAATATAAAAATTTACAAGACACTAACACCAACAACGACAACAATCATAAAGTTACATTGACGTCATCATCAATTTTACAATTAAAGTTTGTTTTTGTGAAACCCATCCCCCCTACCCCCCCTTAATTCAAATTTTTCGCCTGTAAATAATAGAAAAAGTGGAGGTGCCCGACTGTCAGCTTGACTGACTGCCTGCCTGCCTGCCATCATACGAGTTATGAAATTTTGAAATTAAATTATGTAGATTTTTGATTTGTGTTTATATGTCTGTGTGTAAATGGCTATATGTTGTATATGTGTCTGTGTTAGTTTAAGCACGTAACATTGTCTCCCTAAAGTATGCCAGGTTTCTTTTTTGGTGGAAGTAACTTTTTGACATTCAATTATCAAAAAATTTCCTTAGAAACCAAAAATAGAATAGAACATTTTAAGTGCCTAAGAGTTGAGGGATGTAAATTTAAAATATCAATAGCCATGATTGACATTATTGAAATTTTGTTTATGGAAAAAAAATTTCGATAAAAATATTTTTCTATAGAAAAAATTTCAATTAAAATATTTTTCTATAGCAAAAATTTCAATAAAAATATTTTTCTTTATAAAAAAAAAATCTCTAGCAATATTTTTCTATATAGAAAAAATTTCGATAGAAATATTTTTCTATATAGAAAAAATTAAGATAGAAATATTTTTCTATATAGAAAAAATTTCGATAGAAATATTTTTCTATATAGAAAAAATTTCGATAGAAATATCTTTCTATATAGAAAAAATTTCAATAGAAATATTTTTCTATATAGAAAAAATTTCGATTGAAATATTTTTCTATATAGAAAAAAATTTCGATAGAAATATTTTTCTATATAGAAAACATTTCGATAGAAATATTTTTATATATAGAAAAAATTTCGATAGAAATAGTTTTCTATATAGAAAAAAATTTCCAAAGAAATATTTTTCTATATAGCAAAAATTTCGATAGAAATATTTTTCTATATAGAAAAAATTTCGAAAGAAATATTTTTCTATATAGAAAAAATTTCGATAGAAATATTTTTCTATATAGAAAAAATTTCGATAGAAATATTTTTCTATATAGAAAAAATTTCGATAGAAATATTTTTCTATATAGAAAAAATTTCGATAGAAATATTTTTCTATATAGAAAAAATTTCGATAGAAATATTTTTCTATATAGAAAAAATTTCGATAGAAATATTTTTCTATATAGAAAAAATTTCGATAGAAATATTTTTCTATATAGAAAAAATTTCGATAGAAATATTTTTCTATATAGAAAAAATTTCGATAGAAATATTTTTCTATATAGAAAAAATTTCGATAGAAATATTTTTCTATATAGAAAAAATTTCGATAGAAATATTTTTCTATATAGAAAAAATTTCGATAGAAATATTTTTCTATATAGAAAAAATTTCGATAGAAATATTTTTCTATATAGAAAAAATTTCGATAGAAATATTTTTCTATATAGAAAAAATTTCGATAGAAATATTTTTCTATATAGAAAAAATTTCGATAGAAATATTTTTCTATATAGAAAAAATTTCGATAGAAATATTTTTCTATATAGAAAAAATTTCGATAGAAATATTTTTCTATATAGAAAAAATTTCGATAGAAATATTTTTCTATATAGAAAAAATTTCGATAGAAATATTTTTCTATATAGAAAAAATTTCGATAGAAATATTTTTCTATATAGAAAAAATTTCGATAGAAATATTTTTCTATATAGAAAAAATTTCGATAGAAATATTTTTCTATATAGAAAAAATTTCGATAGAAATATTTTTCTATATAGAAAAAATTTCGATAGAAATATTTTTCTATATAGAAAAAATTTCGATAGAAATATTTTTCTATATAGAAAAAATTTCGATAGAAATATTTTTCTATATAGAAAAAATTTCGATAGAAATATTTTTCTATATAGAAAAAATTTCGATAGAAATATTTTTCTATATAGAAAAAATTTCGATAGAAATATTTTTCTATATAGAAAAAATTTCGATAGAAATATTTTTCTATATAGAAAAAATTTCGATAGAAATATTTTTCTATATAGAAAAAATTTCGATAGAAATATTTTTCTATATAGAAAAAATTTCGATAGAAATATTTTTCTATATAGAAAAAATTTCGATAGAAATATTTTTCTATATAGAAAAAATTTCGATAGAAATATTTTTCTATATAGAAAAAATTTCGATAGAAATATTTTTCTATATAGAAAAAATTTCGATAGAAATATTTTTCTATATAGAAAAAATTTCGATAGAAATATTTTTCTATATAGAAAAAATTTCGATAGAAATATTTTTCTATATAGAAAAAATTTCGATAGAAATATTTTTCTATATAGAAAAAATTTCGATAGAAATATTTTTCTATATAGAAAAAATTTCGATAGAAATATTTTTCTATATAGAAAAAATTTCGATAGAAATATTTTTCTATATAGAAAAAATTTCGATAGAAATATTTTTCTATATAGAAAAAATTTCGATAGAAATATTTTTCTATATAGAAAAAATTTCGATAGAAATATTTTTCTATATAGAAAAAATTTCGATAGAAATATTTTTCTATATAGAAAAAATTTCGATAGAAATATTTTTCTATATAGAAAAAATTTCGATAGAAATATTTTTCTATATAGAAAAAATTTCGATAGAAATATTTTTCTATATAGAAAAAATTTCGATAGAAATATTTTTCTATATAGAAAAAATTTCGATAGAAATATTTTTCTATATAGAAAAAATTTCGATAGAAATATTTTTCTATATAGAAAAAATTTCGATAGAAATATTTTTCTATATAGAAAAAATTTCGATAGAAATATTTTTCTATATAGAAAAAATTTCGATAGAAATATTTTTCTATATAGAAAAAATTTCGATAGAAATATTTTTCTATATAGAAAAAATTTCGATAGAAATATTTTTCTATATAGAAAAAATTTCGATAGAAATATTTTTCTATATAGAAAAAATTTCGATAGAAATATTTTTCTATATAGAAAAAATTTCGATAGAAATATTTTTCTATATAGAAAAAATTTCGATAGAAATATTTTTCTATATAGAAAAAATTTCGATAGAAATATTTTTCTATATAGAAAAAATTTCGATAGAAATATTTTTCTATATAGAAAAAATTTCGATAGAAATATTTTTCTATATAGAAAAAATTTCGATAGAAATATTTTTCTATATAGAAAAAATTTCGATAGAAATATTTTTCTATATAGAAAAAATTTCGATAGAAATATTTTTCTATATAGAAAAAATTTCGATAGAAATATTTTTCTATATAGAAAAAATTTCGATAGAAATATTTTTCTATATAGAAAAAATTTCGATAGAAATATTTTTCTATATAGAAAAAATTTCGATAGAAATATTTTTCTATATAGAAAAAATTTCGATAGAAATATTTTTCTATATAGAAAAAATTTCGATAGAAATATTTTTCTATATAGAAAAAATTTCGATAGAAATATTTTTCTATATAGAAAAAATTTCGATAGAAATATTTTTCTATATAGAAAAAATTTCGATAGAAATATTTTTCTATATAGAAAAAATTTCGATAGAAATATTTTTCTATATAGAAAAAATTTCGATAGAAATATTTTTCTATATAGAAAAAATTTCGATAGAAATATTTTTCTATATAGAAAAAATTTCGATAGAAATATTTTTCTATATAGAAAAAATTTCGATAGAAATATTTTTCTATATAGAAAAAATTTCGATAGAAATATTTTTCTATATAGAAAAAATTTCGATAGAAATATTTTTCTATATAGAAAAAATTTCGATAGAAATATTTTTCTATATAGAAAAAATTTCGATAGAAATATTTTTCTATATAGAAAAAATTTCGATAGAAATATTTTTCTATATAGAAAAAATTTCGATAGAAATATTTTTCTATATAGAAAAAATTTCGATAGAAATATTTTTCTATATAGAAAAAATTTCGATAGAAATATTTTTCTATATAGAAAAAATTTCGATAGAAATATTTTTCTATATAGAAAAAATTTCGATAGAAATATTTTTCTATATAGAAAAAATTTCGATAGAAATATTTTTCTATATAGAAAAAATTTCGATAGAAATATTTTTCTATATAGAAAAAATTTCGATAGAAATATTTTTCTATATAGAAAAAATTTCGATAGAAATATTTTTCTATATAGAAAAAATTTCGATAGAAATATTTTTCTATATAGAAAAAATTTCGATAGAAATATTTTTCTATATAGAAAAAATTTCGATAGAAATATTTTTCTATATAGAAAAAATTTCGATAGAAATATTTTTCTATATAGAAAAAATTTCGATAGAAATATTTTTCTATATAGAAAAAATTTCGATAGAAATATTTTTCTATATAGAAAAAATTTCGATAGAAATATTTTTCTATATAGAAAAAATTTCGATAGAAATATTTTTCTATATAGAAAAAATTTCGATAGAAATATTTTTCTATATAGAAAAAATTTCGATAGAAATATTTTTCTATATAGAAAAAATTTCGATAGAAATATTTTTCTATATAGAAAAAATTTCGATAGAAATATTTTTCTATATAGAAAAAATTTCGATAGAAATATTTTTCTATATAGAAAAAATTTCGATAGAAATATTTTTCTATATAGAAAAAATTTCGATAGAAATATTTTTCTATATAGAAAAAATTTCGATAGAAATATTTTTCTATATAGAAAAAATTTCGATAGAAATATTTTTCTATATAGAAAAAATTTCGATAGAAATATTTTTCTATATAGAAAAAATTTCGATAGAAATATTTTTCTATATAGAAAAAATTTCGATAGAAATATTTTTCTATATAGAAAAAATTTCGATAGAAATATTTTTCTATATAGAAAAAATTTCGATAGAAATATTTTTCTATATAGAAAAAATTTCGATAGAAATATTTTTCTATATAGAAAAAATTTCGATAGAAATATTTTTCTATATAGAAAAAATTTCGATAGAAATATTTTTCTATATAGAAAAAATTTCGATAGAAATATTTTTCTATATAGAAAAAATTTCGATAGAAATATTTTTCTATATAGAAAAAATTTCGATAGAAATATTTTTCTATATAGAAAAAATTTCGATAGAAATATTTTTCTATATAGAAAAAATTTCGATAGAAATATTTTTCTATATAGAAAAAATTTCGATAGAAATATTTTTCTATATAGAAAAAATTTCGATAGAAATATTTTTCTATATAGAAAAAATTTCGATAGAAATATTTTTCTATATAGAAAAAATTTCGATAGAAATATTTTTCTATATAGAAAAAATTTCGATAGAAATATTTTTCTATATAGAAAAAATTTCGATAGAAATATTTTTCTATATAGAAAAAATTTCGATAGAAATATTTTTCTATATAGAAAAAATTTCGATAGAAATATTTTTCTATATAGAAAAAATTTCGATAGAAATATTTTTCTATATAGAAAAAATTTCGATAGAAATATTTTTCTATATAGAAAAAATTTCGATAGAAATATTTTTCTATATAGAAAAAATTTCGATAGAAATATTTTTCTATATAGAAAAAATTTCGATAGAAATATTTTTCTATATAGAAAAAATTTCGATAGAAATATTTTTCTATATAGAAAAAATTTCGATAGAAATATTTTTCTATATAGAAAAAATTTCGATAGAAATATTTTTCTATATAGAAAAAATTTCGATAGAAATATTTTTCTATATAGAAAAAATTTCGATAGAAATATTTTTCTATATAGAAAAAATTTCGATAGAAATATTTTTCTATATAGAAAAAATTTCGATAGAAATATTTTTCTATATAGAAAAAATTTCGATAGAAATATTTTTCTATATAGAAAAAATTTCGATAGAAATATTTTTCTATATAGAAAAAATTTCGATAGAAATATTTTTCTATATAGAAAAAATTTCGATAGAAATATTTTTCTATATAGAAAAAATTTCGATAGAAATATTTTTCTATATAGAAAAAATTTCGATAGAAATATTTTTCTATATAGAAAAAATTTCGATAGAAATATTTTTCTATATAGAAAAAATTTCGATAGAAATATTTTTCTATATAGAAAAAATTTCGATAGAAATATTTTTCTATATAGAAAAAATTTCGATAGAAATATTTTTCTATATAGAAAAAATTTCGATAGAAATATTTTTCTATATAGAAAAAATTTCGATAGAAATATTTTTCTATATAGAAAAAATTTCGATTGAAATATTTTTCTATATAGAAAAAAATTTCGATAGAAATATTTTTCTATATAGAAAAAATTTCGATAGAAATATTTTTCTATATAGAAAAAATTTCGATAGAAATATTTTTCTATATAGAAAAAATTTCGATAGAAATATTTTTCTATATAGAAAAAATTTCGATAGAAATATTTTTCTATATAGAAAAAATTTCGATAGTAATATTTTTCTATATAGAAAAAATTTCGATAGTAATATTTTTCTATATAGAAAAAATTTCGATAGAAATATTTTTCTATATAGAAAAAATTTCGATAGAAATATTTTTCTATATAGAAAAAATTTCGATAGAAATATTTTTCTATATAGAAAAAATTTCGATAGAAATATTTTTCTATATAGAAAAAATTTCGATAGAAATATTTTTCTATATAGAAAAAATTTCGATAGAAATATTTTTCTATATAGAAAAAATTTCGATAGAAATATTTTTCTATATAGAAAAAATTTCGATAGAAATATTTTTCTATATAGAAAAAATTTCGATAGAAATATTTTTCTATATAGAAAAAATTTCGATAGAAATATTTTTCTATATAGAAAAAATTTCGATAGAAATATTTTTCTATATAGAAAAAATTTCGATAGAAATATTTTTCTATATAGAAAAAATTTTGATAGAAATATTTTTCTATATAGAAAAAATTTCTATAGAAATATTTTTCTATATAGAAAAAATTTCGATAGAAATATTTTTCTATATAGAAAAAATTTCGATAGAAATATTTTTCTATATAGAAAAAATTTCGATAGAAATATTTTTCTATATAGAAAAAATTTCGATAGAAATATTTTTCTATATAGAAAAAATTTCGATAGAAATATTTTTCTATATAGAAAAAATTTCGATAGAAATATTTTTCTATATAGAAAAAATTTCGATAGAAATATTTTTCTATATAGAAAAAATTTCGATAGAAATATTTTTCTATATAGAAAAAATTTCGATAGAAATATTTTTCTATATAGAAAAAATTTCGATAGAAATATTTTTCTATATAGAAAAAATTTCGATAGAAATATTTTTCTATATAGAAAAAAATTTCCAAAGAAATATTTTTCTATATGGAAAAAATTTCGATAGAAATATTTTTCTATATAGAAAAAATTTCGATAGAAATATTTTTCTATATAGAAAAAATTTCGATAGAAATATTTTTCTATATAGAAAAAATTTCGATAGAAATATTTTTCTATATAGAAAAAATTTCGATAGAAATATTTTTCTATATAGAAAAAATTTCGATAGAAATATTTTTCTATATAGAAAAAATTTCGATAGAAATATTTTTCTATATAGAAAAAATTTCGATAGAAATATTTTTCTATATAGAAAAAATTTCGATAGAAATATTTTTCTATATAGAAAAAATTTCGATAGAAATATTTTTCTATATAGAAAAAATTTCGATAGAAATATTTTTCTATATAGAAAAAATTTCGATAGTAATATTTTTCTATATAGAAAAAATTTCGATAGAAATATTTTTCTATATAGAAAAAATTTCGATAGAAATATTTTTCTATATAGAAAAAATTTCGATAGAAATATTTTTCTATATAGAAAAAATTTCGATAGAAATATTTTTCTATATAGAAAAAATTTCGATAGAAATATTTTTCTATATAGAAAAAATTTCGATAGAAATATTTTTCTATATAGAAAAAATTTCGATAGAAATATTTTTCTATATAGAAAAAATTTCGATAGAAATATTTTTCTATATAGAAAAAATTTCGATAGAAATATTTTTCTATATAGAAAAAATTTCGATAGAAATATTTTTCTATATAGAAAAAATTTCGATAGAAATATTTTTCTATATAGAAAAAATTTCGATAGAAATATTTTTCTATATAGAAAAAATTTCGATAGAAATATTTTTCTATATAGAAAAAATTTCGATAGAAATATTTTTCTATATAGAAAAAATTTCGATAGAAATATTTTTCTATATAGAAAAAATTTCGATAGAAATATTTTTCTATATAGAAAAAATTTCGATAGAAATATTTTTCTATATAGAAAAAATTTCGATAGAAATATTTTTCTATATAGAAAAAATTTCGATAGAAATATTTTTTTATATAGAAAAAATTTCGATAGAAATATTTTTCTATATAGAAAAAATTTCGATAGAAATATTTTTCTATATAGAAAAAATTTCGATAGAAATATTTTTCTATATAGAAAAAATTTCGATGGAAATATTTTTCTATATAGAAAAAATTTCGATAGAAATATTTTTCTATATAGAAAAAATTTCGATAGAAATATTTTTTTATATAGAAAAAATTTCGATAGAAATATTTTTCTATATAGAAAAAATTTCGATAGAAATATTTTTCTATATAGAAAAAATTTCGATAGAAATATTTTTCTATATAGAAAAAATTTCGATAGAAATATTTTTCTATATAGAAAAAATTTCGATAGAAATATTTTTCTTTATAGAAAAAATTTCGATAGAAATATTTTTCTATATAGAAAAAATTTCGATAGAAATATTTTTCTATATAGAAAAAATTTCGATAGAAATATTTTTCTATATAGAAAAAATTTCGATAGAAATATTTTTCTATATAGAAAAAATTTCGATAGAAATATTTTTCTATATAGAAAAAATTTCGATAGAAATATTTTTCTATATAGAAAAAATTTCGATAGAAATATTTTTCTATATAGAAAAAATTTCGATAGAAATATTTTTCTATATAGAAAAAATTTCGATAGAAATATTTTTCTATATAGAAAAAATTTCGATAGAAATATTTTTCTATATAGAAAAAATTTCGATAGAAATATTTTTCTATATAGAAAAAATTTCGATAGAAATATTTTTCTATATAGAAAAAATTTCGATAGAAATATTTTTCTATATAGAAAAAATTTCGATAGAAATATTTTTCTATATAGAAAAAATTTCGATAGAAATATTTTTCTATATAGAAAAAATTTCGATAGAAATATTTTTCTATATATAGAAAAAATTTCGATAGAAATATTTTTCTATATATAGAAAAAATTTCGATAGAAATATTTTTCTATATAGAAAAAATTTCGATAGAAATATTTTTCTATATAGAAAAAATTTCGATAGAAATATTTTTCTATATAGAAAAAATTTCGATAGAAATATTTTTCTATATAGAAAAAATTTCGATAGAAATATTTTTCTATATAGAAAAAATTTCGATAGAAATATTTTTCTATATAGAAAAAATTTCGATAGAAATATTTTTCTATATAGAAAAAATTTCGATAGAAATATTTTTCTATATAGAAAAAATTTCGATAGAAATATTTTTCTATATAGAAAAAATTTCGATAGAAATATTTTTCTATATAGAAAAAATTTCGATAGAAATATTTTTCTATATAGAAAAAATTTCGATAGAAATATTTTTCTATATAGAAAAAATTTCGATAGAAATATTTTTCTATATAGAAAAAATTTCGATAGAAATATTTTTCTATATAGAAAAAATTTCGATAGAAATATTTTTCTATATAGAAAAAATTTCGATAGAAATATTTTTCTATATAGAAAAAATTTCGATAGAAATATTTTTCTATATAGAAAAAATTTCGATAGAAATATTTTTCTATATAGAAAAAATTTCGATAGAAATATTTTTCTATATAGAAAAAATTTCGATAGAAATATTTTTCTATATAGAAAAAATTTCGATAGAAATATTTTTCTATATAGAAAAAATTTCGATAGAAATATTTTTCTATATAGAAAAAATTTCGATAGAAATATTTTTCTATATAGAAAAAATTTCGATAGAAATATTTTTCTATATAGAAAAAATTTCGATAGAAATATTTTTCTATATAGAAAAAATTTCGATAGAAATATTTTTCTATATAGAAAAAATTTCGATAGAAATAATATTTTCTTTAGAATTATTTTTCTATAGAAAAATTTTCTTTAGAATTGTTTTTCTATAGAAACATTTTCTTTAGAATTGTTTTTCTATAGAAACATTTTCTTCAGAATTGTTTTTCTATAGAAACATTTTCTTTAGAATTGTTTTTCTATAGAAAAATTTTGGATAGAAATAATTTTTTATATATTTTTCTACAGAACAATTTTCTTTAGAATTATTTTTCTATAGAAAAATTTTCTTTAGAATTAATTTTCTATAGAAAAATTTTCTTTAGAAATATTTTTCTATAGAAAAAGTTTTGGTAGAAATAATTTTCTATATATTTTTCTATACACAAATTTTCTTTAGAATAATTTTTCTATAGAAAAATTTTCTTTAGAATTATTTTTCTATAGAAAGATTTTCTTTACAAATATTTTTCTATAGAAAAATTTTCTTTACAAATATTTTTCTATAGAAAAATTTTCTTGAAAAATATTTTTCTATAGGAACATTTTTGATAGAAATATTTTTTTATAGAAAAATTTTCTTTAGAAATATTTTTCTATAGAAAAAATTTTTTAAGATATATTTTTCTATAGAAAAATGTTTTTGCATAGGAAAATTTTTGATAGAAATATTTTTCTATAGAAAAATTTTCTTTAGAATTATTTTTCTATAAACAATTTTTTTAGAATTATTTTATATAGAAAAATTTTCTTTAGAATTATTTTTCTATAGAAAAATTTTCTTTTGAATTAGTTTTCTATAAAAAAAATTTTCTTTAGAATTATTTTTCTATAGAAAAATTTTCTTTAGAATTATTTTTCTATAGAAAAATTTTCTTTACAAATATTTTTCTATAGAAAAATTTTCTTTGGAATTATTTTTCTATAGAAGAATGTTTGAAAGAAATATTTTTCTATAGAAAAATGATTCTAAAGAAAATTTTTCTATAGAAAAACTTTTGATAGAAATTTTTTTATACAAATATTTTCTTTAAAAATATTTTGCTACAGAAAAATTTTTGTTAGAAATATTTTTTTATAGAAAATTTTTTTTATAGAAAAATTTTTTTCTATAGAAAGTTTTCTTTACAATTAGTTTTCTGTAGAAAAAATTTCTTTAGATTTATTTTTCTATAGAAAAATTTTTTTTAGATATATTTTTCTGTAGAAAATTTTTTTTATATATTTTTCTCTAGAAAAATTTTTAATAGAAATATTTTTCTATAGAAAAATTTTCTTGAGAAATATTTTTCTATAGAAAAATTTTCTTGAGAAATATTTTTCTATAGAAAAATTTTCTTGAGAAATATTTTTGTATTGAAAAATTTTCTTGAGAAATATTTTTCTATAGAAAAATTTTCTTGAGAAATATTTTTCTATAGAAAAATCTTCTTGAGAAAAATTTTTTCTATAGAAAAGTCTTCTTGAGAAATATTTTTCTGTAGAAAAATTTTCTTTAGAAATATTTTTCTATAGAAAATTTTTTCTAGAATTATATTGCTATAGAAAATTTTTTAATAGAAATATTTTTCTTTGAACAAAACTTAAATCCATTAGTAATGGATTTAAGTTTTAGTAAAAAAGGCTTATATACAAATCGTATCCTGTGTGGCCTGAGGCTTGTTTGCATTTGACATACAATCAAAATTAAGAGTTTAATTCTTTTTTTTTTTAAGTTGAGCTCATTTTCAATTATTTTATTGATTTTAAATCAATTTGATTGTTTGTTAATCTTCTTAATACTCATGTGTATGTGTGTGTGTGTGTGTGTGTGTTTAAAACTCTATCTCCCCTTTCTTCTGTCTTTGTCCTTTTTCTTTGGGTTCTTGTCAGACAAAGACTAGAATCTAAAAAAAGGATTTTTGGCTTCAGGGTGGCGGCGTTATATGTAGAAAATTGAATTGTTTATGACTTTAGCAAAAAAAAAAAAAAGAAAAAAATAAGTAAATAAAATGTAATTACGTTGTGGAGCTGATTTTAACAGAGGAAAAACTCTATAACCTCAAAATGTTAAATCACAGGATACATGACGGCTGTTAGTGTGTGTATAATATAGGAACAAATGTATTGTTCCTTTGACACTGCTCATACGTTTTGAGCTCTTAGATAATGACGTCTATCTCTGGCGGAGATTAAAGTCTAATCAAATAAATATGTATATATAATTTCTCTATAATTTGTTCTAGTTGTTTCTTAAATTTATATATTTACTTTTGAAATTTCACTTCAAGGTCCTTTAAGGAAAATTGTGTGTGAGAAAATTTTTTGTTTATTGAAAATTCTCTTTATTTTTCTGTTAAGGTGCAGAAATCGGCAAGTGTTTTTTCTTTTAGCTTAAGTTGAAAAATAAAAATTTCTTTTGCTTCTATTCCCTTAAGAGACCCTTAAGGGTTACTTAAAATCAATTTACAAATATTTATAAATTTATTTATATTTCATTGGAAAAACACTTGCTTCATCCTGTGGAAATTTTGAGCACAAAAACAATTTTAATTCAAAAGGAAATTACAAGTAGCCTAAAAATAGGCTAAAGGTTTTGGTGTTATTCAAAAATTTTAATAAAAATAAACTTTTTGTCAGAAAGAGTCTCCCGACATAGAATTTAAAATGTTGATGAACGGTAACGGCTATTTTGCTGAGCTAACAGCTCAATTACTCAGATTTCCGATTCAAATGACATTTCCAAGCTACACAATGATATTTCTGCTGTAAAAAAGCCATTTTTTGAGCAAAGCTTTTGAAAAATCCATCGATGCAGTTCTAGAGAGAAGAGTCTAGATATTAAGGATCAATAGCTGTTTTCAAGAAAAAGTTATATTACGAGATCTACAAGATTTACAAGATCATCACATATAGACAAGATCATTATTATCGAAACTCGATCGTTGCTTCATGATTAGATGGTCAATATTTTTGAAACTAGATTTATCCAGATAATATCATAGTTGCCTAAGATAGACTAATCGTAGTCATATAGATCGTGATAAATCTACTAAACTAGATCATTCCATACAGACAAGATCGAGACTATATCATGTCCCCCCATAAAGAACTTTGATATGCTCTTCTTTATACGACTGCGATCTTGTCTAGACGAGAATGATCTTGGGTGTATTGCGGTTCAGACAAGATCACTCTCATCTAGACTAAGATCAAAGTCATACAGAAAAGAGTGTATCGGAACAGACTTAACTAATTTTAGTCATATAGAAAAGGTCTAGTAGCCGCCTTTACGAGATCATCACAGATAGACAAAAAAAATAATTAACAAAACTCTATCGTAACTCCATGAATAGATCGTCTGGACATGGTCAATATTTTTTAAGCTAGATTTGTCTAGATAGGATCATATTTGCCCAAGATAGACCAATCCTAGTCATATAGATCGTAATAAATTGATTAAACAAGATCAAAATCCATACAAACAAGATCCTTATTATCAAGACAAGATCATATTCCCCGAAAAGAATTTTCATATGCTCTTCTCTATATGACTACGATTTTGTCTAGACGAGAGTGATCTTGGATATATCGCGATAGTTTAAACAAGATCATATCTGATTATAGTCATATAAAAAAACACTAGCTGAATCTACAAGGTCATCCCATAAATTCAAGATCATTATTATCGCAACTCGATCATATTTTTTTTATCAATATTTTTTTAAACTAGATTTATCCAGATATGATAACACAGATTAATCGCAGTCATATAGATCATGTGAAATCGCCAAAACAAGATCATTCCATACAGACAAGATCGTTATTATCGAAACTAGATCATAAATAATATCGATATGTTCTTCTCTATATGACTAAAATCTTGACGAGAGTGATCTTGGATATATCGCGGTAGTTTAGACAAGATCACTGTCGTCTAGACTAGAACGAAAGTATGGCCGCCGTTACATGATTATCACATATCGTATGTGTTAGAAAAAGCTATCGAAATGTAATTAATGTTCTAAAACGAAAAGTATGGAAATTTTTTATCAAACCCAGTAGCTCATTCCTCAAATATAGTTTTACAACTTTAAACTTGATCACGATTTAATAAAGATCCAAAACATTGGTTTTAGTCTAAAAAATAAAGTAACTTAATCTCTTATATAGTTTAGAAGATATCAGCAAATCAAAAAAGTTCTACAAAATTCAGTATTTTACTCTTTCTTTGCACAAAAACGAAGTTAATTCGGTTTTGTTCGTTGCTCCCACCATAACCTCGTGAAAGACGAAGGTCTATTCTTAAGATTGAACTAAAAAAATTCACCGAAATTTATCCATCGTAGAACAAAGTTCAAAATTTTCTAAAATAAAACTCACTTAAATGATTATGCATAATTTAAGCAAAAAGTGTTGCAGTCATTTAGGCTTAAAATTTTAATCAAATTTTATTTAAGTGTAAGTCCAAGGCAGGTACCCCTAGGAGTGGACGGATTTCAGCCAAAATTAGTAGAGCTCTTGTTTGGGTCAACTAATAGACGTGAGTGGAATTTCATCAAATTCTGTGAAGAATTGCGTCTTATATATTGAGAAGAAAAATAAGTGAAAAATGGGAGTCCCAAGCAGGTACCCCAAGGAGTGAACGGATTTCAACTAAAATTAGTAGAGCTCTTTGCTGGAAAAACTTATAGACGCGTAAGGAATTTCCTCAAATTTTATTGAGAATTCCGGCTTCTACATCCAGAACAAAAATAATTGCAAAAATGGTGGTCCAAGGCAGGTATCTCAAAGTGTGAAGGGATCTCAACTCAAGTAAGAATAACTCTTTCTTGGATCAATTAGTAGACATGTGCAAATTTTTTTCAAATTCTGTTGAGAATTGCGACTTTTGCATTGAAAAACAAAATTGGTGAAAAATGGGTGTCCAAAACAGGTAACCCAAGGAATCGACTTATTATAACCAAAATTAGTAGAGCTCTTTTTTAAATAAAGCAATAGACGTAAGTCGAATTTCAACAAAAACTAACAAATTCTTCGAATAATTTCCTTAAAAATATCAAACTATTCGCCTAATTTCCTTAAAAATATCAAACTATTCGCCTAATTTCTTAAGAATAACAAATTATTTGAATAATTTTCTTAAGAACAAAAAATTATTCGAATAACTTTCTTAAGAATAACAAATTTTTTGAATAATTTTCTTAAGAATAACAAATTATTCGAATAATTTTCTTAAAAATAAAAAATTTTTTGAATTTTATAAAAATAACAAATTATTCGAATAATTTTTTAAGAATAACAAATAATTCGAATAATTTTCTAAAGAAATATAAATGATCTGAACAATTATCTTATGATTAACAAATTATTCGAAAGATTTTCTTAAAAAAAATCAAATTCTTCAAATAGTTTTCTAACGAATAACCAATTATTCGAATAATTTTTTAAGAATAACAAATTATTCGAACAATTTTCTTAAGAATTACAAATTATTCGAATAATTTTCTCAAGAATAACAAATTTTTTGAATAATTTTCTTAAGAAAATTTAATTATTCAAACAATTTTTTAAAGATTAACAAGTAATTCGACTAATTTTCTTAAGAATAACAAATTGCACGAATAATTTTCTAAGGATTAACAAATAATTTGAATAGTTTTCTTAAGAACAACAAATTATTCGAATAATTTTGTTAAGAAAATTGAATTATTCAAATAATTTTCTTAAGATTAACAAATTTTTTGAATAATTTTCTTAAGAATAACAAATTATTCGTATAATTTTCTTAAGAATAACAAATTATTCGTATAATTTTCTTAAGAATAACAAATTATTCGAATAAGATAATTTATTAATAACAAATTTTTCGAATAATTTTTTTAAGAATAACAAATTATTCGAATAATTTTCTTAAGAATAATAAATCATTTGAAAAATTTTCTTATGAATAACAAATTATTCGAATAATTTTCTAAAAAATAACAAATTTCTTGAATAATTTTATTAAAAATAACAAATTATTCAATTAATTTTCTAAAGAATAACAAATTTTTTGAATAATTTTATTAAGAATAACAAATTAATCGAATATTTTTCTTAAGAATAACAAATTATTCGAATAATTTTGTTAAGAATAACAAATTTTTCGAATTAATAACAAATTGTTCGAATAATTTTCTAAAGAATAACAAATTATTCAAATAATTTTCTTAAGAATAACAAATTATTCGAATAATTTTCTTAAGAATAACAAATTATTCGAATAATTTTTTAAGAATAACAAAGAATTCGAATAATTGTATTAAGAATAAAAAAAATAATAAATTATATTCCTAAGAATAAAAATATATACGAATAATTAAAAAAAAAACAAATTATTCGCATTATTTTCTTAAAGATAACAAACTATTCGAGTAATTTTCCCAAGAATAATAAATTATTGGAATAATTTTTTAAGAATAACAAAGTATTCGAATAATTTTCTTAAGAATGAAAAAAATGTTCGAATAATTTTCTTAAGAATAACAAATTATTCTATTAATTTTCTAAACAATAAAAAATTATTCGAAAAATTTTCTTATGAATAATAAATTTTTCGAATAATTTTTTTAAGACCAATAAATTATTCGAATAATTTTCTTAAAAAAAAATTGAATTATTCAAAAAATGTTCTTAAGAATAATACATTTTTTGAATAATTTTCTTAAGAATAACAACTTATTCTTATTTTTAAAGAATGACAAATTATTCGAATAATTTTCTTATTAATAACAAATTCTTCGAATAACTTCCTAACAATAACAAATTATTCGAATAATTTTCTTGAGAATAACAAAGTTTTGCGAAATTTTTTTAGAATAACACATTATACGAATAATTTGTTATGAATAACAAATTATTCGAATAATTTTCTTAAGAATAAAAAAATATTCGAATAATTTTCATAAAATAACAAATTTTTTGAATAATTTTCTTAAGAATATCAATTTTTTTTATATTTTTCTTAAGAATAACAAATTATTCGAATAATTTTCTTAAGAAAATTTAATTATTCAAATAATTTTCTTAAGAATTACAAATTATTCGAATAATTTTCTTAAGTATTACAAATTATTCGATAATTTTTTAAAGAATAACAAATTTTTTGAATAATTTTCTTAAGAATAACAAATTATTCGAATAATTTTCTAAAGAATAACAAATTATTCGAATAATTTTCTTATTAATAACAAATTATTCGAACATTTTATTTATAATAACAAATTATTCGAATAATTTTCTTAAGAATAACAAGTTATTCGAATAATTTTCTTATGAATATCAAATTTTTCGAATAATTTTCCTAAAAGTAACAAATTATTCGTTATTATTATAAGAAAAATTCTCATAGAAAACTGTTAAACTATTTCTATAAACAAAACTATTATACAAAAATGTTTCTTTTTGAAAAACTTTCCTAAACAATTTTTTTCATACGAAAAACTGTTATATTTTTATGCAATTTAATACAAAAACTTTTTCATTTTCTGTCTCAAGAACTAGTTATCATTTTCACAAAAGTTTTCAGCTTAAAATAGTTTAATTGTTGCATTTATAAACTTTTTGATATATTTCTTTAGTTATTAATTTAGTTCGAGCCAATATTTAAAATGTCACAAAAAAAACTAATTTCGAAGTAAAATGGAAAACTAATGAAAGTGTCAAAATCATAATTGTTTTGGGGTGTTAGAGGGGAGGAAAAGCAGCAGAAACTAAAGGAAAAGTTTTCAAATAGAAGTTTTTACAATTCAAAAATTAACTAAAAATATTTTTTTTTTTTTGATATCCAACGAAATTCTTTTCAGATTTCCAGCAAGGACAAATTCCTTAGCTTTTCGAGCCATATGGCAACAAAATATGCTTCAGATTTAAAACTATTTTTCTCTTAAAATTACTACTTTCATCTTAGAAACATGATAATTTTTGTGTTAACATCTAAAAGTATCATGTTTTTTTAAAAAGGAGCAAATAAATAAATTTTTTTTTAAATGTTTTAGTGACATAAAACCTTAAAAAAGGACACAAACACATATGAATTATTACCCTCCAATTGTAATAAATTACCAACATCTCAAGATGAAAAGAAAAGCTAATAAAAGAAAATTACTATGGGAAATCGTAGAAAATAAGGACATCATCATATATTTAGTTTTTGTTTACAAAAACTCAAGAAGGATTACTACACCAAACCAGGGCCACATAGAACAGTTAACTCTTTGAAGGGTTAACTGCTTTCTTATAAGAAAATTTTTCTAGAAAAAATTTTATTATAGAAAAATTTTTCTAGAAAAAATTTTCTTATAGAAAAATTTTTCTAGAAAAAATTTTCTTATAGACAAATTTTTCTATAAGAAAATTTTTTCTAGAAAAATTTTTCTATAAGAAAATTTTTTCTAGAAAAATTTTTTCTAGAAAAATTTTTCTAGAAAAAATTTTCTTATAGAAAAATTTTTCTAGAAAAAATTATCTTATAGAAAAATTTTTCTAGAAAAAATTTTCTTATAGAAAAATTTTTCTAGAAAAAATTTTCTTATAGAAAAATTTTTCTAGAAAAAATTTTCTTATAGAAAAATTTTTCTAGAAAAAATTTTCTTACAGAAAAATTTTTCTAGAAAAAATTCTCTTACAGAAAAATTTTTCTGGAAACAATTTTCTTACAGAAAAATTTTTCTAGAAAAAATTTTCTTACAGAAAAAATTTTCTTAGAGAAAAATTTTTCTAGAAAAAATTTTCTTATAGAAACATTTTGCTAGAAAAAATTTTCTTATAGAAAAATTTTTCTAGAAAAAATTTTCTTATAGAACAATTTTTCTAGAAAAAATTTTCTTATAGAAAAATTTTTCTAGAAAATTTTTTTTTACAGAAAATTTTTTTTTACAGAAAAATTTTTCTTGAAAATTTTTTCTTATAGAAAAATTTTTCTCGAAAATTTTTTCTTAAAGAAAAATTTTTCTCGAAAATTTTTTCTTATAGAAAAATTTTTCTCGAAAATTTTTTCTTATAGAAAAATTTTTCTCTAAAATTTTTTCTTATAAAAAAATTTTTCTAGAAAATTGTTTCTCATAGAAAAAATTTTTCTACAAAATGGTTTCTTATAAAAAAATTTTTCTAGAAAATTTTTTCTTATAGAAAAATTTTTCAGAAAAATTTTTCTAGAAAATTTTTTCTTATAGAAAAATTTTTGTAGAGAATTTTCTCTTATAGAAAAATTTTTCTAGAAATTTTTTTCTTATAGAAAAATTTTTCTAGAAAATTTTTTCTTATTGAAAAATTTTTCTAGAAAATTGTTTCTTATAGAATAATTTTTCTAGAAAATTTTTTCTTTTAGAAAAATTTTTCTAGAAAATTTTTTCTTTTAGAAAAATTTTTCTAGAAAATTTTTTCTTTTAGAAAAATTTTTCTAGAAAATTTTTTCTTTTAGAAAAATTTTTCTAGAAAATTTTTTCTTTTAGAAAAATTTTTCTAGAAAATTGTTTCTCATAGAAAAAATTTTTCTACAAAATGGTTTCTTATAAAAAAATTTTTCTAGAAAATTTTTTCTTATAGAAAAATTTTTCTAGAAAAATTTTTCTAGAAAATTTTTTCTTATAGAAAAATTTTTCTAGAGAATTTTCTCTTATAGAAAAATTTTTCTAGAAATTTTTTTCTTATAGAAAAATTTTTCTAGAAAATTTTTTCTTATTGAAAAGTTTTTCTAGAAAATTGTTTCTTATAGAATAATTTTTCTAGAAAATTTTTTCTTTTAGAAAAATTTTTCTAGAAAATTTTTTCTTTTAGAAAAATTTTTCTCGAAAATTTTTTCTTTTAGAAAAATTTTTCTAGAAAATTTTTTCTTATAGAAAAATATTTCTAAAAAATTGTTTCTTATAGAAAAATTTTTCTAGAAAATTGTTTCTTATAGAAAAATTTTTCTAGAAAATTTTTTCTTTTAGAAAAATTTTTCTAGAAAATTTTTTCTTTTAGAAAAATTTTTCTACAAAAATATTTCGTATAGAAAAATATTCCTACCAAAAATTTTCTTATCGAAAAATTTTCTTATAGAAAAAAATTTTCTTATAGATACATTTTTCTAGAGAACTTTTTCTTATAGAAAAAATTTCCTAGATACTTTTTCCTAAAAAAAATTTCTTCCAGAAATGTTTTCTTATAGAAAAAATTTTCTTATAAAAATTTTTTTCTAGAAAATTATTTCTTATAGAAAAATTTTTCTAGAAAATTTTTTCTTATAGAAAAATTTTTCTTTATTTGAGAATTAATTATTCGAACTTTAGAATTGATTGAAAAATTAGGTTTAATCAGGCTTGAGTTCATTTAACTTTCAAATTATTAAATTTTCAAAATTAATAATTTGAAAGTTAAATGAACTCAAGCCTGATTAAACCTAATATTTCAAAAATTTTTCTAGAAAATTTTTTCTTATAGAAAAATGTTTCTAGAAAATTTTTTCTTATAGAAAAATTTTTCTAGAAAATTTTTTCTTATAGAAAAGTTTTTGAAGAAATTTTTTCTTATAGAAAAATTTTTCAAGGAAATTTTTTCTTATAAAAAAATTTTTCAAGAAAATTTTTTCTTATAGAAAAATTTTTCTAGAAAATTTTTTCTTATAGGAAAATTTTTCTAGAAAATTTTTTCTTATAGAAAAATTTTTCTTTATTTGGGAATTAATTATTCGAACTTTAGAATTGATTGAAAAATTAGGTTTAATCAGGCTTGAGTTCATTTAACTTTCAAATTATTAAATTTTCAAATTTTCAAAATTAATAATTTGAAAGTTAAATGAACTCAAGCCTGATTAAACCTAATATTTCAAAAATTTTTCTAGAAAATTTTTTCTTATAGAAAAATTTTTCTAGAAAATTTTTTTCTTATAGAAAAATGTTTCTAGAAAATTTTTTCTTATAGAAAAATTTTTCTAGAAAATTTTTTCTTATTGAAAAGTTTTTGAAGAAATTTTTTCTTATAGAAAAATTTTTCAAGGAAATTTTTTCTTATAAAAAAATTTTTCAAGAAAATTTTTTCTTATAGAAAAATTTTTCTAGAAAATTTTTTCTTATAGGAAAATTTTTCTAGAAAATTTTTTCTTATAGAAAAATTTTTCTTTATTTGGGAATTAATTATTCGAACTTTAGAATTGATTGAAAAATTAGGTTTAATCAGGCTTGAGTTCATTTAACTTTCAAATTATTAAATTTTCAAATTTTCAAAATTAATAATTTGAAAGTTAAATGAACTCAAGCCTGATTAAACCTAATATTTCAAAAATTTTTCTAGAAAATTTTTTCTTATAGAAAAATTTTTCTAGAAAATTTTTTTCTTATAGAAAAATGTTTCTAGAAAATTTTTTCTTATAGAAAAATTTTTCTAGAAAATTTTTTCTTATTGAAAAGTTTTTGAAGAAATTTTTTCTTATAGAAAAATTTTTCAAGGAAATTTTTTCTTATAAAAAAATTTTTCAAGAAAATTTTTTCTTATAGAAAAATTTTTCTAGAAAATTTTTTCTTATAGAAAATTTTTTCTTATAGGAAAATTTTTCTAGAAAATTTTTTCTTATAGAAAAATTTTTCTTTATTTGGGAATTAATTATTCGAACTTTAGAATTGATTGAAAAATTAGGTTTGATCAGGCTTCAGTTCATTTAACTTTCAAATTATTAAATTTTCAAATTTTCAAAATTAATAATTTGAAAGTTAAATGAACTCTAGCCTGATTAAACCTAATATTTCAAAAATTTTTCTAGAAAATTTTTTCTTATAGAAAAATTTTTCTAGAAAATTTTTTTCTTATAGAAAAATTTTTCTAGAAAATTTTTTCTTATAGAAAAATTTTTCAAGAAAATTTTTTCTTATAGAAAAGTTTTTCAAGGAAATTTTTTCTTATAGAAAAGTTTTTCAAGGAAATTTTTTCTTATAAAAAAATTTTTCAAGAAAATTTTTTCTTATAGAAAAATTTTTCTAGAAAATTTTCTCTTATAGAAAATTTTTTCTTATAGGAACATTTTGCGAGAAAATTTTTTCTTATAGAAAAATTTTTCTAGAAAATTTTTTCTTATACAAAAATTTTTCTAGAAAATTTTTCCTTATAGAAAAATTTTTCTAGAAAATTTTTTCTTATAGAAAAATTTTTCTAGAAAATTTTTTTCTTATAAAAAATATTTCTAGAAAATGTTTTTCTTATAGAAAAATTTTTCTAGAAATTTTTTTCTTATAGAAAAATATTTCTAGAAATTTGTTTTCTTATGGAAAATTATACCTTTTATTTTGGCTCCTCTTGGCTCTGCATTATCCGAGGAGGGTTAAATATTAACATTGAAACAATCAATCTCTCATTATCATTATATCATGTCTAGGTCATAGAAAACATAGATGGTCCTATCCAATGTTTTTCACTGAAGTAACAAAATGTGCCACAAAATGACAATTTGTTTCTTTAGTGAATGACTATCGCTTTCGTGTCTCTCGTCCGTTGTTGTGCGATTTGGATTCATTAATCTTGGGGAATATTTTAGAAAAGAGTAATATTCTGGTGCAAGAACCATAAGATGATAATTCTGCATAAAACATATTAAGTAAAATGAAAACAACAGAAACATCAACCAATATCAACAACATTTCGTTGTATATTTTATCCTGTCTTTGAGAAGGATGACAAGGATGATTATGGTTGACTGGTTAGTTATGTGGTAGAATGTTTGTTATATGCTGATGAAAGATAACAAAGACAGTGGAGTAGCAAAATAGAAAATCCTGAGGGGATATATTCTCGTTCCAACTTTTTTCTAAATAAGTCGAATTTTGACATTTGACATTAATCGAAAGCCTTGACATTTCCGAAAAATTATAAAAAAAATTTTGATTTCCAAATTTTTTCTAACTTTTGCCCCACTGTTTCGTTTTAACCTATTATATTTTAGCTACATTTATCTATTTCCATTTACATCATGCCACATATATATGCTTTCAGCTGTATTAATGTGGTAGCTGCAACACATGCTACTTTTCATGTTTTATGTCCTTTCCCCAACTTTAAGAATATTAAAACTATAAGAAAACCATAATCAAGTGTTTATGGGTTTGTTGATATCCCCTTCCCCCAATTACATCTCTTTACAGTCTTGAATAATACCGGGACAATGTATTATCATAATCAGCACCAGTTGACAGAAATGTATTCCTATCGTCAACTTTTCTACAGAAATGTCCTCCTATCCTTAACTTTCTTCCCATCTTTAACTTTTCTAAAGCAAAGTCTTCCTATCGTCAACTTTGCTATAGAAAAGTCTTCCTATCGTCAACTTTGCTATAGAAAAGTCTTCATATCGTCAACTTTGCTATAGCAAAGTCTTCCTATCGTTAACTTTTCTATAGTAAATTCTTCCTATCGTCAACTTTTCTATACTAAAGTCTTCCTACCGTCAACTTTTCTGAAGTAAAATCTTCCTATCGTCAACTTTTTTTTAGTAAAGTCTTCCTATCATCAACTTTTCTATAGTAAAGTCTTCCTATCGTCAACTTTTCTATAGTAAAGTCTTCCTATTGTCAACTTTTCTATAGAAAACTCTTCTTATCGTCAACTTTTCTATAGTAAAGTCTTCCTATCGTCAACTTTTCTATGTTAAAGTCTTCCTATCGTCAACTTTTCTATAGAAAACTCTTCCTATCGTCAACTTTTCTGTAGTAAAGTCTTCCTATCGTCAACTTTTCTATAGTAAAGTCTTCCTATCATCAACTTTTCTATAGAAAAGTCTTCCTATCGTCAACTTTTCTATAGTAAAGCCTTCCTATCGTCAACTTTTCTATAGTAAAGTCTTCCTATCGTCAAATTTTCTATAGTAAAGTCTTCCTATCGTCAACTTTTTATAGTTAAGTCTTCCTATCGTCAACTTTTCTATAGTAAAATCTTCCTATCGTCAACTTTTCTATAGTAAAGTCTTCCTATCGTCAACTTTTCTATAGTAAAGTCTTCCTATCGTCAACTTTTCTATAGTAAAGTCTTCCTATCATCAACTTTTCTATAGAAAAGTCTTTCTATGATCAACTTCTTTATAAAAATGCCTCCCTTTGGTCAACTTTTCTATAGTAAAGTCTTAATATCGTCAACTTTTCTATAGTAAAGTTTACTTATCATCAACTTTTCCATAGTAAAGTCTTCCTGTTGTCAACTTTTCTGTTGAAAAGTCTTCGTATCGTCAACTTTCCTATAGTAAAGGTCCCTTTGATCAACTTTTCTATAGTAATGTCTTTCTTTGATCAACTTTTCTATAGTAAAGTCTTCCTTTGGGCAAGTTTTCAATAGTAAGGTCTCCTTTGGTCAACTTTTCTATAGAAAAGTGTTCTTTTGCCCAACTTTTCTAAAGTAAATTCTTCCTATCGTCAACTTTTCTATAGTTGGGTCTTCTTATCGTTAATCTATAGTAAAGTCTTCCTATCATCAACTTTTCTATAGTAAAGACTTCCTATCGTCATCTTTTCTATAGTAAAGTCTTTCTTTGGTCAACTTTTCTATAGTAAAGGTTCCTTTGGTCAACTTTTCTATAGTAAAGTCTTCCTTTGGTCAACTTTTCTATAGTAAAGTCTTCCTTTGGTCAACTTTTCTATAGTAAAGTCTTCCTATCGTCAACTTTTCTAAAATAAAGTCTTACTATAGTCAACTTTTCTATAGTAACGTCTCCCTATCGTCAACTTTTCTATAGTCAAGTCTTACTGTCATCAACTTTTCTATAGTAAAGTCTTCCTATGATCGACTTTTTTATAGAAATACCTTTCTTTGGACAACTTTTCCATAGTAAAGTATTAATATTGTCAACTTTTCTATAGTAAAGTCTTCCTATCGTCAACTTTTCTATTATAAAGTCTTCCTATCGTCAACTTTTCTATAGTAAAGTCTTTCTATCGTCAACTTTTCTATAGTAAAGTCTTCCTATCGTCAACTTTTCTATAGTAAGGTCTTTCTATCGTCAACTTTTCTATAGTAAAGTCTTCCTATCGTCAACTTATCTATAGTAAAGTCTTCCTATCGTCAACTTTTCTATAGTAAAGTCTTCCTATCATCAACTTTTCTATAGTAAAGACTTCCTATCGTCATCTTTTCTATAGTAAAGTCTTTCTTTGGTCAACTTTTCTATAGTAAAGGTTCCTTTGGTCAACTTTTCTGTAGTAAAGTCTTCCTTTGGGCAAGTTTTCAATAGTTAAGTCTCCTTTGGGCAACTTTTCTACAGCAAAGTCTTCCTTTGGCTAACTTTTCTATAGTAAAGTCTTACTATCGTCAACTTTTTTATATAAATGTCTTCATTCTAACAGAGTTTAATTAACAATTTAGCTCTTGTATATTTATATATGGAAATATCTTTTGGCTGATAATTTTCATTCAATTTCCATTGCAATATGGCTATAATATATAAGAATGAATAAATTATTATTGAATTACTGATGGGTTTTCTGGGTGATTTTTTCAAAGAATTAATGGAAAGAGATGGAGAATTATATGTATCTGCAAGAGACATTTAAATATAAATAAGTATTCATATACGCACTCACACTCTTTTAACATATCCATATCAATATCCTTGATGTTCTTAACAGCCACAAAAACACTAATTCATATTCACATACACTAACACACACGTACATAAAGAACCACACACTCATGCAAACCAATATTATTATATTTTCCAACATTATTGTCACATATTGAAAATGAAGCAAAAATAAAGGAATAACATATCGCAGTGAATTTGAAAGATAGAAGATAGACGACCGAGGCGTCTAAGGGCGATTGAAGTAAGGAATTGAAAAAAAGTGGCAAGCAACAAATGTTTGCATGTTGATAAATGAATAAATAAATGAATGAATAAAATGAACGTAATGTATAATTTGTCAATATTAAATGAAATGACAAATTGAAAACAATCTATATCAGCCAGAATATGGTAAAAACAGGACAGTGGCATGACGATTAATGGATTTAAAAAACAAAGGTAGAACCATTTTACTGTATATTAGGCCCATGATTGAAAGTTGACTATAGGAAGACTTTACTTTAGAAAAGTTGACGATAGGAAGACTTTACTTTAAAAAAGTTGACGATACCCAGACTTTTCTATGGAAAAGTAGACAATAAGAAGACTTTTCTATTGAAAAGTTGAAGATAAGAAGACTTTTCTATAGAAGAGTTGACGATAGGAAGACTTCACTATAGAAAATTTGACGATAGGAAGACTTTACTATAGAAAATTTGACGATAGGAAGACTTTACTATAGAAAAGTTGACGATAGGAAGACTTTACTGTAGAAAAGTTGACGATAGAAAGACTTTACTATAGAAAAGTTGACGATAGGAAGGCTTTACTATCGAAATGTTGACGATAGGAAGACGTCACTAAAGAAAAGTTAACGATAGGAAGACTTTAATATAGAAAAGCTGACGATAGGATAACATTGCTATAGAGAAGTTGACCAAATAAAGACACTTCTATAAAAAAGTTGACCAAAGGAAGTCTTTTCTATCGAAAAGTTGACCAAAGAAAGACATTTCTACAGAAATGTTGACAAATTACGACATTTCAATAGAAAATTTGACCAAATGAAGACATTCTTATAGAAAAGTTGACCAACATTTTATAGAAATGTTGACCAAAGGAAGACATTTTTATAGAAATGTTGACCAATGGAAGACATTTCTATAGAAATATTGACCAAAGGAAGACATTGTTATAGGAAAGTTGACCAAAGGAAAACATTTCTATAGAAAAGTTAACCAAAGGAAGACATTTCTATAGAAGAGTTGGCTAAAGGAAGACATTTCTATGGAAAAGTTGATGATAGGAAGACATTTTTATAGAAAAGTTGACCAACGGAAGACATTTCAATAGAAAAGATGACCGAAGGAAGACATTTCCATAGAAAAGTTTACCAAAGCAAGACATTTTTATAAAAAAGTTGACCAAAGGAAGACATTTCTACAGAAGAGTTGACTAAAGGAAGACATTTCTATAGAAAAGTTAGCCCAATTAGGACATTTCTATAAAAAACATGATCAAAGGAAGACATTTCTATCGAAAAGTTGACCAAAGGAAGACATTTCTATAGAAAAGTTAACTAAAGGAAGACATTTCTATACAAAAGTTGACGAAAGGATGATATTTCTATAGAAGAGTTGGCAAGAGGGAGAATTTTCTACAGAAAAGTTGTCCAAAGACAGACATTTCTATTGCACTGTTTACAAAAGGAAGACATTTTTATAGAAAAGTTGACCAACGGAAGACATTTTTATAGAAAAGTTGACCAAAGAAAAACACATAGATAGAAAAGTAGACCAAAGGAAGACATTTCTATAGAAAATTTGTCCAAAATAAAGCATTTCTATACAAAAGTTTACGATAGGGAGACTTTACTCTAGAAAAGTTGACGTTAGGAAGACTTTTCTATAGAAAAGTTGACGTTAGGAAGACTTTTCTATAGAAAAGTTGACGTTAGGAAGACTTTTCTATAGAAAAGTTGACGTTAGGAAGACTTTTCTATAGAAAAGTTGACGTTAGGAAGACTTTTCTATAGAAAAGTTGACGTTAAGAAGACTTTTCTATAGAAAAGTTGACGTTAGGAAGACTTTTCTATAGAAAAGTTGACGTTAGGAAGACTTTTCTATAGAAAAGTTGACGTTAGGAAGACTTTTCTATAGAAAAGTTGACGTTAGGAAGACTTTTCTATAGAAAAGTTGACGTTAGGAAGACTTTTCTATAGAAAAGTTGACGTTAGGAAGACTTTTCTATAGAAAAGTTGACGTTAGGAAGACTTTTCTATAGAAAAGTTGACGTTAGGAAGACTTTTCTATAGAAAAGTTGACGTTAGGAAGACTTTTCTATAGAAAAGTTGACGTTAGGAAGACTTTTCTATAGAAAAGTTGACGTTAGGAAGACATTACTATAGAAAAGTTGACGTTAGGAAGACTTTTCTATAAAAAAGTTGACGTTAGGAAGACTTTACTATAGAAAAGTAGAGGGTTTGGTTTTTAGCTCGAAATATGTGTTTTCCCGATTCCACTGTACTTGCGGTTTTAAACAATAAATATACAGCAGATCTATATAGTAGAATTCTGCCACAATAATGGCTCTCATGTACTGAAAATATAATTATAGTATGTCATGTCATAAAAACAATAGACTGAATCCGTCAATATGTTTAAGAGTCTCGGGCCGATAAAATGAGGAAAAACAATTGAGTGACTGAATGAAAAAGAAATGCAAATCAAATTGAGTTTTTTATAAAGAAAATATTGGCGAAAGGAAACCAAGTAACAAAATAAAACAATGAAGACAAATCATGAATTTTATTAAAAACAAAATAGCAGAAAAAACTGGAGATATTAAACAGTTTGGCCTCAAGCTGAAGCCCCAGTCTTAAATGGATCTGTGTGAATAATAAAGGCCTCATAATAGGCAATAAACTGTTTTTAATTAGAATTTCTTTTCAACTTTTTCTTAATTAGTCTTCAATACCACAAAATTTTGGTTTATGATTTTTGTGACTTTAAGGCAGAAAAACATGTTTTCTATATAATAAAGTACTTTTTTTTTTGGTCTATATAAAATAAACCTTCTAATTAATGGCTTCTATAAAATTCTGCGCAATTTCTAAATATTTTCGTGTTTTGGTAAATTTTATTTATTAGCCCAATTTGCTAAATCTCTCATCAATGTTTTTTATTTTTTGTTTTTTCCACGAAAAACACAAAATTTCCTTCTAGACGCCCCATGTTTTTTTGTCACAAAGTATTGCCTACTTTTTGGTTACATTGCTGGTAGAAACCCCTAAAAGTAAACTAACAACCAAAAAATATGTATACAATTTATTTTGCTTTTATTTGTTTTATTTGTTTAGCGAAAAATCTCTAGGGATACCAAAAGCTTTTTATAAATCCCAGACTCCTTTTAAATCATGGAAATATTTTTGGAAACAAATTAAATTGCTAAGACAATAGAATAGTATAAGGGATGAAACAAAAGATAGAATAACGCACGTGTATTTAAGACAAATCTACTTTCTTATTGTTTTTTTAAAACATAGAAAATATCAGAACTCACTCTTAATATAGCCTAGTCCTTGCTCTAGTCAATGCTCTAGCCATTGTCCTAGTCATGGCCAACATTGCTCTAGTCATTGCTGTCTTAGTTCAATTCCATGTTAGTCGTTTGTCATTGCTCTAATCATTCTTCTAGTAATTGATCTATAAGACGTTTCTATAGAAAACTTGACGATAGGAAGACTTTACTATAGAAAAGTTGACGATAGGAAGACTTTACTATAGAAAAGTTGACGATAGGAAGACTTTACTATAGAAAAGTTGACAATAGGAAGACTTTACTATAGAAAAGTTGACAATAGGAACCCTTTACTATAGAAAAATTGACAATAGGAAGACTTTACTATAGAAAAGTTGACGATAGGAAGACTTTACTATAGAAAAGTTGACGATAGGAAGACTTAACTATAGAAAAGTTGACAATAGGAAGTCTTTACTATAGAAAAGTTGTCGATAGGAAGACTTTACTATAGAAAAGTTTACGATAGGAAGACATTACTATAGAAAAGTTGACGATAGGAAGACTTTACTATAGAAAAGTTGACGATAGGAAGACTTTACTATAGAAAAGTAGACGATAGGAAGACTTTACTATAGAAAAGTTGACAATAGGAAGACTTTACTATAGAAAAGTTGACGATAGGAAGACTTTACTATAGAAAAGTTGACGATAGGAAGACTTTACTATAGAAAAGTAGACGATAGGAAGACTTTACTATAGAAAAGTTGACGATAGGAAGACTTTACTACAGAAAAGTAGACGATAGGAAGACTTTACTATAGAAAAGTTGACAATAGGAAGACTTTACTATAGAAAAGTTGACGATAGGAAGACTTTACTATAGAAAAGTTGACGATAGGAAGACTTTACTATAGAAAAGTTGACGATAGGAAGACTTTACTATAGAAAGGTAGACGATAGGAAGACTTTACTATAGAAAAGTTGACGATAGAAAGACTTTACTATAGAAAAGTTGACGATAGGAAGACTTTACTATAGAAAAGTTGACGATAGGAAGACTTTACTACAGAAAAGTTGACGATAGGAAGGCGTTAGGAAGACTTTTCTATAGAAAAGTTGACGTTAGGAAGACTTTTCTATAGAAAAGTTGACGTTAGGAAGACTTTTCTATAGAAAAGTTGACGTTAGGAAGACTTTTCTATAGAAAAGTTGACGTTAGGAAGACTTTTCTATAGAAAAGTTGACGTTAGGAAGACTTTTCTATAGAAAAGTTGACGTTAGGAAGACTTTTCTATAGAAAAGTTGACGTTAGGAAGACTTTTCTATAGAAAAGTTGACGTTAGGAAGACTTTTCTATAGAAAAGTTGACGTTAGGAAGACTTTTCTATAGAAAAGTTGACGTTAGGAAGACTTTTCTATAGAAAAGTTGACGTTAGGAAGACTTTTCTATAGAAAAGTTGACGTTAGGAAGACTTTTCTATAGAAAAGTTGACGTTAGGAAGACTTTTCTATAGAAAAGTTGACGTTAGGAAGACTTTTCTATAGAAAAGTTGACGTTAGGAAGACTTTTCTATAGAAAAGTTGACGTTAGGAAGACTTTTCTATAGAAAAGTTGACGTTAGGAATACTTTTCTATAGAAAAGTTGACGTTAGGAAGACTTTTCTATAGAAAAGTTGACGTTAGGAAGACTTTTCTATAGAAAAGTTGACGTTAGGAAGACTTTTCTATAGAAAAGTTGACGTTAGGAAGACTTTTCTATAGAAAAGTTGACGTTAGGAAGACTTTTCTATAGAAAAGTTGACGTTAGGAAGACTTTTCTATAGAAAAGTTGACGATAGGAAGATAGGAAAATTTGTCTTTATATGGACCCACAATTGTAAATTTAACTATATCATGGGTCCCAATGATTGAAAAATTTACTATAGTTGGGACCCACGATTGAGAATTTTATTATATATGGGACCCACGATTGATAATTTTTATATATGTGATACCCACAATTAAAAATTTGACTATATATGGGACCAACAAATGGAAAAGTTACTAAATATGGGAGCTAGGATTGAAAATTTTACTATAAATGGATCCCATGATTTAGAATTTGACTTTATATGGACCCACAATTGAAAACTTGACTATATATGGGCCCAACAAACGAAAAATTTACTATATATGGGACCTACGATTGAAAATTTTTCTATATATGAGTCCCAGGATTGAGAATTTGACTGTATATGGACCCACAATTAAAAATTTGACTATATATAGGACCCACGATTGAAAATATTACTGCATATGTCGCACAGGAGTAAAAATTTTACTACATTTGAGAATTACGATTGAGAATTTTTCTATATATGGGACCCTCGACTGAAAATTTTACTACATATGGGACCAACGAGTGAAAAATTTACTATACATGGGACCCACAATTAAAAATTTTACTATATATGGCAAAAGCAATGGAAACTTTTACTATATATTGGACCAACCATTGAAAGATTTACTATAGATGGGACTCACGATTAAAAGTTTTACTATATAGCGACCCTCTATTAAGAATTTTACTAAAATGGGATTAACGATTGAAAATTTTACTATATATGATACCCACAATTGAAAATTTGACTACATATGGGATCAACGAATGAAAAATTTACTATATATGGGACTTACGATTGAAAATTTTACAATATATGTCCCACCATGGACAATTTTACTATATTTCATCAATCATTCCGTTAGTCATTGCTCATTCATTTTCTAGTAATTGCTTTAGTAATTGCTTTAGTAATTGCTCTAGCTATCGCTCTAGCTATTGCTCCAGTCATTGCTCTAGTCATTCCGTAAGTCATTGCTCTAGTCATTCCGTAAGTCATTGCTCTAGTCATTCCGTAAGTCCTTGCTCTAGTTATCCGTAAGTCATTGCTCTAGTCATTCCGTAATTCATTGCTCTAGTTATCCGTAAGTCATTGCTCAAGTCATTCCGTAAGTTATTGTTCTAGTCATTGCTCTAGTCATTCCGTAAGTCCTTGCTCTAGTTATTCGTAAGTCATTGCCCTAGTCATTGCTCTAGTCATTCCGTAAGTCATTGCTCTAGTCATTCCGTAAGTCATTGCTCTAGTCATTGCTCTAATCATTCCATAAGGCATTGCTCTAGTCATTCCGTTAGTCATTGCTCTAGTCATTCCGTAAGTCATTGCTCTAGTCATTGCTCTAGTCATTCCATAAGTCATTGCTCTAGTCATTGCTCTAATCATTCCATAAGGCATTGCTCTAGTCATTCCGTTAGTCATTGCTCTAGTCATTCCGTAAGTCATTGCTCTAGTCATTGCTCTAATCATTCCATAAGGCATTGCTCTAGTCATTCCGTTAGTCATTGCTCTAGTCATTCCGTAAGTCATTGCTCTAGTCATTGCTCTAATCATTCCATAAGGCATTGCTCTAGTCATTCCGTTAGTCATTGCTCTAGTCATTCCGTAAGTCATTGCTCTAGTCATTGCTCTAATCATTCCATAAGGCATTGCTCTAGTCATTCCGTAAGTCATTGCTCTAGTCATTCCGTAAGGCATTGCTCTAGTTATTCGTAAGTCATTGCCCTAGTCATTCCGTAAGTTATTGTTCTAGTCATTGCTCTAGTCATTCCGTAAGTCCTTGCTCTAGTTATTCGTAAGTCATTGCCCTAGTCATTGCTCTAGTCATTCCGTAAGTCATTGCTCTAGTCATTCCGTAAGTCATTGCTCTAGTCATTCCGTTAGTCATTGCTCTAGTCATTCCGTAAGTCATTGCTCTAGTCATTCCGTAAGGCATTGCTCTAGTCATTGCTCTAGTCATTCCGTAAGTCATTCCGTAAGTCATTGCTCTAGTCATTGCTCTAGTCATTTCGTAAGGCATTGCTCTAGTCATTGCTCTAGTCATTCCGTAAGGCATTGCTCTAGTCATTCCGTAAGTCATTGCTCTAGTCATTCCGTTAGACATTGCTCTAGTCATTACTCTAGTCATTGATCTAGTCATTGCTCTAGCCATTGCTCTAGGTATTGCTCTAGTCATTGCTCTAGCCATTGATCTTGTCATTGCTCTAGTCATTGCTGCAGTCATTGCCTTAGGCATTGCTCTAGTCATTACTCTAGCTACTGATCTTGTTATTGCTCTAGTCATTGCTGTAATCATTGCTTCAGCCATTGCTCTAGCCATTGATCTAGTCATTGATCTAGTCATTGCTCTAGTCATTGCTCTAGTCATTGCTCTAGTCATTACTCTAGCCATTGATCTAATCATTACTCTAGCCATTGATCTAGCCATTGATCTAATCATTACTCTAGCCATTGATCTAGTCATTGCTTTAGTCATTGCTCTAGCTTTTGCACTAGCCATTTCGTAAGTCATTGTTTTAGACATTGACCTAGTCACTGATCCAGTCATTGATCTAGACCAGGGGTGCCCAAATGGAAGAGCAAATATTACTTTTGCAAAAACAAATGCCAATTGGCTCTAGTCTTGACTGTAGTCATTCCTCTAGTCATCCCTTTCCTCATAGTCCAGTCGTTGTTTAATAAATTTTCTTTATTTATATTTTTATTACTTGTTATCCCTAATGGTCCCCAAGGACCTTATGGCTTTACCCTTGAGTTTTCAATATTTAAATTTTTTCAATTTCCATTTTCTAAATAAATATTAAACCAACAAAAACTGGCACCAAATTTGAAAACGGACCAGAAAAAGATGGCTATTTTGCTTATATCCTCGAACAGGACGAAATCTGATAGAAATGAAGAAATAGAATTTCAGTGACAAATTAAATGTCAAGGAAAGGATATAAAGTGTGTTGATTTTATTACCTTAAACTGTTTTGTTTTTGGGGGCAATTTTACTCCTTTGTTTTTTAGGATCCAAGAAAGACAAGACAAAATTAGAAAATAAAATGTAAAAAATATTTAAAAAACAATAAATAGAGTTTGGCTGGGGGGAGAGGGCGGAAAATATGGTTAAGCCAAAGTGACAAATTTATAAGAATAAATTGTTAAATAGGGAATTGGGTCCTGTGCAGCTAAAGTGAAGGATAAAAATGAGAAAGGAGAAAAGTTTAGCAAGCAATTACAAGCATATTTAATGTACTAAAATATCTGGGAGTATTAGGGAGGTATCCATTCTAGGGAAGGTTTTAAGTCTTTACGATTTTCATATTTCCTTAAATTTCTTATATATTTCTAAAAAAAAATGTTTATATTCAATTTTGTTTTAAGGCAAAATTTAGTTTTTCTTCTTTCAAGTTTTCGAACCACCCTAATAACCATTTACTTTTATTTATATTGACTCTGGTTTTGTGTATAGTCAGGCGTCCACTTGTGATTGTGTTGTTTGTATTTGGGCTACAAATGGCAAAGGCTTTCAGCTAAATTGAAAATAATCCATAAAATGTCAAATTCTTCAAACACAGAATACCCATATCTCTATAACAAAACCAACAAACTGAAATATGTATGTATTTAATATAAAATATATATAAAAAAGAGGTATAGAAAAATTAATACTAAGTACACTGCCCCAATATACATACATATATCCCTTATCATATGTATGTGTGTAAATTACAGAATACATACATAACATATGATAACATCTATATAAATAAAGACACACATACACTCTAGTATATAGAGCTAATATGTATTTATGTATACTCGTGCATAATAGATGACTAAACATGTAAGAATATTTGAAGATATTCTAAAGTCACATTTCTAAAGAAATTAAATATGGGTCCTTAGGTTTTTTTATGATTATAGCTTTCAGAAATATATTTTAGTAGAAATTAAACTATAGATTGTGTAGAAAAATTATGTTTTTCAAATCAACAAAATCGGTTCAAAGGTTTTCGAGATATAGGAAATAACATTCAACACTTTTTAAAAAAGATTGTAGAATTTCATAACCAGTTAGTTGGTAACCAGGTTCAGCATAGCTAATACATTTAAAGATATCTGGATCTGATTTTTTTTCAAATAGGGAAAAAATATTCTCTACATCATTTTTGCTTAAGATAATATCAAAATCGGTTTAAAAGTTTTCGAGATATGATTAAAAAACCACAGACACTTTTTCATTCTCAAAAAAAAAAAATATGTAAATGACTTCAATAAATATCATAACAAAACCGGTTTTTAAAAGCCAATGTCAGTTACTTAAATGCTAGTCAAAAGACTATATTCTGAAGATAAATGTAGTTCTTCAAATCATCAAAATCGGTTCAAAAGTTTTCGAGATACGAAGTATAAAGTTTCAAAAAATTTTAAGAGATATTGTAAAAATATTAAAGTCATTAATTTTTCTATAGAAAAACTTAATTTTCCTAAAGAAAAACTTAATTTTCCTAAAGAAGAACTTAATTTTTCTAAAGAAAAACTTAATTTTTCTATAGAAAAACTTAAATTTTTCTACAGAAAAACTTAAAATTTTCTATAGAAAAACTTAATTTTTCTAAAGAAAAACTTAATTTTTCCAAAGAAAAACTTAATTTTTCTATGGAAAAACATAATTTTTCTCTAGAAAACCTAAATATTTCTAAACAAAAACTTAATTTTTCTAAAGAAAAAATTAATTTTTCTAAATAAAAAATTAATTTTTCTAAAGAAAAAATTAATTTTTCTAAAGAAAAACTTAATTTTTCTAAAGAAAAACTAAATTTTTCGAAACAAAAACTTAATTTTTCTAAAGAAAAACTTAATTTTTCTAAAGAAAAACTTAATTTTTCTAAAGAAAAACTTAATTTTTCTAAAGAAAAACTTAATTTTTCTAAAGAAAAAATTAATTTTTCTAGATAAAAAATTATTTTTTCTAAAGAAAAAATTAATTTTTCTAAAGAAAAACTTAATTTTTCTAAAGAAAAACTTAATTTTTCTAAAGAAAAACTTAATTTTTCTAAAGAAAAACTTAATTTTTCTAAAGAAAAACTTAATTTTTCTAAAGAAAAACTTAATTTTTCTAAAGAAAAACTTAATTTTTCTAAAGAAAAACTTAATTTTTCTAAAGAAAAACTTAATTTTTCTAAAGAAAAACTTAATTTTTCTAAAGAAAAACTTAATTTTTCTAAAGAAAAACTTAATTTTTCTACAGAAAAACTTAATTTTTCTAAAGAAAAACTTAATTTTTCTAAAGAAAAACTTAATTTTTCTAAAGAAAAACTTAATTTTTCTAAAGAAAAACTTAATTTTTCTAAAGAAAAACTTAATTTTTCTAAAGAAACACTTAATTTTTCTAAAGAAAAACTTAATTTTTCTAAAGAAAAACTTACTTTTTCTATAGAAAAACTTACTTTTTTTATAGAAAAACTTACTTTTTCTATAGAAAAACTTACTTTTTCTATAGAAAAACTTACTTTTTCTATAGAAAAACTTAATTTTTCTATAGAAAAACTTAATTTTTCTATAGAAAAACTTAATTTTTCTATAGAAAAACTTAATTTTTCTATAGAAAAACTTAATTTTTCTATAGAAAAACTTAATTTTTCTATAGAAAAACTTAATTTTTCTATAGAAAAACTTAATTTTTCTATAGAAAAACTTAATTTTTCTATAGAAAAACTTAATTTTTCTATAGAAAAACTTAATTTTTCTATAGAAAAACTTAATTTTTCTATAGAAAAACTTAATTTTTCTATAGAAAAACTTAATTTTTCTATAGAAAAACTTAATTTTTCTATAGAAAAACTTAATTTTTCTATAGAAAAACTTAATTTTTCTATAGAAAAACTTAATTTTTCTATAGAAAAACTTAATTTTTCTATAGGAAAACTTAATTTTTCTATAGAAAAACTTAATTTTTCTATAGAAAAACTTAATTTTTCTATAGAAAAACTTAATTTTTCTATAGAAAAACTTAATTTTTCTATAGAAAAACTTAATTTTTCTATAGAAAAACTTAATTTTTCTATAGAAAAACTTACTTTTTCTATGGAAAAACTTACTTTTTCTATAGAAAAACTTACTTTTTCTATAGAAAAACTTACTTTTTCTATAGAAAAACTTACTTTTTCTATAGAAAAACTTACTTTTTCTATAGAAAAACTTACTTTTTCTATAGAAAAACTTACTTTTTCTATAGAAAAACTTACTTTTTCTATAGAAAACTTACTTTTTCTATAGAAAAACTTACTTTTTCTATAGAAAAACTTACTTTTTCTATAGAAAAACTTACTTTTTCTATAGAAAAACTTACTTTTTCTATAGAAAAACTTACTTTTTCTATAGAAAAACTTACTTTTTCTATAGAAAAACTTACTTTTTCTATAGAAAAACTTACTTTTTCTATAGAAAAACTTACTTTTTCTATAGAAAAACTTACTTTTTCTATAGAAAACCTTAATTTTCCTATAGAAAAGCTTCTAAACGACTAAAATTTTAAATGCTTGTTTTAAGCGCCTAAAAGACTGCTACGTTTTAAATAATTATGTTAAATATTGCTATTATATATTGTGTGGGTCATAGCCGATTTGTACTGTCTTAATATAGAGGGCAGAAAGGGAGTTTGTTTAAGAGCCAACTATAGACCATCATCTAAAATTTAGTTCAAATTCTAGTCTGAACATTTATATTTGAAAGCAAGTCGTGTGCATAATTTTGTGAAAATAAAAAATCATTTGCCAGCAAACACAATTTTATTTGTCTATATAACCCCAGCCCTAACCCAATCTCTGTCCCTAGCCTCATTGTGGTGTCTTTTTTTTATATGGAAATTCTAATCAAAGTATACTTTAGGGAATACAGAGGGAAAACAAAAGACAGACAGAAAACTAAAGTGTTTTTCTTGGCTAAAAAGCCTTGACAAAGGCGAAAGGGAGGGGGCAAGGGAAGTCTAGAAAATTGTTCATGACAAGAGATCAAAGATTATTTTAAATGATTTTATAAATTATTAATAAACTCGTGTTTATGATGATGGATGGCCAAATGAATGGATGGATGGCGTCATTTATAAGATAATGGAAAACTCCAACTTTAAAGCATACTTTAGGGGATTTTCAGTAAAAACTTTAAAATAAAAGTAATTATTACTGTTTTAAATTGTTGTGGGTAATTGTTAAGAAAATATCTATAATAACTTGAGTATAATTAAAATGAAATTTTGCAAATATTTTCTTGAATAATAAACTTCATTATTATTTAAAACAATTGATTTAAATTAAAGCATATTCATAAGGGAAATGACTTTGTAAAATGTAAAGCATACTTAAGGGATTCGAAAAGAAAAAAGCACTCAGACTTAAGTTATCAAAAACAAGAATAATTATAAAATTGCAATATAATTTTAAGTTTTTAGAAGATTTTTTTTCATTAAACAATAACAAAAACTTTATAACGAAAAATTTTCTATAGAAAAAATTTTTTAACGAAAAATTTTCTTAGAAAATTTTTTTAGAAAATTTTCTTAGAAAATTTTTTTTAACCAAAAATTTTCTACATACATTTTTTTTTAACGAAAACTTTTCTAAAGAAATTTTTTTAAAGAAAAATTTGTTCTAAAGAAATTTTTTTTTAACAAAAAATTGTTATAGAAATTTGCAAAATTCTGTAACGCATAATTTCTAAGATAACAAAAAACTTTTAATAAAAACATTTTTTTACCAAAAAGTTTTCTATAGAAACATATTGTTAACCAAAAATTTTTTATAGAAAAATTTTTTTAATTAAAAATTTGCTATAAAAAAATTTGTTTAACCAAAAATTTTCTAAGAAAAATTTTTTAACCAAAAATTTTCTAAGAAAATTTTTTTAACCAAAAACTTTCTATAGAAACATTTTTTTAACAAAAAACATTTCTATAGAAAAATTTTTTTAACCAAAAGTTTTGTTGATGAAAAATTTTCTAAAGAAAATGTTTCTTTTAAAAAATTTTTTATAGAAAATTTTTCCTTAAAAAAAATTTTCTATAGAAAATTTTTCATTAAAAGAATTTTCTATAGAAAATTTATCTAAGACAAAAATTTTTGATAACGAAAAATTTTCTATAGAAAATTTTTTTTTAACGAAAAATTTTCTATCGAAATTTTTTTTTAACGAAAAATTTTCTATCGAAAATTTTTTTAACGAAAAATTTTCTATCGAAAATTTTTTTAACGAAAAATTTTCTATCGAAAATTTTTTTAACGAAAAATTTTTTTAACGAAAAATTTTCTATAGAAAATTTTTTTAATGAAAAATTTTCTATAGAACATTTTTTTAACGAACAATTTTCTATAGAAATTTTTTTAATGAAAAACTTTCTATAAAAATTTTTTTTTAACGAAAATTTTTCTATCAAAAATATTTTTAACGAAAAATTTTCTATCAAAAATATTTTTTACGAAAAATTTTCTATCAAAAATATTTTTAACGAAAAATTTTCTATAAAAAATTTTTTTAACGAAAAATTTTCTGTAGAAAATTTTTTTTAACGAAAAATTTTCTATAGAAAATTTTTTTTAACTAAAAATTTTCTATAGACAATTTTTTTAACGAAAAATTTTCTATAGAAAATTTTTTTTAACGAAAAATTTTCTATAGAAAATTTTGTTTAACGAAAAATTTTCTATAGAAAATTTTGTTTAACGAAAAATTTTCTACAGAAAATTTTTTTTAACGAAAAATTTTCTATAGAAAATTTTGTTTAACGAAAAATTTTCTATAGAAATTTTTTTTTAACGAAAAATTTTCTATAGAAAATTTTTTTTAACGAAAAATTTTCTATAGAAAATTTTTTTTAACGAAAAATTTTCTATAGAAAATTTTTTTTAACGAAAAATTTTCTATAGAAAATTTTTTTTTAACGAAAAATTTTCTATAGAAAATTTTTTTTAACGAAAAATTTTCTATAGAAAATTTTTTTTAACGAAAAATTTTCTATAGAAAATTTTTTTTAACGAAAAATTTTCTATAGAAAATTTTTTTTAACGAAAAATTTTCTATAGAAAATTTTTTTTAACGAAAAATTTTCTATAGAAAATTTTTTTTAACGAAAAATTTTCTATAGAAAATTTTTTTTAACGAAAAATTTTCTATAGAAAATTTTTTTTAACGAAAAATTTTCTATAGAAAATTTTTTTTAACGAAAAATTTTCTATAGAAAATTTTTTTTAACGAAAAATTTTCTATAGAAAATTTTTTTTAACGAAAAATTTTCTATAGAAAATTTTTTTTAACGAAAAATTTTCTATAGAAAATTTTTTTTAACGAAAAATTTTCTATAGAAAATTTTTTTTAACGAAAAATTTTCTATAGAAAATTTTTTTTAACGAAAAATTTTCTATAGAAAATTTTTTTTAACGAAAAATTTTCTATAGAAAATTTTTTTTAACGAAAAATGTTCTATAGAAAATTTTTTTTAACGAAAAATTTTCTATAGAAAATTTTTTTTAACGAAAAATTTTCTATAGAAAATTTTTTTAACGAAAAATTTTCTATAGAAAATTTTTTTAACGAAAAATTTTCTATAGAAAATTTTTTTAACGAAAAATTTTCTATAGAAATTTTTTTTAACGAAAAATTTTCTATAGAAATTTTTTTTTTAACGAAAAATTTTCTATAGAAAATTTTTTTTAACGAAAAATTTTCTATAGAAATTAAAAAAATTTTTTTTAGCGAAAAATTTTCTATCGAAAAATTTTCTATAGACAAATTTTTCTTTGGAAAAATTTTTGTCTCATACATAGACTAAGACTCTTATCTAAGACCTTGACTTATGTATGATTCTTAATATTATAAATTATTTAGTTTTGGTTATTATTGTAATTTTCTTAATTCTATAGCATAACTCAAGGAGTTTATCAACTTTAACCTGTAACTTGTTTGCTTCAATAAATAATATATTCAAATAATTTAAGCACAAACTTTTGTTAGAGATTTTATCATTATGAAATTAGCTTCCCACAACTTTCACCCAGAGTGTTAAACGTTACCAACCAACAAAAAATAAAGCATATCTCCAGGGTTTTAATAAATATTTAAAATCCGTTTTACTAACTAAATATTTTAGTTTTTCTACTCAATTTCTCAAGCAGATGAAAATAGAAAAAGTTTTTCTAAAACAATGTTTTCGAAGCCAATATAAAAGATTGTTCATATCAAATATAAAATAAATATTAGATAAACTAAAGCATAACTTCCAGGAGGAAAAAGAAAAATTAATAAAAAAATAGTTAAAACAAAAGTTTTATTTTAATAAAAGCAGAAGAGGTTTGAACAAATAATAGTTTAAATCAGGACTAGAAAATCCAGAGAATTTAGATATTATTAGCTTTTAAGATAATATTAAAAATTTTCATGGCATATACTTCAGGAGTTAGGGAAAATTATAAGTAAACTTATAAAGAAGCCAAGAAAATTCAGAAAAACTTATAGTTATTAGCTACTCATAAAGAAGTCCAATACTGGAAATGGAAAGTATATTCATGCCAAAAATTTCAGGCTATAAAATAAATGCATTTCTTTCTGTCCCGAACTATTGCCTAGCATTAAGGCGTTTTGGCTTAAAGAATTACACACAATTTATGACGTTTGTTTCTTTATTTTTTTGGAATGTTTTCAAAAGCCATTTGGAATATGAGCAATTTTTTATTACCCCCATAAACTGTTGCATAGCTACAAGGATCTTTAAGTTTTGGTAAATATTTTCTTTTATTCAATTCTTGTTTTTCTAAGTGTAAAACGAAGTAAATATTTCAAAACAAACACAACATATTTTTATGAGGGCACTTAAGCTAAAGAAATGTTTCATTTAAATTCAAAAACTTCTTGTACGTATTATAAAATTTAATATGTAATTAAATGGTTTTAGTATTAGACATACAAGTGTTGCCTAACATTCAGGCGTTAGAGATTTAAAAAGAGAAGATTTATGTAAAATATTTGTATAAATCAAAAGTTTTCCTTATTTAAGAAACAATATGTCAGATGATTTTTATTTATTGCTCTTAGAATTTTAAATACCATTGCCTACTTCTAGGATCCCTAATATTTTACTTTTTTTATAGTTTAAGTACAAAAACTTTATTTTTCCTTAACTTGTTTTTAGAAATAATTACACCTCTTTATATGTTAGGTAAAAACTTAAAGTAAAACTTGTTGGAATTTTACCAAGGATTTTCTCTTAAGTTGTATTTGATTTACACAAAAATGTCAGATCATCATGTAAATTGTTTGAAGCATACTTTCAGGGTGTCAAAGGCAGTTGGGTTTTAAAGAAAAAAAGTTGGAAACAAGATTTAAAAGAAATTGAAAGGAAATAATATGACATTTTATAATATGAATTTTCTATAGAATAATTTAAGTACGTAAAATGTTTAATAAAAAATAACGAAAAAAATTCTATATAACGAAAAATTTTCTATAGAAAATTTTTGTTCCAATTTTTGTTTGTTTAAAGAAAAATATTTTACAGTAAAATTTTTTCACAACAAAAAATTTTCTATAGAAAAGTTCTTTTAACGAAAAATTTTTTAACTATAAATTTTCTATAGTAAAAATTTTTTATAGAAAAATTCTTTTAACGAAAAATATTCCATAGAGATATTTTTTAACAACGAAAAATGTTTCTATAGAAAATTTTTTTTAACGGAAAATTTTTGAACGAAAATTTTCTATAGAAACAAAAATTTTCTATAGTAACAAAAAATTTTGTATTAAAACATTTTTTAATAACAACAAATTTTTTACAGAAGAATTTTTTAAGAATAAAAAAATGGTGGTAGAAAGATTTTTACAGAAAACCAAGAAAATTTTTTCTGTTAAAAATTTTTTTTAACGAAAAATTTTCCATAGAAAAATTTTTTTAACGAAAAATTTTCTATAGAAAAATTTTTTTAACGAAAAATTTTTTATAGAAACATTTTTTTAACGAAAAATTTTCTATAGAAAAATTTTTTTAACAAAAAATTTTCTATAGAAAATTGTTTTAACGAAAAATTTTCTATAGAAAATTGTTTTAACGAAAAATTTTCTATAGAAAATTGTTTTAACGAAAAATTTTCTATCGAAAATTGTTTTAACGAAAAATTTTCTATAGCAAATTGTTTTAACGAAAAATTTTCTATAGAAAATTTTTTTTAATGAAAATTTTTCTACAGAAAATTTTTCTACAGAAAATTTGTTTTACGAAAAATTTTTTAACGAAAAGTTTTCTGTAGAAAAATTTTTGTTAACGAAAAATTTTCTATGGAAAAATTTTTGTTAACGAAAAATTTTGTATGGAAAATTTTTTTTAACGAAAAATATTCTATAGAAAATTTTTTTTAACGAAAAATTTTCTATAGAAAAATTTTTGTAAAGAAAAATTTTTTTAACGAAAAATTTTCTATAGAAAACTTTTTTTAACGAAAAATTTTCTATAAAAAATTTTTTTTAACGAAAAATTTTCTATAAAAAATTTTTGTAATGAAAAATTTTCTATAGAAAAACATTTTTAATGAAAAATTTTCTGTGGAAATTTTTTTTGAACGAAAAATTTTTCCATAGAAAAATTGTGTTATAACAAAAAAAAATTCTATAGACGAATTTTTTTAACGAAAAATTTTCTAATGAAAAATTTTTTTAACAAAAATTTTTTAACGAAAAATTTTCTATTGAAAATTTGTTTTAATGAAAAAATTTTCTACAGAAAAAATTTTTCTATCTTTTGCTAAAAAAAAAATTTTGTCAAAAAAAAAATTCTAGACAAATTTTTTTGTTATAACAAAATTTTTCTATAGAAAAATTTTTCGTTATTAAAAAATTTCTCTATAGAAAAATGTTCGTTAAAAATTTTTCATTTAAATATTTTTCTTTAAAGAAATGTTCTATAGAGCATTTATAAAAAAAGTTTTCTATAGAAAATTTTTCGTTACAATAAAAGTTTTCTATAGAAAATTTTTCGTTATAACAAAAGTTTTCTATAGAAAATTTTTCGTTATAACAAAAGTTTTCTATAGAAAATTTTCATTCAAAAAATTTTTCTATTGCAAATTTTTCGTTAAAAAAAATTTCTTTAGAAAAGTTTTTCTTTAGAAATTTTTTCGTTACAATAAAAGTTTTCTATAGAAAAATTTCTATAGAAAATTTTTCTTTCAAAAAATTTTTATATTGCTAATTTTTAGTTAAAAAAAAATTTCTTTAGAAAATTTTTAGTTAAAAAAAAATTTCTTTAGAAAATTTTTTAATAAAAAAAAATTTTTCTGCAAAAAATTTTTCGATAAAAAAAATTGTCTATAGAAAATTTTTCGTTAAAAAAATTTTTCTTTAGAAAATTTTTCGTTAAAAAATTTTTCTATAGAAAATTTTTCGTTAAAAATAGTTTGCTATAGAAAATTTTTCGTTAAAAAGATTTTTCTATAGAAAATTTTTCGTTAAAAAAATTTTTTATAGAAAATTTTTCGTTATAAAAATTTTTCTAAAGAAAATTTTTCGTTAAAAAAATTTTCTATAGAAAACAATTCGTTAGTCATCTTTTTTTCTAAAATTTGTAGTTAAAAATATTCTTTGATAGAAAATTTTTGATTGAAAAAATTTTTCTATAGAAATTTTCGTTAAAAAAATTCTTATAGACATTTTTTCGTTAAAAATTTTTTCTGGAGAAATTTTTGGCGTAAGAAAAATTTTTCTGTACAATTTTTCGTTTAAAAATTTTTTCTATAAAAATTTTTTCTTTAAAAAAATTCCTATTGAAAAATTTTCAATAAAAAATTTTTCTATAGAAAATTTATTAGTTAAAAATTTTTTATATAGAAATTTTATTCGTTAAAAAATGTTTCTATACAAAAATATTCATTAAAAAAAATTTTTCTATAGAAAATTTTTCGTTAGAAGTTTTTCTATACAAATTTTTTCTGTTGAAAATTTTTCTATAAAAAATTTTTGTTCAAAAATATTTTCTATAGAAAATTGTTTCCTTAAAAAATTTTTCTGTAGAGAATTATTCGGTAAAAAATTTTTCTATGCAAAATTCTTCGTTAAAAAAATTTTTCTATAGAAAATTTTTCTTTAGAAAATTTTGCTTTAAAATTTTTTTTTTAGAAATTTTGCTACAAAAAATTTTTCGTTCATAAATTTTTCTATTAAATTATTTTTCGTTATAACAAAATTCTTTTTTTTTTCATCAAAAATTTTTCTTTAGAAAATGTTTTGTTATCAAAAAATTTCTATAGAAAATTTTTCGTTAAAATAATCTTTCCATAGAAAATTTTTCATTAAAAAAATTTTTCTATAGAAAATTTTTAGTTAAAAAAATTTGTCTATAAAAAATTTTTCGATAAAAAATTTTTCTATAGAAAATTTTTCTATAGAAAATTTTTCTATAGAAAATTTTTCTTTAGAAAATTAAAAAAACATTTTAATAGGAAAATGTTTTTATAGATTTTTTTAACGATCAATTTTTTATAGAAAAACTTTTCAACGAAAAATTACGTATAGAAAAACTTTTATTATAGAAAATTTTGCAAAGAAAATTTTTTTTACGAAAATTTTTTATAAAAAAAATTTTCTACCGAAAAATTTTTTAACAAAAAATTTTGTTATAACTAAAAATTTTCTATAGAAACATTTTTGTATTACAAAAAATTTTCTATAAAAAATTTCTTAATACATAACAAAAAATTTTTTATAGAAAAATTTTGGGATAACAAAAAATTCTCTATAGAGAAATTTAGTTAGAGGTAAAAATTTTCTTAATTTTGACTTATTTTTAAGACTTTTAAAGAAGCTCTAAGTAATTTTTGCTTTTACATACAAAATTTTAGTTTTTTCCTAAAAATCCAAAAAGTGTTGCCTAATTTTGGGTCTCAAAAAATTTAGTTTGTTGAGAATTTTTAGATTAAAAAATATTTTTAAAAAATAATAGCTTAAATAATATTAAAAAAAAACTATTTTAAGTGATTTTGGCTCATTTAAGGTAAAAATAAGTTATCTTAAAAAAGTGTTGCCTAGTTTAAGGTTTTATTAAAATTTAATTTTTTTAATATGATTTTAATTTTCAATTTAAGGTATCAATTTCAAAATCTTTTATGTAGTTTTTTTTCTGAAACAGTCTCTTTTTGCTCTTAGGAGTCTTTTACATGAATTTTTGATAGAATTTTCTTTACTTGTCTGTTTGTTTGTCTGTCTTTTAAAATGTCTGTAATAAATACACATGTTTTTGTCAGGTACACATAAATTACATTAAGAATCTTATAAATATTAAATACAAACTTTTCTGTTTTTTTTTTTGCAAAAGAATACCAAAAATTTCTTTTTTCTCATATATTAACGGAGATCAAACAAGAAGATAAGGATAGAATTTGTTTTAGGGGTTCTATAAGGGGGGAGTCTTGATTTCGTGGAAAAATTGGAGAGACTAATGAAGTCAAAGATGAAAAGCTTTTTTTTTATAATTTTTTGAAGATTTTTGAGAAATAATTACACGATTTTTTTTAACAAATTTTTTTAATGAGCAATTTTTTAGTTTTTTTTTTTTGAAGCCCACTTTTAGGGTTAATTAAAGAGCACTTTTTAGAAAATTTTCTTTTTGAATTTTTTTAAAATTATTTCTTTTTTTTGATAAGATTTTGTGTTTGATTTTGTTTTAATTTTTTTAAAAATCTAACGGTTTTATTTTTTTTTAATTTCTGTTAAGATTTTTTTAATATTCGTTTTATTTTAGTCTTAATTTATGCGTTTAAAACTTCATACTCGACGGCACGTTAACAACTGATACATGAAAAACTCTTGCGCAAATATTTAACATTCAAACAGTTCGAGGAGTTGTTTGAGCTATATGCTTTTTTTTTGCCTTTCCATTTACTTTAGTATACTTTTGGGAGACAAATTCCAAAGTATACTTCTAGGGGGGGAACTTCTGTGTGTGCGTGTTTAAGTTAATATAAAATTCTTTGTGTAAGTAAGTGAAAATTGTGAAAATAGAAGGAATTTCAAAGGAAAGAAAACAACAAATCAACACAATATGACTATACAAAGCCAACAAGTTGTTGTAAATTTTTCGTTTCCACTAGCTAAGCAAAAAGAAATTCCGCTTTCCCTCTCCCTAAGACTTCTTTCAGGCCAAATCTTAAGTTCTTGCTGTTAGTTTAGCCCTACAAAGTTTTGCTTATATCTGCTCTTTACAAGCACATGTCCTTTTTCCTTTGGATGCCCAAGTTTGAAGGTGTAAATCTTGTGTTTATAACCTTTAAATTCATATGTTTCTCTTGGTACTTTTTCAATTTATTCCCGATATTTTGTTGTTTTTTAATACTTCTTTTATTGCGTATGACATTGAAATACTAACACACACTTTAAAACTAAAACACACACACATACAAACTTAGACTCCTAAAAGTATACTAACACTCCAGAAAAAAGCTTTTTTCACAACTTGTTGCCACTTACTTAAATACTACAACAAACAACTACAAAACAAAAGTCCCTCTCATACAAAAACATCCTTTCTAATAACCTTAGAGTCCTCTGCTGCTCTTCGCTAACAAGTCCTTTAGCTTTAATTTAAACATAAAACTTAATTTGAGAGTAACTCAATTTAAAGCTTAAAGTTTATCATTAAAAAAAAAAACACAAACAGAGAGAGAGAGTGAGAGAGGGCAAAAGCCTGAGTATGGTGTCATTTTGCCCTCACAACTAAGAAATTTCAATTTACTTTATATCTTTTTTTTTCTCAACACATCAGCTGTTGCATAGTTTTAGGCTTATCATCTAAAGTCAAGCCAAAAAGGGCAGAAAAACAAATAAGATTTATGGCTTGGAAGTGCAACAGTGATATATTATATATCTACAATATAAAAGAAAAATAACCTGTTACACTATTTTTGGTATAAGGATTAAATAAAAGTAAGAAAAAAAGTCATAAATAATATATAAAGATAATAAATTGCAGCCTTAAAACACAAACAACAAAAGAAAAAAATATAATAAAAAATTATCATTAAATTTCCTTTAAACCTTTTTAAAGAAAATTTTTATACAATAACTTCAATTTGAAAAAATTTAATATTGAAAACAAATTTCTTTACAAAAAATTACTTTTGATAAAATTTTCTAAAGAAAAACTTACATTTTTTCTATAGAAAAAATTACATTAAGATTTTTTCTATAGAAAAAATTTAAAAAAAATCTTTTCTATAACAAAAATTTCATCGAAATTTGTTCTATAGAAAATTTTCAGCAAAATTTTTTCTATAAAAAAATTTCATCAAAATTTGTTCTATAAAAATTTTAGCAACATTTTTTTTATAGAAAAATTTCCTCAAAATTTTATTCTTTAGTAAAAATTTCCTCAAAATTTGTTTTATAAAAAAATTGAATCAAATTTGTTTCTATAAAAAAAAATTTAATAAAAATTTTTTCTATTAAAAAATTTTAACAAAATTTTTTCTATTGAAAAAATTTTACAAAAATTTTTTCTATAGAAAGATTTTATCAAAATTTTATTCTTTAGAAAAAATTTCCTCAAAATTTGTTCTTTAGAAAAATCGCTTCAAAATTTGTTCTATAGAAAAATTTAATAAAAATTCTTTATAGAAAAATTTCATCAAAATTTGTTTATAGAAAAAATTTCATCAAAATTTTTTCTTTAAAAAAATTTCATCAAAATTATTTCTTTAGAAAAAATTTCATCAAATTTGTTTCTATAAAAAAAATTTAATAAAAATCGTTTCTATTTAAAAATTTCATCAAGATTAATTTTTTCTGTAAAAAACTTCATCAAAATTTCTTTTATAGAAAAATTGCATCAACATTTTTTCCATTGGAAAAATTTCATCAAAAACAATTTTTTTCTATTAAAAAATTTTTTTAAAATTTTTTCTATAACAAAAATTTCATCAAAATTTGTTCTATAGAAAAATTGCATCAAAATTTGTTCTATAGAAAAATTTCAGCAAAATTTTTTTATAGAAAAATTTCAGCACAATTTTTTCTTATAGAAAAATTTCTTCAAAATTGTATTCTTTAGTAAAAATTTTCTCAAAATTTGTTTTATAGAAAAATTGCATCAAAATTTGTTCTATAGAAAAATTTCATAAAAATGTTTTCAATAGAAAAAATTTAATAACAATTTTTTCTATTAAAAAACTTCATCAAAATAAAATTTTTTCTATAAAAAATTTCATCGAAATTTCTTTTATAGAAAAATTTCATCAAAAATTTTTCTATAGAAAAAAACGCATCAAAATAAAATTTGTTCTACTAAAAAATTTCATCAAAATTTTTTTATAGAAAAAATTCATCAACATTTTTTCTATAAAAAAATTTCATCAAAATTATTTCTATAGAAAAAATTTCATAAAATTTTTTTCTATAGAAAAAATTTCATAAAATTTTTTTCTATAGAAAAAATTTAATAAAAATTGTTTCTATTAAAAAATTTCATCAAGATGAATTTTTCTTTCAAATTTTATCAAAATTTATTTTATAGAAAATTTGCATTTTTGCTATAGAAAAAAAATCATCAAAAAAAATTTTTTTTCTTGGAAAAAATTTCATCAAAATTTTTTCTATAGAAAAAATTCATCAAAATAAAATCTTTTCTATTAAAAAATTTTATCAACATTTTTTCTATAGAAAAAATTTCAGCCAAATTTTTCTATAGAAAAAATTTAATTTAAAATTTTTTTATAGAAAAATTTCATCAAAATTTTATTCTTTAGAAAAAATTTCCTCAAAATTTGTTCTATAGAAAAATTGCATTAAAATTTGTTCTATAGAAAAATTTCATCAACATTTTTTTATAGAAAAAATTCATCAACATTTCTTCTATAAAAAAAAATTTAATAAAAATTTTTGCTTTTAAAAAATTTCATCAAGATCAATTTTTCTTTCAAATTTTATCAAAATTTCTTTTATAGAAAATTTGCATTTTTGCTATAGAAAAAAAATTCATCAAAAAAATTTTTTTTTTTCTTAGAAAAAATTTCATCAAAATTTTTTCTATAGAAAAAATTCATCAAAATAAAATCTTTTCTATTAAAAAATTTTATCAACATTTTTTCTATAGAAAAAATTTCAGCCAAATTTTTCTATAGAAAAAATTTAATTTAAAATTTTTTTATAGAAAAATTTCATCAAAATTTTATTCTTTAGAAAAAATTTCCTCAAAATTTGTTCTATAGAAAAATTGCATTAAAATTTGTTCTATAGAAAAATTTCATCAACATTTTTTATAGAAAAAATTCATCAACATTTCTTCTATAAAAAAAAATTTAATAAAAATTTTTGCTTTTAAAAAATTTCATCAAGATCAATTTTTCTTTCAAATTTTATCAAAATTTCTTTTATAGAAAATTTGCATTTTTGCTATAGAAAAAAAATTCATCAAAAAATTTTTTTTTTTTCTTAGAAAAAATTTCATCAAAATTTTTTCTATAGAAAAAATTCATCAAAATAAAATTTTTTCTATTAAAAAATTTTATCAACATTTTTTCTATAGAAAAAATTTTAGCCAAATTTTTCTATAGAAAAAATTTAATCTAAAACTTTTTTTATAGAAAAATTTCATCAAAATTTTATTCTTTAGAAAAAATTTCCTCAAAATTTGTTCTATAGAAAAATTGCATTAAAATTTGTTCTATAGAAAAATTTCATCAACATTTTTTTTATAGAAAAAATTCATCAACATTTCTTCTTTAAAAAAACTTTCATCAAAATTATTTCTATAGAAAAAATTTTATGAAACTTTTTTCTATAGAAAAAATTTAATAAAAATTTTTGCTATTAAAAAATTTCATCAAGATGAATTTTTCTTTCAAATTTTATCAAAATTTCTTTTATAGAAAAATTGCATCGACATTTTTGCTATAGAAAAATATTCATCAAAAAAAAAAAACAATTTTTTCTTAGAAAAAATAGAAATAGAAAAAATGTCATCAACATTTTTTATAGAAAAAATTTCATCAAAATTTTTTTTATAGAAAAATTTCATCAAACTTTTATTCTTTACAAAAAAATTCCTCAAAATTTGTGCTATAGAAAAATTTCATCAACATTTTTTTTATAGATAAAATTTCATCAACATTTTTTATAGAAAAAATTTTATCAAAATTATTTCTAAAGAAAAAAATGTCATCAAATTTTTTTCTATAGAAAAAATTTAATAAACATTTTTTCTATTCAAAAATTTCATCAAAATTTCTTTTATAGAAAAATTTCATCAAAATTTATTTTATAGAAAAAATTCATCAAAATAAAATTTGTTCTACTAAAATATTTTATCAAACTTTTTTCTATAGTTTTTTCTATATTCATTCATTCAAATTTTATTATAGAAAAAATTTCATCCAAATTTTTTTATAGAAAAAATTTCATCAAAATTTTTTTATAGAAAAAATTTCATCAACATTTTTTTTATGGAAAAATTTCATCAAAATTTTATTCTTAAGAAAAAATTTCCTATAGAAAAATTGTTCTATAGAAAAATTGCATCAAAATTTGTTCTATAGAAAAATTTTATCAAATTTTTTTATGGAAAAAATTCATCAAAACTTTTTCTATAAAAAAATTTCATCAAAATTATTTCTATAGAAAAAATTTTATCAACATGAATTTTTTTCTATTAAAAAATTTCATCAAAATTTCTTTTATAGAAAAATTTCATCAAAATTTTTTCTATAGAAAAATTGTACCCAATGTTTTTTATAGAAAAAATTTCATCAACATTTTTTTTTATAAGAAAATTTTATTAAAATTTTGTCTATGGAAAAATTTCATAAAAATATGTTCTATAAAAAAAATGTTATCAATTTTTTTCTATAAAAAAATTTGATCAAAATTTTTTCTATAGAAAAAATTTCGTCAAATATTTTTTCTTTAGAAACAATTTCCTCAAAATTTGTTCATTCAAATGAAATTTTTCTATAGAAAATTTCATTAAAAATAACTTTTTTATACAAAATTACATTAAATAGGAAATTTTTCTATAGAAAATTTCATTTCAATAAAGTTTTCTATAGAAAAATTTCATTTCAATGCAATTTTCTATAAAAACAATTCATTTTAATGATTTTTTATATAAAAAAAAATCATATCAATGAAAAAATTTAATTTTAATGAGATTTTAAATGAAATTTTCTATAGAAAAATTTAATTTCAATGAAAAAAGTTTCAGCAAAAGAATTTTTTCTATAGAAAATAATTCTTTTGCTGAAACTTTTTAATAAAGATTCTATTTCATGAAATTTAATACATAAATTTTTCTATAGAAAAATCTCACTGACATGAATTTTTCTATAGAAAAATCTCACTGACATGAATTTTTCTATAGAAAAATCTCACTGACATGAATTTTTCTATAGAAAAATCTCACTGACATGAATTTTTCTATAGAAAAATCTCACTGACATGAATTTTTCTATAGAAAAATCTCACTGACATGAATTTTTCTATAGAAAAATCTCACTGAAATGAATTTTTCTATAGAAAAATCTCACTGACATGAATTTTTCTATAGAAAAATCTCACTGACATGAATTTTTCTATAGAAAAATCTCACTGACATGAATTTTTCTATAGAAAAATCTCACTGACATGAACTTTTCTATAGAAAAATCTCACTGACATGAATTTTTCTATAGAAAAATCTCACTGACATAAATTTTTCTATAGAAAAATCTCACTGACAAGAATTTTTCTATAGAAAAATCTCACTGACATGAATTTTTCTATAGAAAAATCTCACTGACATGAATTTTTCTATAGAAAAATCTCACTGACATGAATTTTTCTATTCAAAAATCTCACTGACATGAATTTTTCTATAGATAAATATCACTGACATGAATTTTTCTATAGAAAAATCTCACTGGCATGAATTTTTCTATAAAAAATCTCGCTGACATGAATTTTTCTATAGAAAAATCTCACTGACATGAATTTTTCTATAGAAAAATCTCACTGACATGAACTTTTCTATAGAAAAATCTCACTGACATGAATTTTTCTATAGAAAAATCTCACTGACATAAATTTTTCTATAGAAAAATCTCACTGACAAGAATTTTTCTATAGAAAAATCTCACTGACATGAATTTTTCTATAGAAAAATCTCACTGACATGAATTTTTCTATAGAAAAATCTCACTGACATGAATTTTTCTATAGAAAAATCTCACTGACATGAATTTTTCTATAGAAAAATCTCACTGACATGAATTTTTCTATAGAAAAATCTCACTGACATGAATTTTTCTATAGAAAAATCTCACTGACATGAATTTTTCTATAGAAAAATCTCACTGACATGAATTTTTCTATAGAAAAATCTCACTGACATGAATTTTTCTATTCAAAAATCTCACTGACATGAGTTTTTCTATAGATAAATATCACTGACATGAATTTTTCTATAGAAAAATCTGACTGGCATGAATTTTTCTATAAAAAATCTCGCTGACATGAATTTTTCTATAGAAAAATCTCCCTGACATGAAATTTTCTATAGAAAAATCTCCCCTGACATGAATTTTTCTATATAAAAATCTCACATGAATTTTTCTATAGAAAAATCTTTGTATGTATCTATGATAATTTTTTCTATAGAAAAATTTCTCTATTATAACTTTTTTGAAGTAAAAATATCTCTACATATATTATCTTTACGATATTACTCGTCATTTCTAAAATACAAGCCCATAAACCCAATTATTGTAAGATTTTTTTGGTCTTGAAATATAAGTAATTCCAAAACGTTCTATTTTAATCTCCTTAAAGAAATCGTAAGACTCCAAACCATTTCCAGCGATTCTCTAAGAAAATAAGAATATTATATTCCAAACACACTTTTCAGATGTTAAATCTTAATAAAGTCATTGACTTGGTAACCGCATGTAACTGAAACGAAATTCAAACAATAGGAAAATCAACGCAAAATCAAAAAGCTTTTCGTGTTTGACGTAGGCGTTAGCAAAGCTTTTCTTTTTTTTTTATTGTGAAAAATTTCCTTTTTATTTTCATTTGATTACGCACACAGACACGCACTTCGACACTACTCCCGAAACTCCAAGTAAATACGAATAAAATAGAAAAAACATTAACAAAAGAGGACGAATCCCGAACTTCTTTTTCACCTTGAAAGAAGAAAATAAAAAAGAAAATGGAAAAGAAATACACGCGTACATACACGAGGGCTAATAATAAAGGACATAATAAAATAGAGATAAATTATCAAAAAATTAAAAACAAACAAAACAAAGGACAACACAAAAAAATGTGTAACATACATTAGGGCTGAATAAAAGAAAACAAATTATTGCATGAATTAAGGGGCGCCAGGGGAAAAGGGAGTGAGACTGAGAGATTAAACGAAAAGAAGGACTAAAAAACAATAAAAAAAATTAAGAAATTCGTAAGCAAAAAATGGAAACATTTTAAAATGATTTTTCAATAGAAAAATTCATGACAGTGAGATTTTTCTAAAGAAAAATTTATGACAGTGAGATTTTTCTATGGAAAAATTCATGACAGTGATATTTTTCTATAGAAAAATTCATGACAGTGAGATTTTTCTATAGAAAAATTCATGACAGTGAGATTTTTCTATAGAAAAATTCATGACAGTGAGATTTTTCTATAGAAAAATTCATGACAGTGAGATTTTTCTATAGAAAAATTCATGACATTGAGATTTTTCTATAGAAAAATTCATGTCAGTGAGATTTTTCTATAGAACAATTCATGTCAGTGAGATTTTTCTATAGAAAAATTCAGGATACTGAAATTTTTTTATAGAAAAATTCATGACAGTGAGATTTTTCTATAGAAAAACTCATGACAGTGAGAGTTTTCTATAGAAAAATTCATGACAGTGAGATTTTTCTATTGAAAAATTCATGACAGTGAGATTTTTCTATAGAAAAATTCATGTCAGTGATATTTTTCTATAGAAAAATTCATGTCAGTGATATTTTTCTTTAGAAAAATTCATGTCAGTGATATTTTTCTTTAGAAAAATTCATGTCAGTGATATTTTTCTATAGAAAAATTCATGTCAGTGATATTTTTCTATAGAAAAATTCATGTCAGTGATATTTTTCTATAGAAAAATTCATGTCAGTGATATTTTTCTTTAGAAAAATTCATGTCAGTGATATTTTTCTATAGAAAAATTCATGTCATTGACATTTTTCTATAGGAAAATTCATGTCATTGACATTTTTCTACAGGAAAATTCATGTCATTGTCATTTTTCTACAGGAAAATTCAAGTCATTGTCATTTTTCTATAGAAAAAATCATGCCCTTGACATTTTTCTATAGAAAAATGTCAATTTTCTATAGAAAATTTCATGTCTTTGACACTTTTCTATAGAAAATTTCATGTCATTGACATTTTTCTATAGAAAATTCTTGTCTTTGACATTTTTCTATGGAAAAATTCATGTCATTGACATTTTTCTATAGAAAAATCATTTCATTGAAATTTTTCTATAGAAAAATTCATGTCTTTGACTTTTTTCTATAGGAAAATTCATGTCATTGACATTTTTCTATAGGAAAATTCATGTCATTTTTCTATAGAAAAAATCATGCCCTTGACATTTTTCTATAGAAAATTTCATGTCTTTGACATTTTTCTATAGAAAATTCTTGTCTTTGACATTTTTTTATGGAAAAATTCATGTCATTGACATTTTTCTATAGAAAAATCATTTCATTGACATTTTTCTATAGAAAAATTCATGTCTTTGACATTTTTCTATAGAAAAATGTATGTCATTGACATGTCATTGACAAAATATTTTATGTTATTGACATTTTGGAATAGAAAATTTCATGTCATTGAAATTTTTCTATAGAAAGGTTCATGTCATTGACATTTTGCCGTAGAAATATTCATGTCATTGACATATTTCTATAGAAAAATTCATGTCATAGCTATTTTTCTATAGAAAAATGCATATAATTGACATTTTTCTATAGAAAAATTGTTGTCATTGACATTTTCCGATAGAAAAATTTATGTTATTGACATTTTTCTGTAGAAAAATTAATGTCATTGACATTTTTCTATAGAAAAGTTCATGTCATTGACATTTTTCTTTAAAAAAATTCATGGTTTTCACATATTTCTATAGAATAAGTCATGTCATTGAAGTTTTTCTATAAAAAAAATTCATGTCATTGACATTTTTCTATAGAAAAATTCATGTCGTTGACATTTTTCTATAGAAAAATCATGTCATTGACATTTTTCTATAGAAAGTTTATAGAAAGTTGTATAGAAAGTTTTATGTCATTGACATTTTTCTATAGAAAAGTTCATGACATTGACATTTTTCTATAGAAAAATGCATGTTTTTCAAGTATTTCTGTAGAAAATGTATGTCATTGAAGAAAAATTCATGTCATTGACATTTTTCTATAAAAAAAATTCATGTCATTGACATTTTTCTATAGAAAAATTCATGTCTTTAAAATTTTTCTATAGAAAAGTTCATGATGTTGAAATTTTTGTACAGAAAATTTCATGTCATTGAAATTTTTCTGCAAAAAAAATGTACGTCATATCATTTTTTTTAATTAGAAATTAATTGATATTTTTTTAAATTAAAAGATTTTGCTAGTAAATTTTTTTGTATAAAAATCCATTATGACATTATTTTAGTTGCGCCTAGAAATAGGCTTTAAATTTGAAATGAGCAATAAAATAACAATGGCCTTAAATATGTTAGATTTGATAAGATATTTAGTTTTCGATAAGAACCTATCTTGTTTTATTTAGCAACGAAGATTTTAAAATCGTTTTTTATCTAAGAATTTTCTCTTTTCTTCTATTTATTTGCCAGCCTAAAGTTATGCTAGATTTTTGAGTCAACATTTCTGTTTTTACGTCAATTGAATTTATTTTGTTTATGTTTTAAGTACGTGAATGTTGATGTAAATAAAAGAATTTGAAATTTTTTTGCCGCAGAAAAATTTGTATATTTCAGGTTTTTTACGATTTAAAATTAGGATTTTTTTCGAGACATGTCTGCAATATGAAAACGATAAGAAATTTTGTGTAAAAATTCATTTTTTGTTAAAGAAAATGACCTCCAGACAGTAACGAAAGCATTTGTATGACTTAAAAAGCAACAAATGTATACCATGAGTAAATAACACTTAAGCCTGAAAGTATGCAAGTTTTTTTTATAAAGAAAGAAAATGGAAAAATATGGAACAAAAGCAAGAAATAAAAAACTAATGAAGGCAATAAAATATATAATGAGTTTATGGATATAAAAAGCATAAAATTATCTGTCTTTACAATGTAAAATTTACATTTTAAGTATTTTTTTTGTTTGGTCTAAAACTCTCTCTTTATTTACTTGCATTCTCTCACTCTCTTTAATTTACAATGACTTTGAATTTTTTTTTTTTGAGAAACGAGAGCAACAAGTTGAAATGAAATTGTGAAAAAATTTTATGTAAAAAAGAGGGTAAGATGTAAGTAAGTAAGAATGCCAAAAACCATGGCCTACCACCCCTAAACGTATACTTTAAAGAAATAAACCAAACAAGTTTATTAATTAAGTATCTAAATATTTCCATAGGAAATTATCACTGACATGAATTTTTTTTATCTTTCAATATTATCTTTCTATAACATTTGTGTCATGAATTTTTCTATAGAAAATTATCACTGATATTAAATTTCTATAGAAAATTCTCACTGACATAAATTTTTCTATAGAAAAATATCACTGACATGAATTTTTCTATAGAAAAATATCATTGACATGAATTTTTCTATAGAAAAATATCATTGACATGAATTTTTCTATAGAAAAGTATCATTGACATGAATTTTTCTATAGAAAAGTATCATTGACATGAATTTTTCTATAGAAAAATATCATTGACATGAATTTTTCTATAGAAAAATATCATTGACATGAATTTTTCTATAGAAAAATATCATTGACATGAATTTTTCTATAGAAAAATATCATTGACATGAATTTTTCTATAGAAAAATATCATTGGCATGAATTTTTCTATAGAAAAATATCATTGACATGAATTTTTCTATAGAAAAATATCATTGACATGAATTTTTCTATAGAAAAATATCATTGACATGAATTTTTCTATAGAAAAATATCATTGACATGAATTTTTTTATAGAAAAATATCATTGACGTGAATTTTTCTATAGAAAAATATCATTGACATGAATTTTTCTATAGAAAAATATCTGACATGAATTTTTATATAGAAAAATATCATTGACATGAATTTTTCTATAGAAAAATCTCACTGTCATGAATTTTTTTATAGAAAAATCTAACTGTCATAAATTTTTCTATAGAAAAATCTCACTGTCATGAAATTTTCTATAGAAAAATCTCACTGTCATGAATTTTTCTATAGAAAAATCTCACTGTCATGAATTTTTCTATAGAAAAATCTCACTGTCATGCATTTTTCTATAGAAAAATCTAACTGTCATGAATTTTTCTATAGAAAAATATCACAGTCATAAATTTTTCTATAGAAAAATTTCACTGTCATGAATTTTTCTATAGAAAAATTTCACTGACATGAATTTTTCTATAGAAAAATTTCACTGTCATGAATGTTTCTATAGAAAAATTTCACTGTCATGAATGTTTCTATAGAAAAATTTCACTGTAATGAGTTTTTCTATAGAAAAATTTCACTGTCATGAATTTTTCTACAGAAAAATTTCACTGTCGTGAATTTTTCTATAGAAAAATTTCACTGTCGTGAATTTTTCTATAGAAAAATTTCACTGTCATGAATTTTTCTATTGAAAAATTTCACTGTCATGAATTTTTCTATAGAAAAATTTCACTGTCATGAATTTTTCTATAGAAAAATTTCACTGTCATGAATTTTTCTATAGAAAAATTTCACTGTCATGAATTTTTCTATAGAAAAATTTCACTGTCATGAATTTTTCTATAGAAAAATTTCACTGTCATGAATTTTTCTATAGAAAAATTTCACTGTCATGAATTTATCTATAGAAAAATTTCACTGTCATGAATTTTTCTATCGAAAAATTTCACTGTCATGAATTTTTCTATCGAAAAATTTCACTGTCATGAATTTTTCTATAGAAAAATTTCACTGTCATGAATTTTTCTATAGAAAAATCTCACTGTCATGAATTTTTTTATAGAAAAATCTCACTGTCATGAATTTTTCTATAGAAAAATCTCACTGTCATGAATTTTTCTATAGAAAAATCTCACTGTCATGAATTTTTCTATAGAAAAATCTCACTGTCATGAATTTTTCTATAGAAAAATCTCACTGTCATGAATTTTTCTATAGAAAAATCTCACTGTCATGAATTTTTCTATAAAAAAATCTCACTGTCATGAATTTTTCTATAGAAAAATCTCACTGTCATGAATTTTTCTATAGAAAAATCTCACTGCCATGGATTTTTCTATAGAAAAATCTCACTGTCATGAATTTTTCTATAGAAAAATCTCACTGTCATGAATTTTTCTATAGAAAAATCTCACTGTCATGAATTTTTCTATAGAAAAATCTCACTGTCATGAATTTTTCTATAGAAAAATCTCACTGTCATGAATTTTTCTATAGAAAAATCTCACTGTCATGAATTTTTCTATAGAAAAATCTCACTGTCATGAATTTTTCTATAGAAAAATCTCACTGTCATGAATTTTTCTATAGAAAAATCTCACTGTCATGAATTTTTCTATAGAAAAATCTCACTGTCATGAATTTTTCTATAGAAAAATCTCACTGTCATGAATTTTTCTATAGAAAAATCTCACTGTCATGAATTTTTCTATAGAAAAATCTCACTGTCATGAATTTTTCTATAGAAAAATCTCACTGTCATGAATTTTTCTATAGAAAAATTTCACTGTCATGAATTTTTCTATAGAAAAATCTCACTGTCATGAATTTTTCTATAGAAAAATCTCACTGTCATGAATTTTTCTATAGAAAAATCTCACTGTCATGAATTTTTCTATAGAAAAATCTCACTGTCATGAATTTTTCTATAGAAAAATCTCACTGTCATGAATTTTTCTATAGAAAAATCTCACTGTCATGAATTTTTCTATAGAAAAATCTCACTGTCATGAATTTTTCTATAGAAAAATCTCACTGTCATGAATTTTTCTATAGAAAAATCTCACTGTCATGAATTTTTCTATAGAAAAATCTCACTGTCATGAATTTTTCTATAGAAAAATCTCACTGTCATGAATTTTTCTATAGAAAAATCTCACTGTCATGAATTTTTCTATAGAAAAGTTTCACTGTCATGAATTTTTCTATAGAAAAATTTCACTGTCATGAATTTTTCTATAGAAAAATCTCACTGTCATGAATTTTTCTATAGAAAAATCTCACTGTCATGAATTTTTCTATAGAAAAATTTCACTTTCATGAATTTTTCTATAGAAAAATTTCACTGTCATGAATTTTTCTGTAGAAAAATCTCACTGTCATGAATTTTTCTATAGAAAAATCTCACTGTCATGAATTTTTCTATAGAAAAATTTCACTGTCATGAATTTTTCTATAGAAAAATTTCACTGTCATGAATTTTTCTATAGAAAAATTTCACTGTCATGAATTTTTCTATAGAAAAATCTCACTGTCATGAATTTTTCTATAGAAAAATCTCACTGTCATGAATTTTTCTATAGAAAAATTTCACTGTCATGAATTTTTCTATAGAAAAATCTCACTGTCATGAATTTTTCTATAGAAAGATCTCTCTGTCATGAATTTTTCTATAGAAAAATCTCACTGTCATGAATTTTTCTATAGAAAAATCTCACTGTCATGAATTTTTCTATAGAAAAATCTCACTGTCATGAATTTTTCTATAGAAAAATCTCACTGTCATGAATTTTTCTATAGAAAAATCTCACTGTCATGAATTTTTCTATAGAAAAATTTCACTGTCATGAATTTTTCTATAGAAAAATTTCACTGTCATGAATTTTTCTAAGAAATATTTAATTAATTTTTCTATTGAAAAATTTTACTTGCATGACTTTTTCTATAGAAAAATCTTATTTGTCATGAATTTTTCTATAAAAATTTTTTTGCCATAGATTCCAAAAATGTATCTTTATAATATTCTTTATATTATTTTCGAATGCCTTAAATTATGCTATTAAATATTTAACGCATTTTCTTAGGTTTTTTAGCTATAAGGTGTGATTTTACTTACAATTTAATACTTACAGGAGTAAGTGAGTAGAAGAGGAAGTTTCATTTTCCCAACAAAGTTTTTTTAGTGCGTGCGTGTGAGTGAGTGTTATTTACACACACACACATACTTATATACACTAATAATTATAAAGATTACTGTTATATTATGCCCCTTATATTATGCTTTAGTTTTTATTTTATTTTTTATATTTTTTGCTGCTTTTCGTTACTTTATTGTTATAGATCCGTTTGCGTGCTTTTTCAAAGATTTTCCAGAACTGATAATTTCTTTGGTTTAGTTTTTATATAGAAAATCATTTACACGATGTTTAGGTTTGTTTTTATTTTTTGCCTTAAATAAAAATTCCTTTTCTTCGTTTTTAATTGTTAAATTTTTGTGATTTATAAAGTTGTCCGAATAAGGTTAATGCTTTTTTTTTCTATTGTATAATTGGGAATTCCAAAGGTTAAGTGTAATTCTGGAGGGTGGAAGTAGATATATGTAAGACGTTTTTTTCTTTAAGGTTATATTATACAAAAATATATAGAGTGCTTCTAGGGGGAAAATCAAAATATGAAGTAGATTAATAGAAGATTATAGATTAAAGTTATTAAACATTTTTTAGGATTTAGAAAGAAGAATAAATTGGAAACAATATATATATATATATATATATATATATATATATATATATATATATATATATAGTGGCTCAATTCACTGCAAAACTTAACAAGTTTGATTGACTTTCGCTATTGGAATAAAAAAAAATTCCACATTCTTCATAAAAAAACATGAAGTTGAACACTTAAACAATTTATCTTCAAATAAAATTTTATATTAAACAACAACTTTTTCAAAGCATTATATGACCTCATAGAATAAAACAAGTAATTTTATCAAAGACAAAAACCTATATGTGCTTTCAAAGTTGATGCAATTTTTCTCCTAAAGCTTTTGCTGTTTACGGAAATCTTTTATTAACATAAAGCTTTAGGGCAAAGACTTTTCAATGTCCACAAAGCTTTAGCAGTATGTTAGCAAAAGTCTAAACTAAACTAACAGAAAATATAGACTTTAGAGCCAACTTTTAAAAGAATTGCCTACATTTAGGCAGCATGTTAAAGTAAAATATGTTGCATAAGTTATGACTTAGAAAGTAACAGAAATTGTTTCGATATTGCTTTAAAAAATAAGAGAAATTCTACGAGGATGATTTTAGGGTTTCAAGGAAACTGAAGTAATAAACCAAGACTACATTAAAAACTTTTGTATAGAAAACTCTGTCGATCGCCAACTTTTCTATATAAAACTCTGGCGAACTCCAACTTTTCTGAAGAAAATTAAGGCGATCGGTAACTTTTCTATAGAAAATTAAGGTGATCTTTAACTTTTCTATAGCAAATTAAGGTGGTCACCAACTTTTCTATAGAAAGTTAAGGCGATCGCCAACTTTTCTATAGAAAACTCTGGCGATCGCCAACTTTTCTAAAGAAAATTAAGGCAATTGCCAATTAAGGCGATCGTCAACTTTTCTATAGAAAATTAAGGTGATTGTTAACTTTTCTAAAGAAAATGAAGGCTATCGCCAACTTTTCTATGGAAAATTAGGGCGATTGTCAATTTTTCTTTAGGAAATTAAGGTGATCGCCATCTTTTCTATAGAAAACTCAGGCGATCGCCAACTTTTCTATAGAAAACCTAGGCGATCGCCAACTTTTCTATAGAAAACTCAGGCGATCGCCAACTTTTCTATAGAAAACTCAGACGATCGCCAACTTTTCTGAAGAAAATTAAGGCGATCGCTAATTTTTCTATAGAAAATTAAGGCGATCGCCAACTTTTCTATAGAAAATTTAGGCTATTGTCAACTATTCTATAGAAAATTAAGGCTGTCGCCAACTTTTCTATAGAAAACTCTGGCGATCGCCAGAGTTTTCTATAGAAAAGTTGGCGATCGCCAGAGTTTTTTTTAGAAAAGTTGGCGATCGCCAGAGTTTTCTTTAGAAAAGTTGGCGATCGCCAGAGTTTTCTTTAGAAAAGTTGGCGATCGCCAGAGTTTTCTTTAGAAAAGTTAACGATCGCCAGAGTTTTCTTTAGAAAAGTTGGCGATCGCCAGAGTTTTCTTTAGAAAAGTTGGCGATCGCCAGAGTTTTCTTAAGAAAAGTTGGCGATCGCCAGAGTTTTCTTTAGAAAAGTTGGCGATCGCCAGAGTTTTCTTTAGAAAAGTTGGCGATCGCCAGAGTTTTTTTTAGAAAAGTTGGCGATCGCCAGAGTTTTCTTTAGAAAAGTTGGCGATCGCCAGAGTTTTCTTTAGAAAAGTTGGCGATCGCCAGAGTTTTCTTTAGAAAAGTTGGCGATCGCCAGAGTTTTCTTTAGAAAAGTTGGCGATCGCCAGAGTTTTCTTTAGAAAAGTTGGCGATCGCCAGAGTTTTCTTTAGAAAAGTTGGCGATCGCCAGAGTTTTCTTTAGAAAAGTTGGCGATTGCCAGAGTTTTCTTTAGAAAAGTTGGCGATCGCCAGAGTTTTCTTTAGAAAAGTTGGCGATCGCCAGAGTTTTCTTTAGAAAAGTTGGCGATCGCCAGAGTTTTCTTTAGAAAAGTTGGCGAACGACAGAGTTTTCTTTAGAAAAGTTGGCGATCGCCAGAGTTTTCTTTAGAAAAGTTGGCGATCGCCAGAGTTTTCTTTAGAAAAGTTGGCGATCGCCAGAGTTTTTTTTAGAAAAGTTGGCGATCGCCAGAGTTTTCTTTAGAAAAGTTGGCGATCGCCAGAGTTTTCTTTAGAAAAGTTGGCGATCGCCAGAGTTTTCTTTAGAAAAGTTGGCGATCGCCAGAGTTTTCTTTAGAAAAGTTGGCGATCGCCAGAGTTTTCTTTAGAAAAGTTGGCGATCGCCAGAGTTTTCTTTAGAAAAGTTGGCGATCGCCAGAGTTTTCTTTAGAAAAGTTGGCGATCGCCAGAGTTTTCTTAAGAAAAGTTGGCGATCGCCAGAGTTTTCTTTAGAAAAGTTGGCGATCGCCAGAGTTTTCTTTAGAAAAGTTGGCGATCGCCTGAGTTTTCTTTAGAAAAGTTGGCGATCGCCTGAGTTTTCTTTAGAAAAGTTGGCGATCGCCTGAGTTTTTTTTTAGAAAGTTGGCGATCGCCTGAGTTTTCTTTAGAAAAGTTGGCGATCGCCTGAGTTTTCTTTAGAAAAGTTGGCGATTGCCTGAGTTTTCTTTAGAAAAGTTGGCGATCGCCTGAGTTTTCTTTAGAAAAGTAGGCGATCGCCAGAGTTTTTTTTAGAAAAGTTGGCGATCGCCAGAGTTTTCTTTAGAAAAGTTGGCGATCGCCAGAGTTTTCTTTAGAAAAGTTGGCGATCGCCAGAGTTTTCCTTAGAAAAGTTGGCGATCGCCTGAGTTTTCTTTAGAAAAGTTGGCGATCGCCTGAGTTTTCTTTAGAAAAATTGGCGATCGCCTGAGTTTTCTTTAGAAAAGTTGGCGATCGCCTGAGTTTTCTTTAGAAAAGTTGGCGATCGCTTGAGTTTTCTTTAGAAAAGTTGGCGATCGCCTGAGTTTTCTTTAGAAAAGTTGGCTATTGCCTTAGTTTTCTTTATTTAAAAGTTTGAGATCATATTGATCTTATATAATATTTATCACCTTGTGGTTTTATCCTTAAATTTTATTTCCTAGAATGTCAAACAATTTAAGTAACTTTTGAAAACACCTTTGACAATATTTGAAAATCTTGTTTATATTTCGATGAGAATATGTAAATGAGATTTGAAGAATGAGTTTCAAGATACAAATAGAAAATCAATTATTCCCTTTAGACAAATAGTAATTAAACCATGGTCACTCCTTGAATTGAAATTTTCAAACAAAAAACGGCTAAAATTTGCAAATGAATAGAAAATTTTACTTAAGGGAAACAAAGAAAGTTTCTTTCATTCGAGACCACATGAGAAATAACAAAGACAAATTTTTCTGTATAAATTTGGCGACGCAAAGTCTGGTATCTTAGTTCCAAATGAACACCTGTGTTGGAAGAATTCTTGAGAATTTTGAAAAATATTAAACTAATGATATTTTAACAAGTCTAAAGTAGAGAAGATCATAAAACATTAAAAAATCAGGAATTTCCCAACCTTGACTCTCTAAAACTATCACTCCCTTGTTTAACTAAACTAAAAATCTATCGCTCTCTCTTTCTCGCTTTAATGATCTCAAAATACTCTTCTTGTTTCTCTCTTACCTAAATATTTTCATTGTTTTTCAATTGTTTCAGCTGATCCTTTTAGTGATCCTATCATTTCCATTGATCTTTTGTTTTCCTATATTTTTGCACAATTCATTCATTAAAACGTAACGAAATGTTTGTTAGTGTCTTTTTTCTTACTCTCAAGAGTAGACTCTTGAAATTTTGAGTACCTTCTAAGTGGATGGGCATTAGTTACTCTCTAGTTCTGGTACTTGTATTTCGAGAGTTTTACACTTCAAATTGAAGAGGTTCTCTTTTCTTTTAATGGGTGGGTGTCTTTTATCTTATTTTTGAGGCCTTTCATTCATCAAGTATTTCTTTCATTGTCTTCTTCTCTTTCAATTGTTTTGTTTTAGCGAGTCCAGAGTTTGAGCGTTGAATAACTCAGCGGGATCGTGTGCTAAGGCAATAGCTCAGTTTGATATTGGGTAGATGTTTTGGAATTTAGAAAATTATTATTGCTAAAGGATAATTTAGTGTAAAATTGTACATCTGGATGTTTGTTTGAGTTTTCTGGGATGAAGAAATAGAAGAATTCATAGGATTCTTGGTAAAATAGATTTCAGGTCTCAGGGGTGTTGTTGAACTTGGAAATTCAGAGCATTTTAAGGTGCAAAATTTGTAAATGTAAATTTTTACAAAAGCATCAGTTGGCGAATGCCTTAATTTTCTAAAGGAAAGTTAAAGATCGTCTTAGCTACCAACAGAAAACTTGACAATTTCAGTTTACAACTTGATCAAAGATCGCCTGAGTTTTCTCTAGATAAGTTGGCGATCGCCTTAATTTTCTAAAGAAAATTTAGCGATCGCCTTAATTTTCTATAAAAAAATTGGCGATCGCCTTAATTTAAAAAAAAAAAGTTGACGATCGTCTTTATTTTCCACAGAAAAGCTGGCGATCGTCTTAAATTTCTATAAAAAAGTTTTTATTTTGCAAATATTTTAATAAAACTGTGACGCAATTTAAAAATTGGCAATCGACATAATTTTCTTTAGAATACTGAGTTTCTATAGAAAAATTGGCGATCGTCAGAGTTTTCTATAGAAAAATTGGCGATCGTCAGAGTTTCTATAGAAAAATAAGCGATAGTCAGAGTTTTTATAGATAAATTGGCGATCGTGGGATTTTTCTATAGAAAAATTAACGATCGCGAGAGTTTTCTATAGAAAAATTAGCGATAGTCAGAGTTTTTATAGAATAATTGTCGATCGTGGGATTTTCTATAGCAAAATTGGCGATTGCCAGAGTTTTCTACAGAAAAATTGTCGATCGGCTTAATTTTCTGTACAAAAGTTAACGATCGCCTTAAATATCTATAGAAATGGCGGTTGCCTAAATTTTCTATAGAAAAGAGAAAAGTGAAAAAGCGAGCGCTCTAATTTTTTATAGAAAAGTTGGCAATCGCCTTAATTTTTTATAGAAAAGTTTGCGATCGCCCTAATTTTCAATAGAAATGCAAGCGATCGCCTTAATTTTCTAAAGAAAAGTTGGCGATCGTCTTAATTTTCTAAAGAAAAGTTAACGATAGCCTTAACTTACTATAGAAAAATTGACGATCGCCATAATTTTCTATAGAAAAGTTGGCGATCGCCTTAATTTTCTATAGAAAAGTTGGCGATCGCCTTAATTTTCTATAGAAAAGTTGGCGATCGACTTAATTTTCTATATAAAATTTGGCGATAGCATTAATTTTCTATAGAAAAGTTGGCGATCACCTTAATTTTCTATAGAAAAGTTGGCGATCGCCTGAATTTTCTATAGAAAAGTTGGCGATCGCCTGAGTTTTCTATAGAAAAGTCGGCGATCGCGTGAGTTTTCTATAGAAAAGTTGGGGATCGCCTGAGTTTTCTATAGAAAAGTTGGCGATCGCCTGAGTTTTCTATAGAAAAGTTGGCGATCGCCTTAGTTTTCTATAGAAAAGTTGGCGATCGCCTGAGTTTTCTATAGAAAAGTTGGCGATCGCCTGAGTTTTCTATAGAAAAGTTGGCGATCACCTTAATTTCCTTAAGAAAAATTGACGATCGCCCTAATTTTCCATAGAAAAGTTAACGATCGCCTTAATTTTTTAAGAAAAGTTGGCGATAGCCTTCATTTTCTTTAGAAAAGTTAACAATCACCTTAATTTTCTATGACGATCGCCATAAATTTCTATAGAAAAGTTGGCGATCGCCTTAATTTTCTATAGAAAAGTTGGCGATCGCCTTAATTTTCTATAGAAAAGTTGGCGATCGACTTAATTTTCTATATAAAATTTGGCGATAGCCTTAATTTTCTATAGAAAAGTTGGCGATCACCTTAATTTTCTATAAAAAAGTTGGCGATCGCCTGAGTTTTCTATAGAAAAGTTGGCGATCGCCTGAGTTTTCTATAGAAAAGTCGGCGATCGCCTGAGTTTTCTATAGAAAAGTTGGCGATCGCCTGAGTTTTCTATAGAAAAGTTGGCGATCGCCTGAGTTTTCTATAGAAAAGTTGGCGATCGCCTGAGTTTTCTATAGAAAAGTTGGCGATCGCCTGAGTTTTCTATAGAAAAGTTGGCGATCGCCTGAGTTTTCTATAGAAAAGTTGGCGATCGCCTGAGTTTTCTATAGAAAAGTTGGCGATCGCCTGAGTTTTCTATAGAAAAGTTGGCGATCGCCTGAGTTTTCTATAGAAAAGTTGGCGATCGCCTGAGTTTTCTATAGAAAAGTTGGCGATCGCCTGAGTTTTCTATAGAAAAGTTGGCGATCGCCTGAGTTTTCTATAGAAAAGTTGGCGATCGCCTGAGTTTTCTATAGAAAAGTTGGCGATCGCCTGAGTTTTCTATAGAAAAGTTGGCGATCGCCTGAGTTTTCTATAGAAAAGTTGGCGATCACCTTAATTTCCTTAAGAAAAATTGACGATCGCCCTAATTTTCCATAGAAAAGTTAACGATCGCCTTAATTTTTATACCCTTCACCAATAGGTGAAAGGGTATTATAAGTTTGTGATTCCGTTTGTAATTTTTTTATTAGTGATCGTAGACCCCATAAAAATTATACCGATCGACTCAGAATCGGGAGGAGAATCGATTAAGCGATGTCCGTCTGTCTGTCTGTCTGTCTGTCTGTCCGTCCGTCTGTCTGTCTGTCTGTTGAAATCAAGTTTCTGAAGCCCCTGGAGGATGGACTTACATAAATTATATATCAGATTTTAGGAAATTCTCCCGCAATGAACGCTATTAAATTTCATTAAAATCGGTTTATAAACACCGAAAATATCGAAAAAATACCAAAAATTAGACGAAAATTTTAAAATTTTTGATTGAAACACACTTTTAAATAACAAGAGAAAAAAGATACTCCTGGTGTACATGTGATAATATGTTATATATCAGATTGTAGGAAATATTTTCCCAAAGCACTCTGTAAAATTTTATCAAAATCGGTCCATAAACAACTGAGATATTGCCAAAACACTAAATTTTATGTATCGCAAATTGCCCAAAGTACGCATTAGGGAATGTTTGTTGAAAAAATGAAATGCAGAAATAGGAAAAAACCATCCTCCTTTAGCACGGACATACGTACATTTTATATCAGATTTTAGGAAATTCCCCCACCAAGCACGTTATTAAATTTTATCAAAAGCGGTCCATAAACAATTGAGATATCGCAATAACACTACATTTGATGTACAGCAAATTGCCCAAAGTACGTGTCTAAGAAATTTTGTTTACATTTTGTAAGTATTGTTTCAGCGATATCTCAGGTGTTTATGGACCGATTGTGATGAAATTTGACATCGTTCTTTATGGGAGGATTTTCTAAAATCTGATATATATACTCCACAAATCTGATTATGAATACCATTCAAATTGTACCGATCAACTCTGAATCGGCACAAGAATCGATTTCGCGACCTCCGTCCGTCTGTCCGTCCGTCTGTTTGTTTGCCCGTCCGTCCGTCTGTTTGTTTGTCCGTCCGTCTACATGTCCGTCCGTCTACCTGTCTGTCCTTTTTTCTGTTGTAGTCAAGTTTTTGGAGCTCCTGTTTTGTCGATATCTCAGATGTTTATTTTGATGAAGTTTAATAGTGTCCTTCGCAGGGGATTATCTAAATCCTGATGCATTCTGTAATTTGTGGTAGATATAATTTAGCGTTTAAGCGATGGTGTTTTGAACGACAATGAAATGAAATTCAGGGTGGGACAATTCAGGAGCTCCACAAATCTGGTTTTATTTAGCAGACAGGCACACTGCATTTATCTTAATTTTGTGTCTGACTTTTGAACATTATGATAACATTTGAGAATGTATTATATATCAAATTATAGGTAATCTTCCTAGGAAGTACAAAAATGCAGCTGATTACATGATATCCATTCAAAACCTACATATGTATGTAAGTATCTCACATATCAACAAAAATTTAAATTTTTTAATTGCAATTGGGAGAAATCCGTTCACGTTTGATAATTGATTCCGTATAACTTCGCCTAAGGCAATCTCTTAGTAGCTAATAAGTGACAAATTATAATAGATACGATGATGACATTTAGTATAAAGACGTTGTACAATATTGATATTCAGGACAATAGCGCCTAAAATAAACTTTCTAGAGGTACAACATTTGACAAAAGTATTTCTGATCTCTTGAAAAGTTCGATATTGAAAATGGGCGAGCTCTATTCACATTTAGTGAAATCTCCCACATAAACCAGACCGGGAATCGATTTAATGCTGATAAATTAAATCATAATAAAATTGCACAAAGAACTAGAGCAAAACTTTCCAAACATCCATCGGACAGATCGAAAGAACTAAACATCCCAAATATTATTGATGAAGTGTTCATTTTAATTAATTAACTAACTTCAAATTAATAAGTAAACTTTTCCGACAAAGCTGATAACCATCCATTCAAAAGCTATATATTTCACGTATGTATCTAAAACTAAGAGTGTATACCCTATAATTTGAAGGCTTGTATACATTGACAATCATTGTTAAAGCTTTGACCTAAATCAGTCCGCTAACTTCAGAGTTTTACATAACTAATCAAGAACTTTTACTAGTTGGATAATTCGTACGAATTAAAGTGCACAACCCTCACTGGGCACAGCGTTTTTGGGTTGCATGTCAGAATACTTAAACTTCATCAAATCGATGTGCTATTGCAAATGTAAGGGCATCTACATTTTGAAGCATCTTTTCTGCATGGTTTATCTGGTCTATCGAACTTTATTAAATGTTCGTAAAATATGTGTCTATTTTATTTCGAAGCTACTGGCTGGCTTAAATATGCATTCTCTACTTGTAGTCTAGTAATCATTATCTTTCACAAAGGGACCACTTTAGAACCCAAGTGAAGCTTCCCTAGACATCAGCCACCTGCCCAACCTAACCTTTGGGTGCATAACTATTCTAGATGAGGACGCCACCGAAAAGGTTTTCGTTTTCCGACTCTTAACTTTGAAGACTCTTTGCATATAATACTAGTATAACCAAATATTGCTACGAATTACATTAAGTACTTTTGGAACACCATTGGTGAAGGGTATCCAAGATTCGGCAAAGCCGAATATACCACTCTTACTTGTTTATAGAAAAGTTGGCGATAGCCTTCATTTTCGTTAGAAAAGTTAACAATCACCTTAATTTTCTAAAAAAGTTGGCGATCGCCTTAATTTTCTTTAGAAAAGTTGGCGATCACCTTAATTTTCTATAGAAAAGTTGGCGATCTTTTTTATTTTCTACAGAAAAGTTGGAGATCGCCTTAATTTTCTATAGAAAAGTTGGCGATCGCCTTAATTTTCTTTAGAAAAATTGGCGATTGCTTAATTCTGCTTTGAAAAGTTGGCGATCGCTTAAATTTTCTTTAGAAAAGTTAGCGATCGCCTTAACTTCCATGATCATATCAAAATTCAACTTCAGGCCACATAAAAAGAAAGATCCTTCAAGCGACAAGGAAAATTTGTTACGCCTAATAGTAGATTATTAGATCCGCAGATTTCAAAGAAACCGCAATTAAACTATAAAAACAAATTGTAACATCATCTTACACTATAAATAATTAAAAACTCCTGAAAATTCCCACAGGTTGGCAAGACAACCTCTGGCAAATTCCCACGACACTTAAAAATGTCAAAGTACTTGAAAAAATTTAACATTATCAAAATCTTATCTTTAAGATTTTGCAATTATTCCGCCTTAATGATAAGCAAAAAATTAAAAAACTTAAGCAAAAAACAAATGAATGATAATCAAAACTCAAGATCTCCAAAACCTGACAAGAGATGATCGTTATCAAATAAAAAAAGAGAAGGTAAAGATCATTAAACAACAACTCAGGTTAGAAATAAATTGAGCATAAAAATTAAATTCTAAAGATAACAAAATAACAACAACTAAACAAGGAAAAGAGAGATGAGACAAAATGATGATTCCCTTGGGTGTTTTTGTGCGCAATAGCTAATAAACGCAATTGCACCTACTCCTACAGATCTTAAGAAATTCCCAAAGGTCTAGGAAAAACGAAATTCTATAACTCAGTCGGCGATTTTACAAAGAAATGCAATTTTCTTTTTTCGCTCAGTACCTGCTTGAAGCTGTGATGTCCTAAAGAGTCTTTGTAGTGATCTAGTGAAGCAAATTCGAAAACTCTCTCTCTTACCTCAAGTGATCGCTGTAGCGATCTTCTTAGTCATCCACTTCATTTTGAAGTTGTTTTCTTAGGTAGGAGACACTTAGACTCGAGTATTTGGGTACTTGTATTTGAGTGTTCGAGGCTTTGTCTTTTCAATTGGCCGAGTAACTCATTCATTAAAAATATTCAAGTGTTAACAATTTTGCTAAATTCTTCCTGCTGAGTTTTACAGAGTGTGTTTATTTGGAAGATCAACAACTGATCAACAACTGATAGTTCGTATTTATTTATGATTTTAGATAGAGGAAAAGTTATAGCATTTAAAAATGAAAAGAATCTTCAAGATTTTTACAAGGTGAAAAGTAATGTTTTTGTAGGCAAATGATATAAATTGGATTTTCCAGCAATTAAATTTTTTTTAGGTGTGTACAAATTAGTTTGTAAATACCTATATTTCACAAGTTTTAGAGGTGAAAATTAAATTTTATGATCAGTTAGCGAGATGGACTTCTTTAGATGAGATTTTTATGGAGATTACTTATCAAGATCATATTATTTGGGTTTTATAACAAGTAGGAATTATAAATTAAAAATAGAACAAAACTATCATTTTAAGATCATTTTAGGAGATCATATTCTAAACTTTATAGAAATTATATGCCTTAGAATCAAAGAATTCATGATGATCTTCAAATAATAATAAGAAAATATCTAAGTTAAATTAAGCAAAAATTTCATTAAAGGAAACTAGAAGAGGTTTAACCCTTTCCCTGCATTATGCATCACATATGCTTCACACTTTATTATTTGCAAACCATACCTGTGTCTTTAAAGGTACCAATACTTAACCTTTGAATAAGAGGGTTTATGGTCTCAAAATGCTCTCAGAATCGAATCATTGAAAAGGGTAAGCCTTGACGAAAGCTTTAATACGAAATTCTTGAAAAATTTCCAATTTTTTTTATAGGAAATTTTTCAAAAATTTCCTTTTTTTTATAGGAAATTTTTCAAAAATTTCTTATTTTTATAGGAAATTTTTCAAAAATTTCTTATTTCTATAGGAAATTTTTCAAAAATTTCTTATTTCTATAGGAAATTTTTCAAAAATTTCTTATTTCTATAGGAAATTTTTCAAAAATTTCTTATTTCTATAGGAAATTTTTCAAAAATTTCTTATTTTTATAGGAAATTTTTCGAAAATTTCCTATTTTTACAGGAAATTTTTCAAAAATTTCCTATTTTTATAGGAAATTTTTCAAAAATTTCCTATTTTTGTAGGAAATTTTTCAAAAATTTCCTATTTTTGTAGGAAATTTTTCAAAAATTTCCTATTTTTATAGGAAATTTTTCAGAAATTTCCTATTTTTTAAAGGAAATTTTACAAAAATTTCCTATTTTTATAGGAAATTTTTCAAAAATTTCCTATTTGTATAGGAAATTTTTCAAAAATTTCCTATTTGTATAGGAAATTTTTCAAAAATTTCCTATTTGTATAGGAAATTTTTCAAAAATTTCCTATTTGTATAGGAAATTTTTCAAAAATTTCCTATTTGTATAGGAAATTTTTCAAAAATTTCCTATTTGTATAGGAAATTTTTCAAAAATTTCCTATTTTTATAGGAAATTTTTCAAAAATTTCCTATTTTTATAGGAATTTTTTCAAAAATTTCCTATTTTTATAGGAAATTTTTCAAAAATTTCCTATTTTTATAGGAAATTTTTCAAAAATTTCCTATTTTTATAGGAAATTTTTCAAAAATTTCCTATTTTTATAGGAAATTTTTCAAAAATTTCCTATTTTTATAGGAAATTTTTCAAAAATTTCCTATTTTTATAGGAAATTTTTCAAAAATTTCCTATTTTTATAGGAAATTTTCCAAAAATTTCCTATTTTTATAGGAAATTTTTCAAAAATTTCCTATTTTTATAGGAAATTTTTCCTATTTTAATAGGAAATTTTTCAAAAATTTCCTATTTTTATAGGAAATTTTTCAAAAATTTCCTATTTTTATAGGAAATTTTTCAAAAATTTCCTATTTTTATAGGAAATTTTTCAAAAATTTCCTATTTTTATAGGAAATTTTTCAAAAATTTCCTATTTTTATAGGAAATTTTTCAAAAATTTCCTATTTTTATAGAAAATTTTTCAAAAATTTCCTATTTTTATAGGAAATTTTTCAAAAATTTCCTATTTTTATAGGAAATTTTTCAAAAATTTCCTATTTTTATAGGAAATTTTTCAAAAATTTCCTATTTTTATAGGAAATTTTTCAAAAATTTCCTATTTTTATAGGAAATTTTTCAAAAATTTCCTATTTTTATAGGAAATTTTTCAAAAATTTCCCATTTTTATAGGAAATTTTTCAAAAATTTCCTATTTTTATAGGAAATTTTTCAAAAATTTCCTATTTTTATAGGAAATTTTTCAAAAATTTCCTATTTTTATAGGAAAATTTTCAAAAATTTCCTATTTTTATAGGAAATTTTTCAACAATTTTCCTAATTTTATAGGAAATTTTTCAAAAATTTTCCTATTTTTATAGGAAATTTTTCAAAAATTTCCTATTTTTATAGGAAATTTTTCAAAAATTTCCTATTTTTATAGGAAATATTTCAAAAATTTCCTATTTTTATAGGAAATTTTTCAAAAATTTCCTATTTTTATAGGAAATTTTTCAAAAATTTCCTATTTTTATAGGAAATTTTTCAAAAATTTCCTATTTTTATAGGAAATTTTTCAAAAATTTCCTATTTTTATAGGAAATTTTTCAAAAATTTCCTATTTTTATAGGAAATTTTTCAAAAATTTCCTATTTTTATAGGAAATTTTTCAAAAATTTCCTATTTTTATAGGAAATTTTTCAAAAATTTCCTATTTTTATAGGAAATTTTTCAAAAATTTCCTATTTTTATAGGAAATTTTTCAAAAATTTCCTATTTTTATAGGAAAATTTTCAAAAATTTCCTATTTTTATAGGAAATTTTTCAAAAATTTCCTATTTTTATAGGAAATTTTTCAAAAATTTCCTATTTTTATAGGAAATTTTTCAAAAATTTCCTATTTTTATAGGAAATTTTTCAACAATTTCCTATTTTTATAAGAAATTTTTCAAAAATTTCCTATTTTTATAGGAAAATTTTCAAAAATTTCCTATTTTTATAGGAAATTTTTCAAAAATTTCCTATTTTTATAGGAAATTTTTCAAAAATTTCCTATTTTTATAGGAAATTTTTCAAAAATTTCCTATTTTTATAGGAAATTTTTCAAAAATTTCCTATTTTTATAGGAAATTTTTCAAAAATTTCCTATTATTATAGGAAATTTTTCAAAAATTTCCTATTATTATAGGAAATTTTTCAAAAATTTCCTATTTTTATAGGAAATTTTTCAAAAATTTCCTATTTTTATAGGAAATTTTTCAAAAATTTCCTATTTTTATAGGAAATTTTTCAAAAATTTCCTATTTTTATAGGAAATTTTTCAAAAATTTCCTATTTTTATAGGAAATTTTTCAAAAATTTCCTATTTTTATAGGAAATTTTTCAAAAATTTCCTATTTGTATAGGAAATTTTTCAAAAATTTCCTATTTTTATAGGAAATTTTTCAAAAATTTCCTATTTTTATAGGAAATTTTTCAAAAATTTCCTATTTTTATAGGAAATTTTTCAAAAATTTCCTATTTTTATAGGAAATTTTTCAAAAATTTCCTATTTTTATAGGAAATTTTTCAAAAATTTCCTATTTTTATAGGAAATTTTTCAAAAATTTCCTATTTTTATAGGAAATTTTTCAAAAATTTCCTATTTTTATAGGAAATTTTTCAAAAATTTCCTATTTTTATAGAAAATTTTTCAAAAATTTCCTATTTTTATAGGAAATTTTTCAAAAATTTCCTATTTTTATAGGAAATTTTTCAAAAATTTCCTATTTTTATAGGAAATTTTTCAAAAATTTCCTATTTTTATAGGAAATTTTTCAAAAATTTCCCATTTTTATAGGAAATTTTTCAAAAATTTCCTATTTTTATAGGAAATTTTTCAAAAATTTCCTATTTTTATAGGAAATTTTTCAAAAATTTCCTATTTTTATAGGAAATTTTTCAAAAATTTCCTATTTTTATAGGAAATTTTTCAAAAATTTCCTATTTTTATAGGAAATTTTTCAAAAATTTCCTATTTTTATAGGAAATTTTTCAAAAATTTCCTATTTTTATAGGAAATTTTTCAAAAATTTCCTATTTTTATAGGAAAATTTTCAAAAATTTCCTATTTTTATAGGAAATTTTTCAAAAATTTTCCTATTTTTATAGGAAATTTTTCAAAAATTTTCCTATTTTTATAGGAAATTTTTCAAAAATTTCCTATTTTTATAGGAAATTTTTCAAAAATTTCCTATTTTTATAGGAAATTTTTCAAAAATTTCCTATTTTTATAGGAAATTTTTCAAAAATTTCCTATTTTTATAGGAAATTTTTCAAAAATTTCCTATTTTTATAGGAAATTTTTCAAAAATTTCCTATTTTTATAGGAAATTTTTCAAAAATTTCCTATTTTTATAGGAAATTTTTCAAAAATTTCCTATTTTTATAGGAAAATTTTCAAAAATTTCCTATTTTTATAGGAAATTTTTCAAAAATTTCCTATTTTTATAGGAAATTTTTCAAAAATTTCCTATTTTTATAGGAAATTTTTCAAAAATTTCCTATTTTTATAGGAAATTTTTCAAAAATTTCCTATTTTTATAAGAAATTTTTCAAAAATTTCCTATTTTTATAGGAAAATTTTCAAAAATTTCCTATTTTTATAGGAAATTTTTCAAAAATTTCCTATTTTTATAGGAAATTTTTCAAAAATTTCCTATTTTTATAGGAAATTTTTCAAAAATTTCCTATTTTTATAGGAAATTTTTCAAAAATTTCCTATTTTTATAGGAAATTTTTCAAAAATTTCCTATTTTTATAGGAAATTTTTCAAAAATTTCCTATTATTATAGGAAATTTTTCAAAAATTTCCTATTTTTATAGGAAATTTTTCAAAAATTTCCTATTTTTATAGGAAATTTTTCAAAAATTTCCTATTTTTATAGGAAATTTTTCAAAAATTTCCTATTTTTATAGGAAATTTTTCAAAAATTTCCTATTTTTATAGGAAATTTTTCAAAAATTTCCTATTTTTATAGGAAATTTTTCAAAAATTTCCTATTTGTATAGGAAATTTTTCAAAAATTTCCTATTTTTATAGGAAATTTTTCAAAAATTTCCTATTTTTATAGGAAATTTTTCAAAAATTTCCTATTTTTATAGGAAATTTTTCAAAAATTTCCTATTTTTATAGGAAATTTTTCAAAAATTTCCTATTTTTATAGGAAATTTTTCAAAAATTTCCTATTTTTATAGGAAATTTTTCAAAAATTTCCTATTTTTATAGGAAATTTTTCAAAAATTTCCTATTTTTATAGGAAATTTTTCAAAAATTTCCTATTTTTATAGGAAATTTTTCAAAAATTTCCTATTTTTATAGGAAATTTTTCAAAAATTTCCTATTTTTATAGGAAATTTTTCAAAAATTTCCTATTTTTATAGGAAATTTTTCAAAAATTTCCTATTTTTATAGGAAATTTTTCAAAAATTTCCTATTTTTATAGGAAATTTTTCAAAAATTTCCTATTTTTATAGGAAATTTTTCAAAAATTTCCTATTTTTATAGGAAATTTTTCAAAAATTTCCTATTTTTATAGGAAATTTTTCAAAAATTTCCTATTTTTATAGGAAATTTTTCAAAAATTTCCTATTTTTTATAGGAAATTTTTCAAAAATTTCCTATTTTTATAGGAAATTTTTCAAAAATTTCCTATTTTTATAGGAAATTTTTCCAAAATTTTCCTATTTTTATAGGAAATTTTTCAAAAATTTCCTATTTTTATTGGAAATTTTTCAAAAATTTCCTTTTTTTATAGGAAATTTTTCAAAAATTTCCTATTTTTATAGGAAATTTTTCAAAAATTTCCTATTTTTATAGGAAATTTTTCAAAAATTTCCTATTTTTATAGGAAATTTTTCAAAAATTTCCTATTTTTATAGGAAATTTTTCAAAAATTTCCTATTTTTATAGGAAATTTTTCAAAAATTTCCTATTTTTATAGGAAATTTTTCAAAAATTTCCTATTTTTATAGGAAATTTTTCAAAAATTTCCTATTTTTATAGGAAATTTTTCAAAAATTTCCTATTTTTATAGGAAATTTTTCAAAAATTTCCTATTTTTATAGGAAATTTTTCAAAAATTTCCTAATTTATAGGAAATTTTTCAAAAATTTCCTATTTTTATAGGAAATTTTTCAAAAATTTCCTATTTTTATAGGAAATTTTTCAAAAATTTCCTATTTTTATAGGAAATTTTTCAAAAATTTCCTATTTTTATAGGAAAATTTTCAAAAATTTCCTATTTTTATAGGAAATTTTTTAAAAATTTCCTATTTTTATAGGAAATTTTTCAAAAATTTCCTATTTTTATAGGAAAATTTTCAAAAATTTCCTATTTTTATAGGAAATTTTTCAAAAATTTTCCTATTTTTATAGGTAATTTTTCAAAAATTTCCTATTTTTATAGGAAATTTTTCAAAAATTTCCTATTTTTATAGGAAATTTTTTAAAAATTTCCTATTTTTATAGGAAATTTTTCAAAAATTTCCTATTTTTATAGGAAATTTTTCAAAAATTTCCTATTTTTATAGGAAATTTCTCAAAAATTTCCTATTTTTATAGGAAATTTTTCAAAAATTTCCTATTTTTATAGGAAATTTTTCAAAAATTTCCTATTTTTATAGGAAATTTTTCAAAAATTTCCTATTTTTATAGGAAAATTTTCAAAAATTTCCTATTTTTATAGGAAATTTTTCAAAAATTTCCTATTTTTATAGGAAATTTTTCAAAAATTTCCTATTTTTATAGGAAATTTTTCAGAAATTTCCTATTTTTATAAGAAATTTTTCAAAAATTTCCTATTTTTATAGGAAATTTTTCAAAAATTTCCTATTTTTATAGGAAATTTTTCAAAAATTTCCTATTTTTATAGGAAATTTTTCAATAATTTCCTATTTTTATAGGAAATTTTTCAAAAATTTCTTATTTTTATAGGAAATTTTTCAAAAATTTCCTATTTTTATAGGAAATTTTTCAAAAATTTCCTATTTTTATAGGAAATTTTTCAAAAATTTCCTATTTTTATAGGAAATTTTTCAAAAATTTCCTATTTTTATAGGAAATTTTTCAAAAATTTCCTATTTTTATAGGAAATTTTTCAAAAATTTCCTATTTTTATAGGAAATTTTTCAAAAATTTCCTATTTTTATAGGAAATTTTTCAAAAATTTCCTATTTTTATAGGAAATTTTTCAAAAATTTCCTATTTTTATAGGAAATTTTTCAAAAATTTCCTATTTTTATAGGAAATTTTTCAAAAATTTCCTATTTTTATAGGAAATTTTTCAAAAATTTCCTATTTTTATAGGAAATTTTTCAAAAATTTCCTATTTTTATAGGAAATTTTTCAAAAATTTCCTATTTTTATAGGAAATTTTTCAAAAATTTCCTATTATTATAGGAAATTTTTCAAAAATTTCCTATTATTATAGGAAATTTTTCAAAAATTTCCTATTTTTATAGGAAATTTTTCAAAAATTTCCTATTTTTATAGGAAATTTTTCAAAAATTTCCTGTTTTTATAGGAAATTTTTCAAAAATTTCCTATTTTTATAGGAAATTTTTCAAAAATTTCCTATTTTTATAGGAAATTTTTCAAAAATTTCCTATTTTTATAGGAAATTTTTCAAAAATTTCCTATTTTTATAGGAAATTTTTCAAAAATTTCCTATTTTTATAGGAAATTTTTCAAAAATTTCCTATTTTTATAGGAAATTTTTCAAAAATTTCCTATTTTTATAGGAAATTTTTCAAAAATTTCCTATTTTTATAGGAAATTTTTCAAAAATTTCCTATTTTTATAGGAAATTTTTCAAAAATTTCCTATTTTTATAGGAAATTTTTCAAAAATTTCCTATTTTTATAGGAAATTTTTCAAAAATTTCCTATTTTTATAGGAAATTTTTCAAAAATTTCCTATTTTTATAGGAAATTTTTCAAAAATTTCCTATTTTTATAGGAAATTTTTCAAAAATTTCCTATTTTTATAGGAAATTTTTCAAAAATTTCCTATTTTTATAGGAAATTTTTCAAAAATTTCCTATTTTTATAGGAAATTTTTCAAAAATTTCCTATTTTTATAGGAAATTTTTCAAAAATTTCCTATTTTTATAGGAAATTTTTCAAAAATTTCCTATTTTTATAGGAAATTTTTCAAAAATTTCCTATTTTTATAGGAAATTTTTCAAAAATTTCCTATTTTTATAGGAAATTTTTCAAAAATTTCCTATTTTTATAGGAAATTTTTCAAAAATTTCCTATTTTTATAGGAAATTTTTCAAAAAATTCCTATTTTTATAGGAAATTTTTCGAAAATTTCCTATTTTTATAGGAAATTTTTCGAAAATTTCCTATTTTTATAGGAAATTTTTCAAAAATTTCCTATTTTTATAGGAAATTTTTCAAAAATTTCTTATTTTTATAGGAATTTTTTCAAAACTTTTATAGGAAATTTTTCAAAAATTTCTCACTAGTTTCTATATTAATGTACAACAACGGGTCTGAAGGGCATGAATAGAAAGTTTGACATAGAAGATCATTTACAAATAGAGGAAGTATAGGACTAGGAAGTTCTTATCCTTAGCCCATCCTTAGAACTACAAGGTTAATCCCTTAATTTTTGTTACTATATATTGTTTTTTGCTAGTTTCCTTCTTTATTCCTAATAAAGATATTTAACTTTTAACTCATTTCCATGATATATTGACTCCTCTGGGATATTCAAAACATATCATTGATAGTTTTTCTATAGTGTCCTTAAAATAATAAAATAATCCTTAAAAATCCTGTTAAGGCGACAAATTTCATAACAATAAACTCATTTATAAGCAAATGTGTGTGTTTATGAATGTATGAATATTAAATAGATACATTTTTTTTGGCAATTACATACTAAAACTGAAAAAGACACAATTGTCAGCTTAAAATATTTCACACATCTCCATCAGGACTAACTGCGTAAAGGCTTTCATCTGAAATTTTAATATAATGAAGTTGTCCATATTCATACTCATACACTCATAAGTTACATGTAACTATTTATACTCGTATGTAGTGAGTTTTTCTGTCTTCAACCAAATACATTTAATCCGACAGGCATTTCGAATATCCTCAGGATAAGCCCAGGATAATTGTTAGCAGTAAATACTTCCGTATGAGTTTGAAATTAGTTTAAGGGAATAGAATTTCACTTTTATTGAAAGTAATAAGCGTTTTATTCTGTTCCTGTCGAATTTGATATATATATTTATTATAAAAATAAAATCGAAATCATGTTAAAGTGTGAAATTAGAATGTAAATTGAATTGAATTTTAGGTTTAAGGATTATTCACTTCTTTTTATTTATAATTCAAAAATACCTATTTTGAAATTTGACTATAGAAATCTATGATTTTCTAGGAAAGTCCTTTTTACAGTCTGTCCTTGCTAGGCTATATCAAACCTTAGACCAAAAACTCTATAATATAAAGATGTTGCACTTCCATACATTGATTTGCTTATGGTCATTTTGAAAAGTCCCATAAAAAGGGCAAGAGTAATTGGTACTATTTTCAAGATCTTTTGTAAAAAAGGACAAATCGGTAATATCGTATCTCCTAAACCAAAAGGGCAAGAAATATAATGACGTATGACACGAATTCGATACTTTTTGGAAGAAAAATAGTAACGTTATATCTCCGAAACTCTATTATATCAATAGAAATTCACCAGTTTATTGGATAAATCAGGTAAAACTCCGTTTTATCAATAGAAGCAAAATTGAGTCTGAAAAGAGACAATTTATAATATTATATCTCATTAACCAAAAGAGATACAAGAAAAATTGATGTATGACATAAATTCAGTACTTTTTGGAAATTCGGTAGTTTAGGGGGTAAAACTGGGTAAGAAAACCAGAATAGTATCTATATCTCTGAAAATAAAAGCAATAGAAATAAAATGGAGTTTGGATTGGCTGCGATTATAAGAGAACATAAGTTTTAAGTTCTTTTTCGAAAATTGGACAAATAAGGGTTAAAAAGGGTAAAGCTAATTGTTGGTACCCTTATGTATCTTTCGAACAAAAAAACACAATTGATAAAAATTAAACAATATCAAATACTTTTTTACATTTTTTTGACTTAAGGGGTAAGAAGGGGTAAAAACGGGAAGAAAAAAACGTGTGATTTGGAGTTGTGGTTTTAAACTTGGCATATCTTTTGGAGCAATAAAAATTGATTTTAAAAGTATAAGGTACTTTTTAAAAGTAAAAAATGGAAATACAAAATTGGATGCAGAACTTTTTCAAAAAACGAACCAGAAGCGGGTAAAAACGAATTGTTGGTACTTTTTGTTTGACCCATATCTATCATTTGAAATAATGAACATAGAAAATAAACTTATACCGGAATCATTCGAATTAAGGGGTCAAAAAGGCCAAAACCGTAAAAAAAAAACATGAACTTCTGAGTCATCTTAAAACTTATGAATAATCCTAAAGCTGCTAAGTCATTCTAAAACTACTAGGTCTTTCTTAAACTTAAATCCCGAGTCATCCTTAATTTGCTGAGTCTTTCTAAAACTGCCGAGTCATCTTAAAAACGCAGACTTATCATAAAACTGCTTTTTCATCCTAAGACCGCTAAGTCGTACCTAAGCTGCTGAGTAACTCTAAAAATGCTGAGTCATCCTGAAACCGCTAAGTCATTCTCAAACTACCGAGTCATCCTAAATCTGCAGACTTAACGCAAAATTGCTGATTCATCCTAAAACAGCTGAGTCGTACTAAAACTGTCGAGTAATTTTAAACCTGTTGAGTCATTCTAAAGCTGTCGAGTCATCCTTAATCTGCACACTTAACACAAAATCGCTGATTCATCCTTAAACTGCTGAGTCGCACTAAAATTGGATAGTCATCCTTAAAATTCTAAGTCATTCTCAACCTACCGTGTCATCCTAAGTCTGCAGACTTAACACAAAATTGCTGAGTCATCGTAAAACTACTGCTGAGTCATCCTAAAACTATTAAGTCATTCTCAAATTACCGTGTAATTCCTAAATTTGCAGACTAAACACAAAATTGCTGATTCATCATAAAACTGCTGAGTCGTACTAAAACTGCAGAGTCATCCTAATACTTCTAAGTCATTCTCAAACTACCGAGTCATCCTAAATCTGCAGACTAAACACAAAATTGCTGATTCATCCTAAAACTGCTGAGTCGTACTAAAACTGCAGAGTCATCCTAATACTTCTAAGTCATTCTCAAACTACCGAGTCATCCTAAATCTGCAGACTAAACACAAAATTGCTGATTCATCCTTAAACTGCTAAGTCGTACTAAAACTGCAGAGTCATCCTAATACTTCTAAGTCATTCTCAAACTACCGAGTCATCCTAAATCTGCAGACCAAACACAAAATTGCTGATTCATCCTTAAACTGCTAAGTCGTACTAAAACTGCAGAGTCATCCTAATACTTCTAAGTCATTCTCAAACTACCGAGTCATCCTAAATCTGCAGACTAAACACAAAATTGCTGATTCATCCTAAAACTGCTGAGTCGTACTAAAACTGCAGAGTCATCCTAATACTTCTAAGTCATTCTCAAACTACCGGGTCATCCTAAATCTGCAGATTTAACATACTAAAACACTGAGTCGTTCCAAAACTGCTGGGTGATCCTAAAACTAATTAATCATTCGAAAATTCCTGAGTTATCCTATACCGAAAATATATATTAATGGCCAGTTTTGTAAGGTCATTACATCCCGGTCAACCTGCTATATCCTTAATGCCCATAATTTCGGCCTTTGGAGAAGAAGCCTACGCGTTTATTGAAACGCAAAAAAAGGAGTTTCTCGTAAGGGATGTTCACATATTATGTAACGCTATTTTCGCAGATTTCGAAGAAATTGATTTCAATTAACCCAAGGAGATATGTCCTACTGGTGAAATTTTGAAGAATATCTCCCTAACTTCTATTACCACATCTCATCTGTGTTTACGACAACCTTTACACCAACGACGTTTTGGGATATTAAGGAAGATATAACACAGACCTAAAATATTCCCCTACCAAAACATCTATTTATGTTAGACGATCCTAAATTGGACCAAATACGTTCCTTTGTAAGAAGATCGTTACTTATACTAACGTCTACTACCAGATTAGAACGATGGTGTTAAGTTTACCCATTCCCTCGAATGATGTAACTATAAGGGTATTTCAAGGAATATTTTTGTATAACTTCTGCAATAGCTTTTTGGATCTTAGTAGATCGAATAATAAGTTCACCTTGGGAAATTATTTCATATAAAAGTAGAACAATTTCATATAAAAGTAGAACAATCTCTAAACGTTCCAGTTGATGGATGTTCTCGAGAAATATAAATGCGATTTGACTGCTGTCCAGAAAATAAAATGGAATTGCCACGACGTCGCCAAGACACCAAAAGGTGGCCTGTATTACAGCTGTCGCGAGAGTAGGCATGAATTTGGCTGCGGATTTTTAGTTAGCAAAAGAATGCGAAACCTAGTCTCCAGATTCACCCCAGATTAGCGACAATGCGTGTCAAAGCTAAATACTTAACATCTCCAAACAAAATTTAACATCTCCAACCTACAATCCCAACAAATTGTCACCGATTACTTGCAACGAGCAGCTCAACTACTCGGAGAAAATATTTCTAGCTCCAACGACATCAGCACTCTATGGCAACATGTTGCCAACTCCATGAAAACTGCGACAAAATCTGTTTTAGGGTTCAAAAATCATCTTCCTAAAAATTCTTGGTATGACGAGAAGTGCCGCAATGCCACTGCTGGGAAAAATTTAGCTTACAGGGCAACTCTGCAGTTAGTAGTTACTCGTAAAACTTTAGAAAGATTTTGAAAGAGAAGTAGGGAAGAGAAATGCCTATTCCGAAGAAAAACGAAAGAAATGGAGAGACGAGTGTTTGAGGAAATTGAGATGTATAAGAGTCGTAATGAAGTAGTTCGATGGTGGTTAAAGAATTCGTTTACCTTGGTAACGCCGTTAGGCTCAAAGCTCCACTGGGAGTCAAGGATAACAAAAGAAGAAGAAGAAGTTAACGCCGTTAACACAAAAAACGACAAAAGTTTCAAATTCAAACGTAGAACCTCAAACGTGGAACTGATGCTATTCTTGGGGTTTTTAAGAGGAAGATTCTACGAAGAATCTTTGGACCCGTCTGCGACTATAATGAATATCGACATCGAATGAATCATGAGCTGTATGAGCTATACGCTGACATCGGCTTAGTTAAACGAAGAAGTTAACGCCGTTAACATAAAAAACGACAAAAGTTTCAAAATCAAACGTAGAACCTCAAACGTGGAACTGATGCTATTCTTAGGGTTTTTAAGAGGAAGATTCTACGAAGAATCTTTGGACCCGTCTGCGACTATAATGAATATCGTCATCGAATGAACCATGAGCTGTATGAGCTATACGCTTACATCGACTTAGTTAAACGCGAAAAACAGCATCGGCTGCGTTGGCTAGGAAGTGTCGTACGTGTGGAAAAAAATACTTCTGCAAAATATGTGTTCGAAAATGTTCCCAAGGAAACTTGTAGAGCAGGACGTCCGAAACTTCGATGGAAAGACCAATTAGAAGAACATTTTCAAGGCTTAGGCTACGAAATTGAAGAATATGCGCACAAGAAAATCGTTCAAAGTTTGGCCTATGAAATTGGAGAATATGCACACAAGATGGAAGTACTTGGAATTCTAACATATGCTCGGCCTTTAACCTAAAGTTAGGCTAGGTTAGGTTAGGCAGGATGCAGTCCTTGTGGTCCGCGTCACTTGGATCCAAAAAGAGGTCCCTTTGTAATTCCTGCATGGGAAAGAAAAGAACATTTCTAAACTACCAATAAATTAGAGGCTCAAACTAGAGCCATCCAGTAGCACAAATAAAAGAGCTTATTTTACGAATGTTTGTGTTCGAGATCTCTGATAAGTCATGCAAAAAAGGGTATCCCAGATGGAGTGTCCTAATATCAGCAAGGGCTGGGCAATGGCAGAGGAAATGAGTGATAGTTTCTTCCTCCTCCACGTTTTGACAGCTTCTGCAGTAGTCATTGCTTTCAAGATTAAGTCTCCTAGCATGTAAACCTATTAAACAGTGTCCTGTGAGTACTGAGATGAGGGTGCGAAATCTATGGCGCGGAAAGCTGACCAAGATTGCAGAACGCTTACAGTCGTAAGTTGGCCATGTAAGTCTGGAGATCGAACACGTCGTTTCTGTATACCAGTTGGTCTGTGCGGACCTAAAAAGGAACTGCTTAATGAGCAGTTTGCATGCTGATAGCGGTATACCTATAAATTGGTCGATGTGCTCCTGACCAAGGAGAGCACCACCTTTTGCTAGGTTATCCGCAGTGTACCCAGAGAAGTTCGATGTTGGAATGTCTCGCCATCTCGTTTAGGGATGCCCGGCATTTACTGATGAGAACGGATGTCGTGTAGACCGATGATAGAGAATGGATTGCGGCAAGACTATCCGTACAGAAACGAATATCGTTAGAGTATATTCGGTGGTACGGGAGCCACTTGCTCGCCCTATAGATAGCTGAGATTTCAGCTTGAAGAGTACTACATTGTTTCGGGAGCTTGAATTTTACTTTTCCGTCCGAGTAGATATCCAAGGTCCGTTTTCTGGAGTCGATTTGAGCCCCAGAGATATCCACAGAGAAGGATTGCTCGAAAACGGGTGATGGAATGCAGTAGTCAATATTTTCGGGGAGATTAGGTTGTTTATCCAGAATAGTGGAGTAGCCTATGGATGAGGTAGACCATTCACCGGTAGTTCTAAACCTAATTGCTGAGTTAAGAGCTACGAATTGGGCCATTAGCTCAACCGAGAGCCAGTCGAGTATAACAAATAGTGCCTTTGATGGTGTAGTCCTTAAGGCACCCGAGATCATGAGGGCAGCGGATCTGAGGATCTTGCCAAAGGATCCTCGCTGATTAGCCTTTTTGAGAACAGGCCACCAGACAAGAGCGCCGTACATAAGTATTGGTTTAGCAACCATTTCAAAGAGCCAGGCGGTATTGAACGGGGAAAGGCCCCACGTATTTCCCAGAGCTCTTCTACACGAGTATAGTGCAATGGAAGCCTTAGACACCCTAGATTGAGTGTTTAAGTTCCAGGACAGCTTAGAGTCCAGAATCACTCCCAAATATTTGGCATGATCCATGAGTACCAGTTTAGTCCCATCTAGTTTTGGGAGGGTGAACTGGGGAGGCCTTTGACCTAAGCAAGTTTTAAATATAGGATCTCTAAACGTAATCCTTAAATAAATAGTAGAAGTTTGATGGAAGATGGAGGTTCCCACTACTAGGAATAATCTGTTATTTTGGAGTAGAATAAATGCAAACGTTATGTAAATGAAATTGGAGCCGAAGATCATTGTATGGATTTCAGAAATTTTTCATATATTTGCACTCGGGATAAGACCTCCCGATGTCTAAAGAAAACAAGCTAAGTGGTCAATGCGTTAACAACTAAGTCGCCGAATATTACTCAAGATTATTTGGCGATATTCCGGTATAATTTTCCTACGACAAACTTTTGTATCTCTATAAGTTACAAATCTAGAACATATTAAATTTCTTTTATTTAGAATATTCCAAAACCAAGAGACTTTCAAAAAGCCGACGGTTTTTTTTTTTCAAATAATACCAAATCCCAAATTTGAAAATATGAAAAAAAACCATCACAAAATTTAAATTTTCAAATATAAAATTTTTATTCTTAAAAGTTAGAAAAACTTAAAAATTAAATATAAATTCGTTAATCGATTTAAAATACTACATAACCTCAAATATAAACAATTACAAAACATCCTTCCAAATACTATACAATTTACACAATTTACAAAAATTTTTTCGATTTCACAGATTTCGAAAGTTAATGCTCTTGTTTTACAAAAGCCCCATCCGAGTATTTAAGAGGCGATTGATCTTCATGCAGCGGAGATTGGGAGGGACTATTGCTGGAGCCATTAAAGGTGGGAGAGTCGGAGCCCTTCTTCTGCTTGACACGACGATTTTGGAACCAGATTTTAACCTGTTTCTCGGACAAACGCAAGCGATTGGCAATTTCAATGCGTCGCAGGCGAGAAAGATAGGCATTCATGGAAAATTCACGCTCTAGTTCGAGCAGTTGAGTGCTGGAGAAGGCAGTGCGTATGCGTTTGCTGGAATCGGCATAATCCGAGATGACGGGAGTCAATTCTGAATGTGATTGTTGGGAAGAGGAGTTGTTGCTGTTGATGCCGGATGTGGAAGAAGGTTGAGAGTATTTCAGGGGTGATGAGGAAGGAGAGCAGGATGAGTCATGTTTGTAGCGCTTGGATTGTTGTTGCTCTTCTACACAAGGATAATCCATGGTTGAGGTGGAGGAAGAAGCCGAGGGTGAGGTGCAATAGCCATTATCACCCAAAGGCAAGATGGAGCCATAGGATACCGAGCTGGGAGCAAGACGTGGAGAGATATTTTGATGCTGTGCTACCGTATAGTTGTCAAATGAAGCCGATAGCTTACGCTTTTGAGAGATCAAGGAAGCATAAGGATGATAGGCCTGTTGCTGAAGAGCAGCAGCAGCGGCTACTGCGGCAGCCTGTTGTTGTTGCTGCTGCTGTTGTTGTATGCCCAAGGAGAACAAATAGCTGCCCACATAACTGGCGGGATAAGGCAGCATGGGTATATTGGGTAACATGGCGGCAGCAGCTGCTGCTGCGGCGGCATGAGCTGCCGAGGTGGCCGCCATGGAGGCATTGGCAGTGGGAGAACTCAAGTTATCCTTTTTGTTAAGAGGCAAGCTATCGCTGAGTAAAGAATCCATTAAAAATGAGCGAGACATTTTCGTTTAAGATTTAAAAAAAAAACACGTTTAAATTAAATTTTTCAAGCTAAGAAATGATGATGTTGTAATGATCACGGTAAGAAGTGAACTGATGCTCTCTGCTCAAGAGATCTGGGCTTATATACTGCTACCCTTACTCGAAAAACTAACCCTTAGAACTTTTCGTCTTCAATCTACTAGTGTTAGTTATTGTTGTAGTTCATCTAAAATATGCCCTCCAACTTCCTACCACAACAAATTATAATTTGAGGGTTGTTGTTAAAGCCGTCCGTCCTTTCCTCGTCCACCATTGTTTTCTTTCAATTTCAAAACAACAAAAAAAATCTTTTGTTTGAAAATTTTGTACTTCCAATTCAAATCCCTGACAAATTGTCAGTCATATACAACTTTTTTTCTTAATGATTTGTAATTGCTTGAAAGTCTCTGTGTCTGTCTCTTGTATGCTCCGCCCTAACACTAGTACTCTCTCAAAAGCAGGTACCCGTTTCAATATCTTTTCAAAACTCCATTCATATCTTTTCGTTTTCGCCTTTGGCCTGATGCCTTCTTCTTTTAGTTTTCGTTTTAAATATATTCCTTCCCATTGTGTTTTTGTCTTCTTTTTTCCAAATTTATTTCGTTTTTAATTCAATTTCAAATTTTCTGCTTCATGCTTTTTAGTTTAAGAATTTTTGGGTGTTGCTCTAAGCGTTTCTAATGTCTCTTAAGTAAATTTGGCGCTTTAAGTTTTCAATATCTTTCGATATGAGTTTTATGAATTTTTAATTTGAAATAATTTTAGAATTTATTTGGTATTAGTTTAAGGACGCGGAGATGTTCTTATAGAGTGTGAGAAAATTAAAGAGTGGAGGTGTCTAGAACTTAAGACTATTCCATTTCGACAAAAGACTGGATCCTCTTCATGCAGAAAAAAAGCAATAACCTGGATCTCAAAGCAATAAGTGCTCATCAACCTACCATTATCATCACTTACTTAGGAAATAATGGGATGCAGTTGTTGCCTGGCGTCTCCAGCTTCCACATAAGAACTGTATCCAATTCCTACTCTAACCTCCTCGTGGTACATCCTGGTAAAATGAGCAACCTATTTAAAGACGACAACTACTAACGGTCTTTGGAGAAGTAGGAGGTATCAGCGGAATGTTTGACAGATTCTCTAAACACTACTGGAGAAAGACTCTTTTTGGGGAATGTCTTCCTCAATTCTCGGTCGTAACTTGAGGTGGGATGTAATGGGATTCCAGTTGTTGCCTTGCGTCTCCAGTTGCCAGATAAGAACTGTATCCAATTCCTACTCTAACCTTCTCGTGGTAACCTGAGCAAACTAGTTGAACTTGCGAAGCGACAACTACTGACGATGTTTGGAGGAGAAGAAGGTATCAGCGGAATTTTTGACTGATTCTCTAAACACTACTGGAGAAAGACACTTCTTGGAGAATGTCTCCCTCAATTCTCGGTCGTAACTTGAGGTGGGATGTAATGGGATTCCAGTTGTTGCCTGGCGTCTCCAGGTGCCAGATAAGAACTGTATCCAATTCCTACTCTAACCTTCTCGTGGTACATCCTGGTAACATAAGCAAACTAGTTGAACTTGCGGAGCGACAACTACTGACGGTCTTTGGAGAAATAGAAGGTATTAGCGGAATGTTTGAAAGAATTTCTAAGTACTACTGAAAAAAACACACCTCTTGGGAAATGTCTTCCTTAAATCTCAGTTGTATCTTGAGATGGGATGTAATGGGATTCCAGTTGTTGCCTGGCGTCTCCAGTTGCCAGATAAGAACTGTACCCAATTCCTACTCTAACCTCCTCGTGGTAGATCCTGATAACCTGTATAACCTAGTTGAAGATGCTGTGAACAACCCGTGTGGGATTTTAGGTTGGAGCTAATGTAAGAGGGTATTATCTTGGAGCCATTCCAACGTATTTGGTCTAAGGGTCTAAGTAAATTCTACTGCAGCGTCTGTTCAGAATGTTAGTTGCGCCTGCAAGTTCGCGTCTGTCTCGGATCGAGCGGCTCGCTATACAAACGTGGCTTGTGTCGTTGGACTCCCCAAACATCGACTTAGCACTTACAATGTTTTAAGCTTGGAAAGAAACAACATTAAATAATATACCACTCCATGAGTAATTATGCGAAAAATCCCCCTGCTACGGCAGCTGACACAAGAATTTTTGAGGTGCCTAATCTTTGCGAGAACATTCTGATAAATGAAACCAATTGAGTCCCTATGCCCTACTGGGAATCAAGGATAACAGAAGAAAAAGGTCAAAGGCCGAGCCTTTTTTAAAATTTCATGCTCCTTAATAATGTGTTCTCGATTTCGACTTGTACAAAACTTTTTAACTTCAGCACCAATTCGAATTACATTGTATTTACTTCAACATCTTCTCGGATTTATCCGAGAAACAAGCTACATTGTTATCTAAAATTGCGCTGTTAAGCGCAGAACTATAACAATTATACGTTCTTCGATTTTTTCAAACTGCTCGATCCTCTTTATGAAGAAAATAAACAAAACGCTTGATCGATATTTTTGTTCCTTACATGATCATTTATTCGAGTTATCAGCAAAAATTATCTTCTAATAATACCCTGTCAGAAATAACGAAGATATTTAATTCAAGCATTCATCTGCTTCCATGACTTATTGAAAGTAATTGACTTCGACTTATGGAAAACTCATCAACTTTGGCAATCCCACTGTCTCTACCTCATCATCTTGGATTTTTCAAGCAAAATTTTTGATCTAAGATTGTCATGTCAAGCCGTAGGAGATTGACGATTTCGGAGGCGAGAAAGATGGAGAATTCATGCTCTAGCACGAACATTTGAGTGATGGTGAAGGCAGTGTGTATGCTACTAATGGAATCGGCATAATACGAAATAACGGGAGAAACTTTTAGATGGGTCTGGGAATTGGAAATATTGGTAAGGAGAGCGCTAATGCCAAATGTAGATCATGGTTGAAAATTTTTCAAATTCCGATGCAGATACTTGCAAGATCCAATTGAGAGAGCATTCAAATTAGCCCATCTATCAGATGAGCGTATGTCTGAGGATGTTTACAATCCGGACTGATGTGGCGCCGATAGTTAAGAAACATTCTTGCATAGCCGATTACTAAAGGTTAGGCTAAAGGTGCCGACGAGTCACTTTTGCTGAATCTGTGATGACGAGGAGGAGGAAGTCTAAAAATATCTTCTCTGCACAATTTTTGTCGTACTGTATGGAATGGGACTCCATAATAAGTGGTGGCCGAATCACATAAGAAATGAAGATCTACTAATCGCTACAAACCATGACTTTGATTCTATAGAGGTATGTCAACGGAAATAGCGGTGGATAGGCCACACACTTCGAATGCCAAATACCAAAATTGCTAGACAAGAGCTTCTTTGGAATCTACAAGGAAGCGGCCGTCGTATTGGTGCACCTGCTAGAACGTGGAGAAGGTTAACTGATGCGGAGTTGCAAGCAGCAAACTATTCATGGAATGACGTATGATTGACATCTCGGAAAAGAGTCTGATATAGAAGGAAGGTTGAGGCCCATCCTTCTATATCGAAGTCAAGGATAACAAAAGAAGAAAAAAAAAACTCCGGGATCTTGTATCTTTTTTCAACTCAGCTTTCACCCACCTTTGGATTGATCTTTGAATGATCTTTCATTTCTAAAAATAAAAGCTTAATTTATCTTTCAATCCTTTCTCTCAATTTTTTTTTCAAACTGTAGCAGCAATAATCACTTCAGTTTCATAACCTACAAATTTCATCACCACCTGATATAGATAACAACTGTGAGTGATATATGAGTTTACTTCAAGCTCGTAATTAAAATATGATTCATCGTAATTTATCGTTTTCTCATTGTCCTCGGGAGCTGCCTTTTGTGAGTTTAGCAACTTACCTTTAGTAACCGTAACATTCCAATATCCCATACAGAAAGTTAAGAACTATACTCGGACAAAGATTGTCTACACAGGGGATACCCATAAAGGCAGGGCATTCTACTAATTTTGGGAAATAAATTAAAAGATAGACGGAAAGTGGGATTGGGACTTATGAGCGTTTGATTTGAATTGGAAAGAGAGATGAGAAGCAGTAGACATGATACCGGAATTCAAGAGACGTGTTTTTAGGTATTGATTGTACTTGTGTAATTTTTGTAGAATTAGGGCAGAATTCTGACCGGTATGACGTATAAGAGAGAATATTTTACTTCCCCACTTATAGAACACATATGGTTAGAACAAGGAATGCCGGACAATTGCAGTCTCAGTGATCTTTGCCCAGTGCACAAAAATGGCGATAAAACTGTATGTGCCAATTGTGCTTCCTTTCAATTGCACATAAGATCCTATCGACTACTGTGTAAAAGGTTAAAGCTCAAAGTTAACGAAATAATTGGAACCTAACAAATGTGGCTATAGACCAGGTAAATCTACCACTGAACAGATACGTCAAATCCTGGAGAATACCCAGTCTGTCTGTCTGTTTGTCTGTCTGTCTGTCTGTTTAGTCGTAGCTCGTCTGCATGTGAAATAGAAATAAGACTATCGCACTGCTTTTGAGGCCCTATGCTCCACTGGGAGTCAAGAATAACAGAAGAAGAAGAAGACTGTTTGACACGCACGACGAATTTCGTTGTACGCAACTATTGTGAGCACTTTCATATAAAAAGCAATACTTTCAATTTCGAGTGTGGAATTTCATTGCGAAAAATTAATCGCACGACCCAACAGAGTTTATACCTTTAATGATAGATTGGGAAATTTCCAATAAAACAAAGTCGGCAGTTTTAAAAATCGTCACTGATCTAGTAGTTTCTATGATAGGGCGAGAGTCTTGAGCTTGATTCCCATGAGATGCTTCTTTTTTCTTAGAAAATATTTGAAATATTTGAAGCAGTCAACATCGGCTTTTATGATCACCAACAAGAGCTTTTGTGATCAATTATCATTATGGAGTAATGGGTTTAAACTTTGAAAAGACCGTTCTTGATCAATGCCGACGGCAAAAATATAGGCTGACTCCATAATAATATCTTTATTTTGAATCATAATAAGGGGCTTTTTAACCAATATAATTAAGAATTAGAATCTTACCATCAACATAAATTGAAATATTATGGATCCAAAATTCTTCCAAATTCCATACAAACTTAAACGCTCTTCGAAACAAAATTCTTTAAAAATGTTATTACAAATTTCATAAAATTGCAATTTCAGTTAAATAATCAAATTCCTTAGAAATTCCTTAAGAATTTGCCTAAAATATTGCCAAAACCTAAAAAAAAGGACACACAGGCTCTAAAACAAATCTAACTAATTCCTAAATCCATTTAAAAGATTGACAAATTCGAATTGACAAACCAATAGAAAAGAGAAGTTAAACTCTCTTAAGCCGAGTTTGATCCTTGTGACTTTTATTCTTAGAGATCAAACTGAAACCTTTAACAAGACGCCTTAAAGTCTGACATAACTCAAGAAATTCCTAGGAATTTTGGCGGTAAAATTTTAGAAAAATCTTTGGTTATGTTTCTGTAATTGTTACCAAAATGTTTATTTGTCAAACTCAAAAATTAAAACAGATTTTCGTATTATTATTTCTTTGACATTTTTCTTTTGTTTTTGAATTTTATTTATTTCTAAAAAGGATCTTTTGTCCTGTGTCCTTTTTTATTTATTATTTGGTTTATTTAAAGTTTTATAGGAATTTTATTTTTTGATAATTGTTCTTTTGTGACTTTTGTATCGAACGGAGTCTTCATTCATTTTTTCTCTTTCTTGAATAAAAATTTGAACACGAGTGTTCGATCATTTTATTTTGAATGATCCTTAATGTTTAATATGAATGAAAAGGACCTTTTTCTGGGCATCTGTGTGTGTGTCTGAGTTTGTTTTTATTTGTGTTTAAAATCCGTCCGTCTGTCTGTTAAGTGGCTATAAAATCTTGTTAATTGTGTAATTTTAACAATAAACCAATAAACATGAAAATTTGTCATGGAGGAGGGTCCCTCTGTCTCTCCTCTGAGGGGACTCCTTTAATGACATTTATAAGTAGGTACTTAACACATTTTAATGTCAAATTTATTTTTATTACTTTCGTTAAGATTGTGATTTTTTTGATTTGCCTTTGATTTGTAAAGAGATCTTGCTTGAAATTTTGGCATAATTCTTTTGACAAAAATTATCTTATTATACCCTACCAGTGGTATTGTTAGACCTCTATAAGCTGTACTCATAGCTTTAATCACAGCTCCAATACCAGGTCTTCTCAAAAATCTAGTCCTTACTCAAGTCTTTGCTCCAGTCATTGCTTCAGCGATTACTCTAGTCCGGAGCTGCCCAATTCTACAGAACAATTTGCGAACTTTTACAAAAGAGCTTTTGAGCTCTTGCACCGACACACTATGTGTGAGTGAAACGCAACAATATTTGTCCCGCTCACACTTACGTAATCTTGTCTTTGCAATATGGTCTTTTCAAATTCAGTGCTACCAGATCATAATTTTTGCTCGATTATATGAAGAAATTTGTAAATCCGGCAACACTGACCGTAAGAACTTTCAAAGATGATTACCACAAATGGAAATATTAATTCATGTATTTTGTGCTGTAGTCATTCTTCTAGTCATTGCTGCAGACCTTCCTCCAGACATTCCTCTAGTCATTGCTGTAGTCATTGCTCTAGCTATTGCCGTAGTCATTGCTCTTGTCATTTTTTTAGTCATTGCTCTAGTCATTACTCTAGTCATTGGTCTTGTCATTGCTCTAGTCATTGCTGCAGTCATTGGTCTAGTCATTGGTCTTGTCATTCCTCTAGTCATTGCTCTAGTCATTCCACTAATCATTCCTTTAGTCATTTCTCTAGTCATAGCTCTAGCCATTCCACTAGTCAATCCTCTGGTCATTCCTCTAGTCATTCCTCTAGTCATTCCTCTAGTCATTGCTCTAGTCATTCCTCTAGCCATTCCTCTACTGATTCCTCTAGTCATTACTCTAGTCATTCCTCTAGTCATTCCTCTAGTCATTCCACTATTCATTGCTCTAGTCATTCGTCTAGTCATTTCTCTAGTCATTGCTTAAGGCATTCCTCTAGTCATTCCTCTGACCATTCCTCTAGTCATTCCTCTAGTTATTTCTCCAGTCATTCCTCTATTCATTGCTCTATTTATTCCTCTAGACGTTGCTCTAGTCATTCTATTACTCATTTCTGTAGTCATTCCCCTAGTCATTTCTCTAGTCATTAATCTAGTCATTTCTCTAGTCATTGCTCTAGTCATTCCTCTAAGCATTCCTCTAGTCATCTCTCTACTCATTGCTCTAGCCATTGCTCTAGTCATTTCTCTAGACATGGCTCTAGTCATTCCTGTAGTCATTCCTCTAGTCATTGCTCTAGTAATTGCTCTAGTCGTTCCTCTAATCATTGCTCTGGTCATTCCTCTTGCAATTCTTCTTGTCATAGCTCTAGTCATTCTTTAAGTCATTGCTATTTATTATTCTAGCCATTATTCCTCTAGCCATTCCTCTAGTCATTGCTCTAGTCATTCCACTAGACATTGCTCTAGTCATTCCTCTAGTGATTCCTCTAGTCATTTCTCTAGTCATTCCTCTAGTCGTTCCTCTAGTCATTCCTCTGATCATTCCTCTAGTCATTCCTTTACCTCTAGTCATTTCTCTATTCATTCCTCTAGTCATTGCCCCAGTCATTTCTCTAGACCTTCTTCTAGTCATTGCTCTAGTCATTGCTCTAGTCATTCCTCTAGTTATTCCTCTAGTCATCTCTCTACTCATTGCTCTAGTCATTTCTCTAGTCATTTCTCTAGTCGTTCCTCTAGTCATTCCTCTGATCATTCCTCTAGTCATTCCTTTACCTCTAGTCATTTCTCTAGTCATTCCTCTAGTCATTGCCCCAGTCATTTCTCTAGTCCTTCCTCTAGTCATTGCTCTAGTCATTGCTCTAGTCATTCCTCTAGCCATTCCTCTAGTCATTGCTCTAGTAATTCCTTTACTCATTCCTCTAGTCATTGCTCTAGTAATTGCTCTAGTCGTTCCTCTAGTCATTGCTCTAGTCATTGCTCTGGTCATTCCTCTTGAAATTCTTCTTGTCATGGCTCTAATCATTCCTTAAGTCATTGCTATGGTTATTCCTCTAGCCATTCCTCTAGTCATTGCTCTAGTCGTTGCTCTAGTCATTGCTCTAGTCATTCCTCTAGTGATTCCTCTAGTCATTCCTCTAGTCATTCCTCTAGTAGATCCTCTAGTCATTTCTCTGATCATTCCTCTAGTCATTCCTCTAGTCATTCCTCTAGTCATTTCTCTAGTCATTGCTTTGGTTATTCCTCAAGTGATTCCTCAAGTCATTCCTCTAGTCATTCCTCTAGTCATTGCTCTTACCATTCCTCTAGCCATTCCCCTAGTCAATCCTCTAGTCATTCCTCTGGTCATTGCTCTAGTCATTGCTCTAGTGATTCCTCTAGTCATTCCTCTAATCATTCCTCTAATCGATCCTCTAGTTATTTCTCTGATCATTCCTCTTGTAATTGCTTTACTCATTCCTCTAGTCATTTCTCTAGTCATTGCTTTGGTTATTCCTCTAGTGATTCCTCAAGTCATTCCTATAGCCATTCCTCTAGTCATTCCTCTGGTCATTCCTCTGGTCATTCCTCTGGTCATTCCTCTAGTCATTTCTCTAGTCATTCCTCTGGTCATTGCTCTAGTCATTGCTCTAGTCATTGCTTAGTCATTCCTCTAGTCATTGCTGCAGTCTTTCCTCTAGTTATTCCTCTAGTCATTCCTCTAGTCATTTCTCTATTTATTGCTCTAGGCATTCCTCTAGTCATTCCCCTGGCCATTACTCTAATCATTCCTCTAGGCATTGCTCTAGTCATTTCTCTAGTCATTTCTCTAGTCATTCCTCTGGTCATTTCTCTAGTCATTCCTCTGTTCATTGCTCTAGTCATTGCTCTAGTCATTGCTTAGTCATTCCTCTAGTCATTCCTCTAGTCATTCCTCTAGTTATTCCTCTAGTCATTCCTCTAGTCATTCCTCTAGTCATTGCTCTAGTCATTACTCAAATCGCTCCTCTGATCATTTCTCTAGTCATTGCTCCTGCCATTCCTCCAGTTTTTCCTCTAGTAAATGCTCGAGTCATTTCGCTAGTCATTGCTCCAGTCATTCCTCTAGTCATTCCTCTAGTCATTCCTTTAGTCATTTCTCTAGTCATTGCTCTAGTCATTTCTCTAGCCATTCCTCTGATCATTGCTTTTGTCGCTTCTCTAGTCTATGCTCTGGTCATTGCTCTAGTCATAGTAGGGCATAAAGAGTATCACTTAGTCTGTCTGTATTGACTTTTTGTCAAATTTAATAAATGATTAAAGAACTCTTTAGAATCTTTTTTATATTCATTTTTTTTTTTAACAGCTGCTATTTTCTCTGCAATTTTTATTGACTAACAATTTCTCCAGTTCATTCAAAAATTTTCAAATATTTTTGCACTTCTGCTGGAAGCGTGCTCGGTCTCCAGTACCTGCCTGTTTTTTTTTTTTTTTGCCCAAATTTAGGCCATTGGTCATTTTTTGCTTTAATTCAAAATTTCAAATTTGCTTTTTTTTTGTTTTGGGATTTTGAGTTTTAATTTTTATGGAGTTTTTGTTTCAACAAAAAAAAAAGAGCATTGATACTTAATAATCTTAAGTACTTCTTAGTTATTTTTAGTTTTGTGAAGCTAGGTCCTGTCTTATGTCGGCAACTTCCGCTTTTGTTTTTGCCAAATATTTCCTTGTAAAAATTTGTTTGTTACAATTGACTGAATTTGTTTGGGCGAAACAATTAATTAATTGTGTTTAATTTTTGTTAATTGTTGTCCTTCTGGTATTAGAGGGTGTTAGAGGAGTTATAAGAGCAATTGTTTTGATAATTTTAGAATAATACGGACACGTGTAGTTTTTTGTGAATATTCCAGAGAAATTTGTTTGAAATAAGTTTGTTTTAAAAGTAAAGGAGGATCGGTTTAAGCATTGACTTTTTTGGAAGAAAGAGATCAAGAATTTTTGAAAACTATTTATTTTGGTTTATGATCAAATTTAGCAGCTGCTGGCAAAATAAATTGTGAATAAATATTTGCTAAAGATTAAGAAATTCTATATGATATAAATTTTAATTAAATTTTTTATTAGGGAAATATAAAATCTATATTATTTTATTTTTAGTTTCTTATAAATAATTCTGAAAAATAAAAATTTCCTCTAATCTTACCTAATATTTGTAAAACATCTTTCTTTATTAACTTCCTTCCGTATTTAAAATAACTATGTCTTTTTCCTCTCATCTTCTAAATTATATCTCTTCCATCTTGATTTTTTTATCATCTTATCAATCATTATAAAAGTCCTCCTATTTTGCCCAAAATCACCCTTATATCCGTTAAATTTGAATTCAAAACAAGTTTTATTTGAATTTTAAATTTTTCCTTTGCCCATTGCCCTGACAAAGGAGGGTAACTGCTTTCGAAAGCCATTAGCTTTAGAAATAAATACAATTACAACATTTTAATAAGTTAACAATGTTTAGAAAACACTTTATCAATCATCAAATTATAATTGAAAAGAAACAATAATGACATTTATCGCATCAAATAATAAACAACCCGTCGATGAAACCGTAAGACAAATTTAAATTTTGAATATTAAAATAGAAAAATACAGTAAACCCTGGTTAAATAGTTCACTAAAAATTCCAAAAAATATTTAAAATTTCATAAATCTTCTTATAATTTTCTTAAGAGTTTAGTTTTAGTTAAAATCGATTAAATTTTTTTTTAAGTTTTTATAAAAATTTTACTTTTTAAAAATTAAAAATTCCCTTAAAGTTGCAAAAAATATGCAAACAATTCTTAGAGCGTTTAGGACCTGAATCACTGCCAAATCTTGTGTATAAAATATTTCCCTAAAATATGCCCACAACCTTTGTTCTTCTCTATAAAAGATCACATAAATATTTAGAATACTATTAAACAACCTATTAAGTGACTCTTAAAACATTAAAAATTCTTCTAAAGTTGCAATAAAAAGCAGAAAATTTTAATAGAATTTGAAACCTGAATATTTCAAAAATCTTGGACGTAAAATGCTTCCTTAATATTTGCCCATAACCTTCAGTTCTGATCTAGATAAGCCCATATAAATATTCAAAATTCTTTAAAAAAATCTGCTACCAATAAAATTAAACTCCCTTTCCCCTTAAACATATACTTACTTATCTACTTAAATGGCCTATGTTAACAACCTGCTAAGGTCAAAGGCCAAGCATATTTTAGAAATTTATGAGCTTTGATCTTGTGGGCATATTATACAATTGCGTAGGCCAAGCTTTGAAAGATTTTTCTCTATTTGTTCTTTACATCGAACTTATTTTATCTAAAGAAAAACTTATTTTATCTAAAGAAAAACTTATTTTACTTACTTTTTTCTATAGAAAAACTTACTTTTTTCTACAGAAAAACTTACTTTTTTCTATAGAAAAACTTACTTTTTTCTATAGAAAAACTTACTTTTTTCTATAGAAAAACTTACTTTTTTCTATAGAAAAACTTACTTTTTTCTATAGAAAAACTTACTTTTTTCTATAGAAAAACTTACTTTTTTCTATAGAAAAACTTACTTTTTTCTATAGAAAAACTTACTTTTTTCTATAGAAAAACTTACTTTTTTCTATAGAAAAACTTACTTTTTTCTATAGAAAAACTTACTTTTTTCTATAGAAAAACTTACTTTTTTCTATAGAAAAACTTACTTTTTTCTATAGAAAAACTTACTTTTTTCTATAGAAAAACTTACTTTTTTCTATAGAAAAACTTACTTTTTTCTATAGAAAAACTTACTTTTTTCTATAGAAAAACTTACATTTTTCTATAGAAAAACTTACATTTTTCTATAGAAAAACTTACATTTTTCTATAGAAAAACTTACATTTTTCTATAGAAAAACTTACATTTTTCTATAGAAAAACTTACATTTTTCTATAGAAAAACTTACATTTTTCTATAGAAAAACTTACATTTTTCTATAGAAAAACTTACATTTTTCTATAGAAAAACTTACATTTTTCTATAGAAAAACTTACATTTTTCTATAGAAAAACTTACATTTTTCTATAGAAAAACTTACATTTTTCTATAGAAAAACTTACATTTTTCTATAGAAAAACTTACATTTTTCTATAGAAAAACTTACATTTTTCTATAGAAAAACTTACATTTTTCTACAGAAAAACTTACATTTTTCTATAGAAAAACTTACATTTTTCTATAGAAAAACTTACATTTTTCTATAGAAAAACTTACATTTTTCTATAGAAAAACTTACATTTTTCTATAGAAAAACTTACATTTTTCTATAGAAAAACTTACATTTTTCTATAGAAAAACTTACATTTTTCTATAGAAAAACTTACATTTTTCTATAGAAAAACTTACATTTTTCTATAGAAAAACTTACATTTTTCTATAGAAAAACTTACATTTTTCTATAGAAAAACTTACATTTTTCTATAGAAAAACTTACATTTTTCTATAGAAAAACTTACATTTTTCTATAGAAAAACTTACATTTTTCTATAGAAAAACTTACATTTTTCTATAGAAAAACTTACATTTTTCTATAGAAAAACTTACATTTTTCTATAGAAAAACTTACATTTTTCTATAGAAAAACTTACATTTTTCTATAGAAAAACTTACATTTTTCTATAGAAAAACTTACATTACATACAACTTACATTTTTCTATAGAAAAACTTACATTTTTCTATAGAAAAACTTACATTTTTCTATAGAAAAACTTACATTTTTCTATAGAAAAACTTACATTTTTCTATAGAAAAACTTACATTTTTCTATAGAAAAACTTACATTTTTCTATAGAAAAACTTACATTTTTCTATAGAAAAACTTACATTTTTCTATAGAAAAACTTACATTTTTCTATAGAAAAACTTACATTTTTCTATAGAAAAACTTACATTTTTCTATAGAAAAACTTACATTTTTCTATAGAAAAACTTACATTTTTCTATAGAAAAACTTACATTTTTCTATAGAAAAACTTACATTTTTCTATAGAAAAACTTACATTTTTCTATAGAAAAACTTACATTTTTCTATAGAAAAACTTACATTTTTCTATAGAAAAACTTACATTTTTCTATAGAAAAACTTACTTTTTTCTATAGAAAACTTACTTTTTTCTATAGAAAAACTTACTTTTTCCTATAGAAAAACTTACTTTTTTCTATAGAAAAACTTACTTTTTTCTATAGAAAAACTTACTTTTTTCTATAGAAAAACTTAGTTTTTTCTATAGAAAAACTTAGTTTTTTCTATAGAAAAACTTAGTTTTTTCTATAGAAAAACTTAGTTTTTTCTATAGAAAAACTTAGTTTTTTCTATAGAAAAACTTAGTTTTTTCTATAGAAAAACTTAGTTTTTTCTATAGAAAAACTTAGTTTTTTCTATAGAAAAACTTAGTTTTTTCTATTAAAAAACTTAGTTTTTTCTATAGAAAAACTTAGTTTTTTCTATAGAAAAACTTAGTTTTTTCTATAGAAAAACTTAGTTTTTTCTATAGAAAAACTTAGTTTTTTCTATAGAAAAACTTAGTTTTTTCTATAGAAAAACTTAGTTTTTTCTATGGAAAAACTTAGTTTTTTCTATAGAAAAACTTAGTTTTTTCTATAGAAAAACTTACTTTTTTTATAGAAAAACTTAGTTTTTTCTATAGAAAAACTTAGTTTTTTCTATAGAAAAACTTAGTTTTTTCTATAGAAAAACTTAGTTTTTTCTATAGAAAAACTTAGTTTTTTCTATAGAAAAACTTAGTTTTTTCTATAGAAAAACTTAGTTTTTTCTATAGAAAAACTTAGTTTTTTCTATAGAAAAACTTAGTTTTTTCTATAGAAAAACTTAGTTTTTTCTATAGAAAAACTTAGTTTTTTCTATAGAAAAACTTAGTTTTTTCTATAGAAAAACTTAGTTTTTTCTATAGAAAAACTTAGTTTTTTCTATAGAAAAACTTAGTTTTTTCTATAGAAAAACTTAGTTTTTTCTATAGAAAAACTTAGTTTTTTCTATAGAAAAACTTAGTTTTTTCTATAGAAAAACTTAGTTTTTTCTATAGAAAAACTTAGTTTTTTCTATAGAAAAACTTAGTTTTTTCTATAGAAAAACTTAGTTTTTTCTATAGAAAAACTTAGTTTTTTCTATAGAAAAACTTAGTTTTTTCTATAGAAAAACTTAGTTTTTTCTATAGAAAAACTTAGTTTTTTCTATAGAAAAACTTAGTTTTTTCTATAGAAAAACTTAGTTTTTTCTATAGAAAAACTTAGTTTTTTCTATAGAAAAACTTAGTTTTTTCTATAGAAAAACTTAGTTTTTTCTATAGAAAAACTTAGTTTTTTCTATAGAAAAACTTAGTTTTTTCTATAGAAAAACTTAGTTTTTTCTATAGAAAAACTTAGTTTTTTCTATAGAAAAACTTAGTTTTTTCTATAGAAAAACTTAGTTTTTTCTATAGAAAAACTTAGTTTTTTCTATAGAAAAACTAAGTTTTTTCTATAGAAAAACTTAGTTTTTTCTATAGAAAAACTTAGTTTTTTCTATAGAAAAACTTAGTTTTTTCTATAGAAAAACTTAGTTTTTTCTATAGAAAAACTTAGTTTTTTCTATAGAAAAACTTAGTTTTTTCTATAGAAAAACTTAGTTTTTTCTATAGAAAAACTTAGTTTTTTCTATAGAAAAACTTAGTTTTTTCTATAGAAAAACTTAGTTTTTTCTATAGAAAAACTTAGTTTTTTCTATAGAAAAACTTAGTTTTTTCTATAGAAAAACTTAGTTTTTTCTATAGAAAAACTTAGTTTTTTCTATAGAAAAACTTAGTTTTTTCTATAGAAAAACTTAGTTTTTTCTATAGAAAAACTTAGTTTTTTCTATAGAAAAACTTAGTTTTTTCTATAGAAAAACTTAGTTTTTTCTATAGAAAAACTTAGTTTTTTCTATAGCAAAACTTACTTTTTCTATAGAAACTTACTTTTTTCTATAGTTTAGGATGTCCGTTTTTAACATTTACAGGACCGTTTTTATTCAAAATTTATCTTTTTCATAGTAATTCCTTTTTTTCAGGAGTGGGTTTCTAGCCCAACGTCCCTACCTATATTTTTTATCGTTCTTATGAGAGAACTCGCTGCACATGTTAGGTAACTACATTAAAGGTTGTTAACATAGTTATTCAGGTGATACCACGAGGAGGTCATTGTTCACAGTTGATATAAGGAATAGACCAAGATAAGTTTGGGTTTCCTAAGTTAAGATCAATCAGAACCCTTGCTTGGTATCCAACATCCCCTACATCGCCCTTAAAAATATGCCAATATAATTAATTGCACAATTTTTACGTGTTTTTATTTTTTTGGCCTGATGTGTGTGTTTTCAAAGCAATATTTGTGCCATTTACCAATACCTTTTATATATGTTTTATACATTAAAGAAAAGGAAAACATGTCTTAAATGATACACCGTTAATTTTTTAATAATATTTAAAAAATTCTTAAACATTTCTGGCAAAAATGTGTATAAAAACAAAAAATTGTATTTTTTACAAAATAATTTTTGAAATTTGACTTCAAATTTCAGAAAAATTGGACAAGGTACCTAAATAATTTTGTTTCTGTAATAAAGCCTATTTCATTGTTTATGTAAATTAAATAAAAAAATTTAAAAAAAAATAAAACCCAACTGACCTTTTTTGCAAGTATAATTATGGTATGTGGAAATTTTCCGTTTTTGATAAAATCTCATTTTTTGGAATCGTTTATAATTTAATGCAAGTTTTTATTTTTGAAACCTAAAGGTAGTATATGGGGCTTTATAACTGCATTTCAGAAAGTTGCAAAGTCGGCTTGATTTTTTTGTTATATGTTCGAAAACACAAAAATTTTCTTTCAAATTAGACAAATTTCGTTTAATGCTTTACGTAGAGTGAATGTTACACTGATTTGAAATTTGGCTTAAAATCCTACTAGAACCCCATTCTCTACGATCATATAATAAAACAATTACTTTTAATAAAAAACTTCTTAGCAAAAAGTACAAAAATTGATAGCATATTTTTGGGGAAAATATAAATTTTCTTCGATCAGCGAAAAATATTTGACTTTAGAAATTTCTCATTATTAAACGGTTCAAGATATTTGAAAATGGTTTCGACTGTTTTATTTTCTAAACTGTTGGCTAAGTTTTAATATTTTTTTAAAAAATTATCGGTTTAATATCAAAAGCACAATCGGTCAAAAACTAAAAAAAGTTGAAAAGAAAAAAATTTTTTTTTTCATTTTTGAAATGAAATAACTTAAAAGCCGTAAGAGTTATTATAGTGAAGTAAACATGCTTTTTCTTTGTTTCTTTGAGCTCGTTCCAAAATTTAAAAAATCAACTATATTTCACAACAATTGAAAGAGTTATATGGTCTAAAAGCTTTTTTTACTTCTGAGGTGGTCTACTTTGATGCCCAATAATTCACCCTGTGTAAGCACAGGGTAACCATAAATCCAAAATTCAGAAATCCAGGGAACTCCTTAACATTTCTCTCATACATACTGATGCAATAAGGCCCACAGTTTAGAAGATTCTGTATCTTTATTACCACTTTTTTTGTTTGACAACACTGTGAGGTGGAGGGTTATAGCAAGAATTCTATAATATAAAGATTTTGCACTTCCATATCTTGATTTGCCGTATGGTCGTTTTAAAAAGTCCCATCGAAAAGAGAGTATAACATTTTAATTCCTCTTCGGAAATTTGCTTAAGACTCATCTTTAACACAAAAATTTGCAAAAGAACAAAAACCCTAAATTTGTCATCAAAACATTTTCGAAACTCCCCTTTCCCACCTAAATTCTGCTGTACAACTGACCATTTTCAAATTTTGAAACAATCAACCACCACCACCAAATTATAAGTTTTATATCATTTACAAATTTACAATTAATTTTTAAATGATAAAATGTTTTTAGGTAATTTTCAACAAATAACTAAGTCGAAAAGCATTAACACGTACTTCAACTGAGAAACGAAACGGCGTAAGACTCATAAATACTAAAGCTACCTCCCTCCTCTTGAAAACAAGAACTATGACAAATTTTCAATGAAATTTTCACCCTCTGGTATCAAGAATTTTGTGTGATCCCATGAATTTCGTGTAAAATGAATGAGGGAAAACTAAAAACCTTTTTGATGACAATTTCTTTTTAAAGAGCCATGAAAATCACATAAATTAATGCCCATGACACGATAAATACGATGATACGCTACTCGTATCAAAATTAAATAAAAATCAAAAGACAAACCAACAAAACATTTTCACTCTTGAGTTTTTATTCCCGTAACAGGCATTGAATGTAATGAATACAATATTAAAATAATGAATGAATAAATGAATGGATAGATAAACGGATGGATGGATGGAAGTATGTTATGTTACAGTAACAAGGTTTCGATCAGATGTTAAATGGTTACAAAAGATGTAACCCAAAAGTATGGTACGAGCTGCATATACAAACAATCTTTCCATTAACAAGTAAGAAAAGCTATAGTCGGTCAAGCCCGACTATATAATACCCTTCACAACTAAGGTCAAATATGGACCAACAATTAAAAATTATATAGAAAAATTTTCATTATAAAAATTTTTCTATAGAAAAATTTTCATTATAAAAATATTTCTATAGAAAAATTTTCATTATAAAAATTTTTCTATAGAAAAATTTTCATTATAAAAATTTTTCTATAGAAAAATTTTCATTATAAAAATTTTTCTATAGAAAAATTTTCATTATAAAAATTTTTCTATAGAAAAATTTTCATTATAAAAATTTTTCTATAGAAAAATTTTCATTATAAAAATTTTTCTATAGAAAAATTTTCATTATAAAAATTTTTCTATAGAAAAATTTTCATTATAAAAATTTTTCTATAGAAAAATGAAAATGAAAATTTTTCTATAGAAAAATTTTTATAATGAAAATTTTTCTAGAAAAATTTTCATTATAAAAATTTTTCTATAGAAAAATTTTCATTATAAAAATTTTTCTATAGAAAAATTTTCATTATAAAAATTTTTCTATAGAAAAATTTTCATTATAAAAATTTTTCTATAGAAAAATTTTCATTATAAAAATTTTTCTATAGAAAAATTTTCATTATAAAATTTTTTCTATAGAAAAATTTTCATTATAAAAATTTTTCTATAGAAAAATTTTCATTATAAAATTTTTTCTATAGAAAAATTTTCATTATAAAAATTTTTCTATAGAAAAATTTTCATTATAAAAATTTTTCTATAGAAAAATTTTCATTATAAAAATTTTTCTATAGAAAAATTTTCATTATAAAAATTTTTCTATAGAAAAATTTTCATTATAAAAATTTTTCTATAGAAAAATTTTCATTATAAAAATTTTTCTATAGAAAAATTTTCATTATAAAAATTTTTCTATAGAAAAATTTTCATTATAAAAATTTTTCTATAGAAAAATTTTCATTATAAAAATTTTTCTATAGAAAAATTTTCATTATAAAAATTTTTCTATAGAAAAATTTTCATTATAAAAATTTTTCTATAGAAAAATTTTCATTATAAAAATTTTTCTATAGAAAAATTTTCATTATAAAAATTTTTCTATAGAAAATTTTCATTATAAAAATTTTTCTATAGAAAATTTTTCAATTTTTATAATGAAAATTTTTCATTATAAAAATTTTTCTATAGAAAAATTTTCATTATAAAAATTTTTCTATAGAAAAATTTTCATTATAAAAATTGTTCATTATAAAAATTTTTCTATAAAAAAATTTTCATTATAAAAATTTTTCTATAGAAAAATTTTCATTATAAAAATTTTTCTATAAAAAAATTTTCATTATAAAAATTTTTCTATAGAAAAATTTTCATTATAAAAATTTTTCTATAGAAAAATTTTCATTATAAAAATTTTTCTATAGAAAAATTTTCATTATAAAAATTTTTCTATAGAAAATTTTTCAATTTTTATAATGAAAATTTTTTATTATAAAAATTTTTCTATAGAAAAATTTTCATTATAAAAATTTTTCTATAGAAAAATTTTCATTATAAAAATTTTTCTATAGAAAAATTTTCATTATAAAAATTTTTCTATAGAAAAATTTTCATTATAAAAATTTTTCTATAGAAAAATTTTCATTATAAAAATTGTTCTATAGAAAAATTTTCATTATAAAAATTTTTCTATAGAAAAATTTTCATTATAAAAATTTTTCTATAGAAAAATTTTCATTATAAAAATTTTTCTATAGAAAAATTTTCATTATAAAAATTTTTTTATAGAAAAATTTTCATTATAAAAATTTTTCTATAGAAAAGTGTTCATTATAAAAGACATACATACATATATGTACTATGTGCTATTTTTTCAAAATTTCGAGTCTTATATTATTTCCGGCTAAGGGCCTGATATGGTAGTTAGGGTCAATTGTGGACCGATTGTTACCAAATTTTGATTATTGGTTTATATTTACAAAATATTTATCTGTGGAAAGTTTAAGTAATCAAATGCATTTATCTTTAGAGTTTTTAACGTTTTTGTGCTTTTATGTGTATAAGTATATAAACGTCTTTTGAGAATGTGTCTTGTATGGGAGGTATGGTCAAATATGGGCCGATTTCTACAAAATTATTAACACTGATGAAGGTTATGATAAGCAATATTTGGGCAGAATATTATTGAAATACAACATTTGTGGCTGTAAATGACCAAAACTCTATTCCGGGAAGGCATCCCTATGGGAGGTACCCGAAATAGTAATCAGACAAGCTTACATGGATAACCGGCCAGCCGCCCAGCCGGACGGACATTGTTAAAACAACTCAGGGAGTGATTCTAAGTCGATAGGTATACTAAAAGATAGGTATCAGACCAATATTTCCATGCGTTACAAACATCAGCACAAACCCAATATACCCTTTCCATCTATGGTGGTGAAGGGTATAAAAACAAGTAAGAAAGTGCTATAGTGGGTCAAGCCCGACTATACGATACCCTTCATCACTAAGGGAAAGGTGTTCTTTTTACTGTATAAAGACAAATATTTGCCATCATACAAACATTTTCTCAAAACTTATATATTTAAGCTGATTCCGTCATTTGGACTTATATGAGAGCTAGTTTCCAATGTGGACCGATTATCTCGAAATTTGACAAATTGATTATAGTTTTTACAAAAATAATGTATGAAAAAAATCAACTTAAAATTTTCATTATCCTCAAATTTACGAGCGTTTAAGTTGACTGTCGTCTTATTTAGTGCTTTTTGACACATAAGTTTGTATGGGAGCTATGGTCAGATGTGGACCGATTTCAACGAAATTTGGTACAGTGATTTAGTGGTTTACATAAGCAGTATTTGTTGTAAACTTCATGAAAAAATATTGATATTTATGGCCAATATACCAATTCTGGGAAGTGGGACCTATGGGAGGTACCATAAATGATGGACCGATTCCGACGAATTTCAATAGCCATGGTCCCACTGATTTACATGGGGGTTCAGCCAGTCAGCCGTCTAGGCGGACGGACGGACTGACATCACTAAATCGACTCAGAAAGTGATTCTAAACCTATTGGTATACTAAAAGGTGAGTCTAAGACGAATATTTCTATGCGTTACATACATCAGCACAAACTTGTAGTACCCTTTCCACCTACGGTGGTGAAGGGTATAATCAGCCATTATAAAATATAGATTTTATTTTGTTCGAGGTTTGTGATTATCACCAGTTACAAATGTTGCAACATGGCGGCAGGCTTCATCATTATTATAAAAATTGATATCTGTGTGTGTGCCACATTAACAATGTTCGAGAGCATGTGTTTATATACAAAGATACTTTTTTAATACCAGAAAAGATCTTTCCATCTAAAGGTAAATAAAAAAAAAACTCCACGACAAGAGGGGTGGAAACTCGTGCTATTCTCATCATACCTTTTGATTTTTATTATAATTAATTTCCATATGCTTCTCTAAATGTTATTTGTTTCATTGTAAGGGATTTTTGTTTGATATTTAAACAATTTCTTTTAATTTTTGTGGTGATTTCTTGTGTTTCTTTTAACTAACAAGATACACTTGAAAAGTTCTATTGACATTGGGGTTTTTTGTTAACATATCCTGTTTAATTGCAGTTCAAATATTATCTCATTTATGTATGTATGTATGTATTGTGTGTATAATTGTTAGTTTAGTTATTAATTTATGATTTGAAATGAAAGACATAAAAGATTCAAAAACAACAAGTAAGAAAAGCTATAGTCGGTCAAGCCCGACTATATGATACCCTACACTGCTAAGGTCAAATATAAGCCAACAATTTAACAAGTTTTCCTTGTGTCTTAGAGACATACATACATATACTATGAGTTATTTTTACAAAATTTCGAGATTTATGTCATTTCCGGCAAAGGGCCTGATATGGGAGCTAGGGTCAATTGTGGACCGATTGTTATCAAATTTTGGTTATTGGTTTACATATACAAAATATTTATCTGTGGAAAGTTTAAGTAATCAAATGCATTTATCTTTAGAGTTTTTAACGTTTTTGTGCTTTTATGTGTATAAGTATATAAACGTCTTTTGAGAATGTGTCTTGTATGGGAGGTATGGTCAAATATGGGCCGGTCCCTACAAAATTAGGTTTACTGATTAAGGTAATCATAGGCAATATTTGTGCTGAATATTATCAAAATACAAGTAAATTTGTGGCTGTAAAGGACCAAAAACTCTATTCCGGGAAGGCATCCCTATGGGAGGTACCCGAAATAGTAATCCTATTTTGCTCAAAAAGTATAGGCATCGTCCTTGGACCAAAATATGGGTCTGTGCCAAATTTCATCAAAATATCTTTAAAGTTACGACCTGTACAATGATAACAAGTTTACATGGATAACCGGCCAGCCAGACAGCCAGCCGGACGGACATCGTTAAAACAACTCAGGGAGTGATTCTATGCCGATTGGTGTACTAAAAGGTGGGTCTCAGACCAATATTTCTATGCGTGACAAACATCAGCACAAACCCAATATACCCTTTCCACCTATGGTGGACCCTTCAAAGTAGGCAACATTTATAAGAATGGTCAAAAATAATGGGGGGTATAATGATATTGTAACGGGTTATCCATTTTGCGGTTTCTAAATTGAACATAAATAAAACACAAATCAAATATTTTTGTTTCATAATATTTCTTTTTATACCCAAAGTTTGTCTTAGACCCGCCTTTAAGAATACCCATAGACTTAGAAACACTTTCTGACTCGATTTAGCGATGTCAGTCCGTCCGTCCGTCTGGCTGGACCCCCATATAAACCATGTAATCAAAGTACAGGTCGCAATTCTAAAAATAATTTGATGAAATTTGGTACAGATCATTGTTTTGATAGTAGGAACATGGCTATTTATGGTACCTCCCATAGGTCCCACTTCCCGGAATTGATATATTGGCCACAAATATCAATATTTTTTCATGAAATTTGAAACAAACACTGCTTATGTAAACCAAAATCACAGTACCAAATTTCGTTGAAATCGGTTCACATTTGACCATAGCTTCCATACAAACTCTTCTATCAAAAAGCACTAAATGAGACAATAATCACCAAAAAGCTCATAAATCTGAAGATAATGAGAATTTTGAGTTTATTTTTTGCCTAAATAATTTTTCTAAAAACTGTAATTATTTTGCCAAATTTCAAATTAAATGGGGCCACATTTCACCCTAGCTCTCATATAGCTCTAAATGACGGAAATAGCTTAAATATATAAGTTTTGAGAAAATGTTTGTATGATGGCAAAATTTAGCAAATATTTGTCTTTGTACCGGAAAAAGAAGACTTTTGACCTTAGTGGTGAAGGGTATCGTATGGTCGGGCTTGACCGACTATAGCATTTTATTACTTGTTTTTTTTTAAGTGGGTTAAGTCCAATGCATTTTTAAATTCTTAAAAAAAAATTACTAGAACAAAATAAAAATTAAACTTATTTTCATAGTAGTACGAGTCAAAGATTGTTTTTATTGATATTTAAAAATATTTCCAATTTCCTACAATTGAAAAAAAAAATATTGAAAATTTGGCGGAATGATTTTTAATTTTTGAAAAATTTACTCTTAATACAAAATTTTCAAAAAATTTACTCTTAATACAAAATTTTTGAAAAATTTACTTTTTTAGGAAATTTTTCAAAAATTTACTTTTTATAGGAAATTTTTCAAAAATTTACTTTTTTTTAAAAACTTTTTCAAAAATTTCCTATTTTTATAGGAAATTTTTCAAAAATTTCCTATTTTTATAGGAAATTTTTCACAAATTTCCTGTATTTATAGGAAATTTTTCAAAAATTTCCTATTTTTATAGGAAATTTTTCAAAAATTTCCTATTTTTATAGGAAATTTTTCAAAAATTTCCTATTTTTATAGGAAATTTTTCAAAAATTTCCTATTTTTATAGGAAATTTTTCAAAAATTTCCTATTTTTATAGGAAATTTTTCAAAAATTTCCTATTTTTATAGGAAATTTTTCAAAAATTTCCTATTTTTATAGGAAATTTTTCAAAAATTTCCTATTTTTATAGGAAATTTTTCAAAAATTTCCTATTTTTATAGGAAATTTTTCAAAAATTTCCTATTTTTATAGGAAATTTTTCAAAAATTTCCTATTTTTATAGGAAATTTTTCAAAAATTTCCTATTTTTATAGGAAATTTTTCAAAAATTTCCTATTTTTATAGGAATTTTTTCAAAAATTACCTATTTTTATAGGAAATTTTTCAAAAATTACCTATTTTTATAGGAAATTTTTCAAAAATTTCCTATTTTTATAGGAAATTTTTCAAAAATTTCCTATTTTTATAGGAAATTTTTCAAAAATTTCCTATTTTTATAGGAAATTTTTCAAAAATTTCCTATTTTTATAGGAAATTTTTCAAAAATTTCCTATTTTTATAGGAAATTTTTCAAAAATTTCCTATTTTTATAGGAAATTTTTCAAAAATTTCCTATTTTTATAGGAAATTTTTCAAAAATTTCCTATTTTTATAGGAAATTTTTCACAAATATCCTATTTTTATAGGAAATTTTTCAAAAATTTCCTATTTTTATACAAAATTTTTCAAAAATTTCCTATTTTTATAGGAAATTTTTCAAAAATTTCCTATTTTTATAGGAAATTTTTCAAAAATTTCCTATTTTTATAGAAAATTTTTCAAAAATTTCCTATTTTTATAGGAAATTTTTCAAAAATTTCCTATTTTTATAGGAAATTTTTCAAAAATTTCCTATTTTTATAGGAAATTTTTCAAAAATTTCCTATTTTTATAGGAAATTTTTCAAAAATTTCCTATTTTTATAGGAAATTTTTCAAAAATTTCCTATTTTTATAGGAAATTTTTCAAAAATTTCCTATTTTTATAGGAAATTTTTCAAAAATTTCCTATTTTTATAGGAAATTTTTCAAAAATTTCCTATTTTTATAGGAAATTTTTCAAAAATTTCCTATTTTTATAGGAAATTTTTCAAAAATTTCCTATTTTTATAGGAAATTTTTCAAAAATTTCCTATTTTTATAGGAAATTTTTCAAAAATTTCCTATTTTTATAGGAAATTTTTCAAAAATTTCCTATTTTTATAGGAAATTTTTCAAAAATTTCCTATTTTTATAGGAAATTTTTCAAAAATTTCCTATTTTTATAGGAAATTTTTCAAAAATTTCCTATTTTTATAGGAAATTTTTCAAAAATTTCCTATTTTTATAGGAAATTTTTCAAAAATTTCCTATTTTTATAGGAAATTTTTCAAAAATTTCCTATTTTTATAGGAAATTTTTCAAAAATTTCCTATTTTTATAGGAAATTTTTCAAAAATTTCCTATTTTTATAGGAAATTTTTCAAAAATTTCCTATTTTTATAGGAAATTTTTCAAAAATTTCCTATTTTTATAGGAAATTTTTCAAAAATTTCCTATTTTTATAGGAAATTTTTCAAAAATTTCCTATTTTTATAGGAAATTTTTCAAAAATTTCCTATTTTTATAGGAAATTTTTCAAAAATTTCCTATTTTTATAGGAAATTTTTCAAAAATTTCCTATTTTTATAGGAAATTTTTCAAAAATTTCCTATTTTTATAGGAAATTTTTCAAAAATTTCCTATTTTTATAGGAAATTTTTCAAAAATTTCCTATTTTTATAGGAAATTTTTCAAAAATTTCCTATTTTTATAGGAAATTTTTCAAAAATTACCTATTTTTATAGGAAATTTTTCAAAAATTACCTATTTTTATAGGAAATTTTTCAAAAATTTCCTATTTTTATAGGAAATTTTTCAAAAATTTCCTATTTTTATAGGAAATTTTTCAAAAATTTCCTATTTTTATAGGAAATTTTTCAAAAATTTCCTATTTTTATAGGAAATTTTTCAAAAATTTCCTATTTTTATAGGAAATTTTTCAAAAATTTCCTATTTTTATAGGAAATTTTTCAAAAATTTCCTATTTTTATAGGAAATTTTTCAAAAATTTCCTATTTTTATAGGAAATTTTTCAAAAATTTCCTATTTTTATAGGAAATTTTTCAAAAATTTCCTATTTTTATAGGAAATTTTTCAAAAATTTCCTATTTTTATAGGAAATTTTTCAAAAATTTCCTATTTTTATAGGAAATTTTTCAAAAATTTCCTATTTTTATAGGAAATTTTTCAAAAATTTCCTATTTTTATAGGAAATTTTTCAAAAATTTCCTATTTTTATAGGAAATTTTTCAAAAATTTCCTATTTTTATAGGAAATTTTTCAAAAATTTCCTATTTTTATAGGAAATTTTTCAAAAATTTCCTATTTTTATAGGAAATTTTTCAAAAATTTCCTATTTTTATAGGAAATTTTTCAAAAATTTCCTATTTTTATAGGAAATTTTTCAAAAATTTCCTATTTTTATAGGAAATTTTTCAAAAATTTCCTATTTTTATAGGAAATTTTTCAAAAATTTCCTATTTTTATAGGAAATTTTTCAAAAATTTCCTATTTTTATTGGAAATTTTTCAAAAATTTCCTATTTTTATAGGAAATTTTTCAAAAATTTCCTATTTTTTATGGAAATTTTTAAAAAATTTTTTAAAAATTTCTTATTTTAAAGAAAATTTTTCAAAAATTCACTTTTTTGCGTTGAAAAATATTTGGCAAAATTTTTTGAAACAAAATTTTTCAGTTTATTTCTTTTGAAAGCGGATTAATTCCCAAACATTTTTCAATATAAAAGAAAAAAAGTTTTCACACAAAACCAAAACTGTTTTCAAAACATTTTAAGTCCCATAAATGTTTCAATTCAAAAAATTAATATTTTAAAATGTTTGTTTTGAAAGTGGTATAAGTGCATTCCGCTAAAAACACATTTCCAAATGGTTTTCATAAATTTATTTTTATGAAGGAAAAAATTTCATAGGTTCTGATCAAAACTTAAGATGTAATTTACTAAAATTGGTCACCGATATTTTTAAAACCACTAAAAAACCTCTTTATATCTTAATTTAAAAATAATGGACTTAATCCACTTTCAAAATAAGGTTCATATATATAATAACTTTGATGACTACTCGTAATTCATTATAGAAAATTTGTATATAATTATCAGGTGTACCAAATTTAGCGATTATTTTAGATTAGCTCTGTTTTTCGAGATATAGCGTTATTAAAAAAATGGAGTAAGTTGCGCAATAAATATTCGCGTAACTCGAAAACTGTTCATTTTCTTGAAATAGGTAAAATAAAACGAAATTCGGCAACAAATTTATCTTTCAGGAAGTGAAAAATGTTTGCGTTTATTTTTGTTCAGACGATAATCTAAGCTTTTGCCTTTGATTTAAAAACATAATTCGTAATGATTGGGTTTGTAAAATAGGTAATAACGCAAGGTTTTAGATCTGTTTTAAGTAGAGATAACATTTGTTGGATGTTTGTTGAGTCAAATGCGACTGGGATCAATTGCGAATAATTTTTCTTTTTTTTAAAGTTAAATTTTAACTTTTTATTATAAACCGTTAAAGAACCTAAAATTTGAGCTATCCATTTTATTATAACAAGCTCAAATTTATTTATCAATTAATACTTGTAATCCTCTTAACTTTACACTCATAAATATAACTTAGTATTATCTCTATTTGAAAACAAATGATAAATATTAAAATCATTTCAAAAGGATTCCCAAAGAATCGAAATGCAAATGTCACTGTCAATTAATGTCAATTAGGCTGACATGTACCACAGGACGAGACGGTCGAGTTGTTTCCAATGAAACTTCACTCACATACGAGACGAGTGCTTTTATAAAAAATTGTATTGTTTGTTTTAAATAAAGAACAAATAAATAAATGTTGCGGCTTTTCGAAACAAATAGAAAGACAATACATTAACAACAATTTATGCATAAACAAAATGAAATCTGTAACAAAAACGATAGGAAAGGAAACCTTTCGATATTTTGGTATTTAACCAATTAACCCTTATTAGCTCTTCCATATGTGTTCTTTCCTCTACTACTTACTCGCTAACTATGACCAATGATATGTGTATAAAAAATGATAATAAGGATTTTGGGGGTAACCCTTAATCCTGTATGTTCCGCTGCCTGCAGCGGATTCTATCTAAATCATTGTGTGAATTTCATTGCCCAAGGATGTGTTTGTTTTGTGTGTGTTAGTTAAAATTGGAATTAGAATTAGAGTATCATTTCAATTCATATTTTATGGTTGTTTAGTTTCTGTTTTTGCCAAATTAAAATTATATTTATACGCTTGAGTGGTAACGTATAATAGAGGAATAAGGATGAAGCTCTATTTGCCAGAGGATAAGAAGGAAGTTGTATAAGTAGTTTTTTTTTTTTTTTGCAAGGAGCTTTTACAATTTTTTCACATCAAATTAGAAACTTGTTTTAAAATGAAGTCTTATGTGAGTAACTTCTTAATAAATTTGATCATATTATACGTTTTATGTCATTATACGTTAACAATGTTTTATATTATATTTCCTATAAAAATAAGAAATTTTTGACAAAATTCCTATAAAAATAAAAAATTTTTGAAAAACTTCCAATAAAAATAAGAAATTTTTGAAAAATTTCCTATAAAACTAGGAAATTTTTAAAAAAATTTCCTTTAACAGAGGAAATTTTTGAAAAATTTCCTATAAAAATAGGAAATTTTGGAAAAATTTCCTATAAAAATAGGAAATTTTGGAAAAAATTGCTATAAAAATAGGAAATTTTGGAAAAATTTCGTATAAAAAAAGGAAATTTTGAAAAAATTTCCTATAAAAATAGGAAATTTTGGAAAAATTTCCTATAAAAATAGGAAATTTTGGAAAAATTTCCTATAAAAATAGGAAATTTTGAAAAAATTTCCTACAAAAATAGGAAATTTTGGAAAAATTTCTTATAAAAATAGGAAATTTTTTAAAAATTTCCTATAAAAATGGGAAATTTTTTAAAAATTTCCTATAAAAATAGGAAATTTTTTAAAAATTTCCAATAAAAATAGGAAATTTTGGAAAATTTTCCAATAAAAATTTCTTATAAAAATAGGAAATTTTTGAAAAATTTCCTATAAAAATAGGAAATTTTTGAAAAATTTCCTATAAAAATAGGAATTTTTTCAAAGATTTTCTATAAAACTAGGAAATTTTTGAAAAATTTCCTATAAAAATAAGACATTTTTGAAAAATTTCCTATAAAAATAGGAAATTTTTGAAAAATTTCCTATAAAAATAGGAAATTTTTGAAAAATTTCCTATAAAAATAGGAAATTTTTGAAAAATTTCCTATAAAAATAGGAAATTTTTGAAAAATTTCCTATAAAAATAGGAAATTTTTGAAAAATTTCCTATAAAAATAGGAAATTTTTGAAAAATTTCCTATAAAAATAGGAAATTTTTGAAAAATTTCCTATAAAAATAGGAAATTTTTGAAAAATTTCCTATAAAAATAGGAAATTTTTGAAAAATTTCCTATAAAAATAGGAAATTTTTGAAAAATTTCCTATAAAAATAGGAAATTTTTGAAAAATTTCCTATAAAAATAGGAAATTTTTGAAAAATTTCCTATAAAAATAGGAAATTTTTGAAAAATTTCCTATAAAAATAGGAAATTTTTGAAAAATTTCCTATAAAAATAGGAAATTTTTGAAAAATTTCCTATAAAAATAGGAAATTTTTGAAAAATTTCCTATAAAAATAGGAAAATTTTGAAAAATTTCCTATAAAAATAGGAAAATTTTGAAAAATTTCCTATAAAAATAGGAAAATTTTGAAAAATTTCCTATAAAAATAGGAAATTTTTGAAAAATTTCCTATAAAAATAGGAAATTTTTGAAAAATTTCCTATAAAAATAGGAAATTTTTGAAAAATTTCCTATAAAAATAGGAAATTTTTGAAAAATTTCCTATAAAAATAGGAAATTTTTGAAAAATTTCCTATAAAAATAGGAAATTTTTGAAAAATTTCCTATAAAAATAGGAAATTTTTGAAAAATTTCCTATAAAAATAGGAAATTTTTGAAAAATTTCCTATAAAAATAGGAAATTTTTGAAAAATTTCCTATAAAAATAGGAAATTTTTGAAAAATTTCCTATAAAAATAGGAAATTTTTGAAAAATTTCCTATAAAAATAGGAAATTTTTGAAAAATTTCCTATAAAAATAGGAAATTTTTGAAAAATTTCCTATAAAAATAGGAAATTTTTGAAAAATTTCCTATAAAAATAGGAAATTTTTGAAAAATTTCCTATAAAAATAGGAAATTTTTGAAAAATTTCCTATAAAAATAGGAAATTTTTGAAAAATTTCCTATAAAAATAGGAAATTTTTGAAAAATTTCCTATAAAAATAGGAAATTTTTGAAAAATTTCCTATAAAAATAGGAAATTTTTGAAAAATTTCCTATAAAAATAGGAAATTTTTGAAAAATTTCCTATAAAAATAAGAAATTTTTGAAAAATTTCCTATAAAAATAGGAATTTTTTCAAAGATTTTCTATAAAACTAGGAAATTTTTGAAAAATTTCCTATAAAAATAAGACATTTTTGAAAAATTTCCTATAAAAATAGGAAATTTTTGAAAAATTTCCTATAAAAATAGGAAATTTTTGAAAAATTTCCTATAAAAATAGGAAATTTTTGAAAAATTTCCTATAAAAATAGGAAATTTTTGAAAAATTTCCTATAAAAATAGGAAATTTTTGAAAAATTTCCTATAAAAATAGGAAATTTTTGAAAAATTTCCTATAAAAATAGGAAATTTTTGAAAAATTTCCTATAAAAATAGGAAATTTTTGAAAAATTTCCTATAAAAATAGGAAATTTTTTGAAAAATTTCCTATAAAAATAGGAAATTTTTTGAAAAATTTCCTATAAAAATAGGAAATTTTTTGAAAAATTTCCTATAAAAATAGGAAATTTTTTGAAAAATTTCCTATAAAAATAGGAAATTTTTGAAAAATTTCCTATAAAAATAGGAAATTTTTGAAAAATTTCCTATAAAAATAGGAAATTTTTGAAAAATTTCCTATAAAAATAGGAAATTTTTGAAAAATTTCCTATAAAAATAGGAAATTTTTGAAAAATTTCCTATAAAAATAGGAAATTTTTGAAAAATTTCCTATAAAAATAGGAAATTTTTGAAAAATTTCCTATAAAAATAGAAAATTTTTGAAAAATTTCCTATTAAAATAAGAAATTTTTGAAAAATTTCCTATTAATATAAGAAAGTTTTTGAAAAATTTCCTGAAATTTTTAAAAAATTTCCTATAAAAATAAGAAATTTTTGAAAAATTTATTAACATTAAGTCTTTTTATTAAAAAATATATATCAACCCTAAACTTAAATGTACCAATTTTTATCTTTGGTCTCGAATATCTATAGTCGATACTACCTATAGTTGATACTATCTATAGTTAAGACTATCTATAATTTTGACTGTTAATAGCGTCAGCAATCAATTGTCCTGACTATCTATAGTCTCGACTGTCAACTGTATTGACTTGCTATTGTCTCGACTAGCTAAAGTTTTAACTATCTGGTTATTGTCTCGATTATCTGTAGTTTCGACTATCTATAGTGTCGACTATCTATGGTCTCGAATATCTGTAGTCGAGACTATCTATATTCGAGACTATCTAGAGTCGAGACTATCTATAGTTTCGACTATTAATAGTGTCAACAAACAATTGTCTTGACTTTATAAAGTCTCGACTATCTTTTGTCTCAACTATCTATTGTCTCGACTAGCTACAGTTTGAACTATCTAGTTATTGTCCGATTATCTATAGCTTCGACTATCTATAGTCTCGACTATCTATGGTCTCGAATATTTGTAGTCGAGACTATCTATAGTCTCGAATATCTGTAGTCGAGACTATCTATAGTCGAGACTATCTAGAGTCGAGACTATCTATAGTTTCGACTATTAATAGTGTCAACAATCAATTGTCTTGACTATATAAAGTCTCGACTATCTTTTGTCTCGACTATCTATTGTCTCGACTAGCTACAGTTTGAACTATCTAGTTATTGTCTCGATTATCTATAGTTTCGACTATCTATAGTCTCGACTATCTACTGTCTCGACTATCTACGGTCTCGAATATCTGTAGTCGAGACTATCTATAGTCGAGTCTATCTAGATTCGAGACTATCTATAGTTTCGACTATTAATAGTATCAACAATCAATTGTCTCGACTATCTATAGTTTCAACTATCTACAGTTTTTCTTATCATCTTTGCCTTAATGTATATAGATTCAGGTTTGAAAAAGTTCTAGTATCAAATTTTTACTAAAGCGGTATGACCACTGATACTCCTCCTTTTTCTTCAAGAAGGTCAATATTATGTAACCAAATCCTTGTCACAAAAGCTTTATAAAACTAGATCGATTTACAAAAAAAAAATACATTAATTTCAAATCAAAACCATTGATAGGACATAAATATCTTTGCCCCGTAAAACCACAAATATTGAACATAAATTAAAACAGGTCCTTTTTAAGGACATCATTGTGGTCAGTGAAAAATAAAGCGACTTTTGTTTTATACATTTTTTATAAGATTTTTAAAATTTTTGTACTATTTTTCGAAAAAAAGGCAATTAATTAAAAATAGAAACTAAACAATTAAAGGACCTTTAAAAGAATGTTAAAAAAACTGACCTTTTATCCTGAACCTAAACATTAAACGAAGGACAATAGTCAGAGCTAGTAAAATTTTTGTTTGTAATGAATGAAAAGGTACTTCAAACTATGAATGAACAAAAAAGAAAATTCAATGAATGAAAATCCAAAAAGTATAAATGAATGAAGTTAAAACTATAGCAAAAGTCCTTTAAGGTATTTAAACAGAGGGAGAGCAGTCAAGAGAGAAGAAGATCCTTAATATTAACAAAAGCTAATGCTCTCCATTAAGAGCGATAACAATGAAACTGCAAGATCATGGCAAGTGCATTTATTTTCTTAGTTTTACTAAAAAGAAAACCTTAGGCTGGCATTATCCTTCAATGATCCTTGGTGTCCTTTTGTTGTCAGTTTTAATTCATTCTTTAGTTTTTTTTTGTAACATTTTTTTCTTTATATTTTTTTCTATTTTTGCAATTGTTTCTAATGGTTTTTTAGCCAAGAAATAGGAGTTTTTTATTTCTCGAGTATCATTATTTTATTTTGAAATTAACTGAATTTTATTTGTAATAAATTGTTTTTATTTTTGTTAGGATTAAAAGCGGCTTTTTTGAAGATTTCCAAAAAAAAATGTGTGTGGGTTATATTTTGAAAATCCAGACTTTGGGTGTTCAATTTATGATAGAGTTTTTTTCAAGATTTCTTATATGAAAAATTATTAATGAATTTAATTGTTTAGGGTGACAATTTTTTGAAAGTGGATTATTACGCAAGTAATGTTGAAGTCCTGAGACAAAAAAAAATCTAAATGAATTTATGAATCGAAATGTCTTCCAAAAAAATACATACCTCCATATTTTGTGGCTACATAATCTTAAGCTTAGATATGTCTAAGAAGTCCTCACAAAGATACATTTTTTTATGGAGTCCAATTTTCTATTGAAAAGTGAATCTTTAAAGGGTATATTTGCAACCGAAACAATTTAAAAGCCCCAATGTTTAAAGGTTTAAGTTGGAAATCCAATGAAATTTTTTAAAGTGTTAAAGCTTTGAGAAGTTAACATTGTCTTGAAAACTTTCAAAAAGTCCAATTTTCGGCTATATTTTGTCTATTACATAGAAATTAAACAAATAAAAAATTGATTAATTTTTTGGGGTCATTTAGTTCTCTGTTGTTCACGAAAGGGTTACTGTTTATCGTTTATGTGATCTTTCTTATTAACTAAATAGTTTTTTAGAGGGCCTAGCAAAAGAAATAGCTTAGTTAATCCTAAAAAGTGGAAATTTGCATAAAAATAATTTTTGAACCCGGTTACGCAAGGGTTAAACATTTCAAATTCTGATAAAACTACATCCACAGATTTTACATGGTGTTTCGAAAAATCTATAAATATACTTTTAATGAAAATGTAAACAAATACAAAACTATTCATTTTTTATAAAACTTCTCAAAAAAACCTACTTTTCCCGAAATCCTTTGACTTTAAGTCTTGCGAACGAGAATACGGGTTAAGCTAACGACCCAATTTTTCTCATTTTTATACCTAATGCATTTATAACAAATCACTTAAGTTCGAATTTTAAATTTCCAAAATTCGCTTAAGAAAATTTTTTCAAGACATAAAAAGGTCATTTGCTAAATCACATGAAAAAAAATCTAAATTTTGCATCATCAAAGATGACATGAAGATACCAATCAATTTTAACAAAATTTTGTATTTTAACACTTACAGGTCTAAGATAAGTAAAAAAAAAAAGTAAAAAACTTAAATCTATAATTTGTTGGGGGTAAATTTGTCTTTATAAGTCGTCAAAAGATATGAAATTCGCGAAAAAAAAACGCTATAACTCTAAACCCGTTTGAACAATTTATGAGATATTTACTTCCAAAGAAAGCTTGTTAAGTATATATTACAAATCAATTCATTTGTTTTTAAAACTTAGCTCAAACAGCTTTAATCTGGCAAGACCAGAAAAAAGACCAATTTTTCCCCTTGTAAGCGAGTTTTTCAACTTTAGGGGCTGGGTACCTCGTGTTAACGTTGTCCGATTTGGAACAAATTTTCCGGGTTAATGTTTCTCACCAAAAACATAAAACATATTGTCTCCAGCCTCTTTTGTCTTGACTAACTCTAGTCTTCAGTATTTATGGTCTCGACAATTTATAGCCTATATATATTGTCTCGACTCGACTATTAATGGTCACCACTATCAATAATCTTGACCATCAATTATGTCGACTATTTAAAGTCTCAACTATCTATAGTCTCGATTATTTACAGTCTCTATTAGTATCTCTATCTGTAGTATCAATTACCTATGTTTCGACTATTAATAGTCTCTACTGTCTCGACTATCTATGGTCTCGACTATCTGTAGTTTCAACTATCTTTTGTCTCGATTATCTATAGTTTCGGCTATTTATAGTCTCGACTATCTACTGTCTCGACCATCTATGGTCTCGAATATCTATAGTCGAGACTATCTATAGTCGAGACAATCAATTGTCTTGAATATCAACTGTCTCGACTATCTATTGCCTTGACTATCTATAGTTTCAACTATCTATTGTCTCGATTATCTATAGTTTCGACTATTTATAGTCTCGACTATCTATGGTCTCGAATATCTATAGTCGAGGCTATCTATAGTCAAGGCTATCTATAGTCGAGAGAATCAATTGTCTCGAATATCTATAGTCGAGAATATCTATAGTCGAGACAATCAATTGTATTGAATATCAACTGTCTCGACTATCTATTGCCTCGACTATCTATAGTTTCAACTATCTATTGTCTCGATTATCTATAGATTCGACTATTTATAGTCTCGACTATCTATGGTCTCGAATATCTATAGTCGAGGCTATCTATAGTTGAGGCTATCTATAGTCGAGAGAATCAATTGTCTTGACTATCTATAGTCCCGACTATCAACTGTCTAAACTATCTATTGTCTCAACTATCTATAGTTTCAACTATCTATTGTCTGGATTATCTATAGTTTCGACTATTTAAAGTCTCGACTATCTACTGTCTCGACTATCTATGGTCTCGACTATCTATGGTTTTGAATATCTATAGTCGAGACTATCTATAGTCGAAACAATCAATTATCTTAACTATCTATAGTCTGGACTATCAGTCTCGATTATCTATTGTCTTGACTATCTATAGTTTCAACTATATACTGTCTCGACTATCTACAGGTTTCAACTATCTATTGTCTCGATTATCTATAGTTTCGACTATTTATAGTTTTAACTATCTACTGTCTCGACTATTTATGGTCTCGACTATCTATAGTTTCAACTATCCATTGTCACGATTATCTATAGTTTCGACTATTTAAAGTCTCGACTATCTACTGTCTCGACTATCTATGGTCTCTAATATCTATAGTCGAGACTATGTATTGTTTAAACTATCCATTGTCTTGACTATCTATTGTCTCGACTATCTCCTGTCTCGATTATCTATAGCTTCGACTATTTATAGTCCCGACTATCTACTGTCTCGACTATCTATGGTCTCGAGTATATATAGTCGAGTCTATCTATAGTCGAAACAATCAATTGTCTTGACTATCTATAATCTCGATTATCAACTGTTTCGATTATCTATTGTCTCGATTATCTATTGTCTCGATTATCTATAGTTTCGACTATTTATAGTCACTATTATCTATAGTTTCGACTATTTATAGTCTCGACTATCTACTGTCTCGACTATCTATGGTCTCTTATATCTAAAGTCGAGACTATGTATTGTTTCAACTATCCGTTGTCTTGACTATCTATTGTCTCGACTATCTGTAGTTTCAACTATCTCCTGTCTCGATTATCTATAGTTTCGACTATTTATAGTCCCGACTATCTACTGTCTCGACTATCTATGGTCTCGAGTATATATAGTCGAGTCTATCTATAGTCGAAACAATCAATTGACTTGACTATCTACAGTCTCGACTATCAAATGTCTCGATTATCTATTGTCTCGATTACCTATTGTCTCGATTATCTATAGTGTCGACTATTTATTGTCACGATTATCTATAGTTTCGACTATTTATAGTCTCCACTATCTACTGTCTCGACTATCTATGGTCTCTAATATCTAAAGTCGAGACTATGTATTGTTTCAACTATCCGTTGTCTTGACTATCTATTGTCTCGACTATCTGTAGTTTCAACTATCTCCTGTCTCGATTATCTATAGTTTCGACTATTTATAGTCTCGACTATCTACTGTCTCGACTATCTATGGTCTCGAATATATATAGTCGAGTCTATCTATAGTCGAAACAATCAATTGTCTTGACTATCTATAGTCTCGACTATCAACTGTCTCGATTATCTATTGTCTCGATTATCAATAGTTTCGACTATTTATAGTCACGATTATCTATAGTTTCGACTATTTATAGTCTCGACTATCTACTGTCTCGACTATCTACGGTCTCGACTATCAATAGTCGAGACTATCTATTGTTTTGACTATAAATAGTGTCGACATACAATTGTCTTGACTATCTGTAGTCTCGACTATCCATAGTTTCTCGTTTGTCTATAGTCGCGACTATCTATGGTCTGGACTTTCTACTGTCTTGACTATCTATGGTCTCGACTATACGATAACAGCTTATACCATTGTTGTTCTAAATACGGTTATATACAGCCAGTGAACAATACAGGTTTTAAGCCCTATTGTTTCCCAATAGCCCTCTTGCCATGGTCTTCTTTTTGGAGCCTGAAATTCAGATTCTGTTTTACTAATACCCCAAGATGTTGACACAGTCGGTAAAAGAAATATCAGTGTCCCCATGGAGTTAGGTTCCACTTATAGAATTTTTCACCTCCTTTTCAATAGAACTAGTTCGGTATCGTTTGAATTTCTTGCACGACCATTATCGTCCTCCCATATCGTCATAATGTACTCAGAAAATCGGGGTTGCTATTGCCACTTCATCATAAGAATAACCAAATGTTATTCAAAGCATGGTTCTATAGTAAGAGAGATATAAAAAAGAAAAAACTTGTGGTATTCCCCTACCAACAAATCTATTCAAGTCAGGTAAATTTCGTCAGAAGATCGTTCGAGCTTTTTATACCCTTCACCACCATAGGTGGTGCTGATGTTTGTAACGCATAGAAATATTTGTCTTAGAACCACCTTTTAGTATACCAATAGGCTTAGAATCACTTTCTGAGTCGATTTAGCGATGTCCGTCCGTCCGTCTGGCTGGCTGGCTGGACCCCCATGTAAACCTTGTAATCTACACTACACTACAGGTCGCAATTCTAAAGATAATTTGATGAAATTTGGCACAGATCATTTTTTTGATAATGGAACCATGGCTATTGAAATTGGTCGAAATCGGTTCATTATTTATGGTACCTCCCATAGGTCCCACTTCCCGGAATTGCTATATTGGCCACAAGTATCAATATTTTTTCATGAAATTTAAAACAAATACTGCTTATGTATACTTAAATCACTGTACCAAATTTCGTTGAAATCGGTCCACATTTGACCATAGCTCCCATACAAATTCTTCTTTAAAAACGCACTAAATGAGACATAAAATCACTAAAACGCTCGTAAATCTAAAGATAATGGAAATTTTGAGTCTATTTATTGCATACATAATTTTTGTAACAACTGTAATCAATCTGCCAAATTTCGAGATAATCGGTCCACATTCGACCCTAGCTCTCATATAAGTCCAAATGACGGAAACAGGTTGAATATATAAGTTTTGAGAAAATTTTTGTATGATGGCAAAATTTAGCAAATATTTGATTTTACACAGGAAAAATAACACCTTTGACCTTAGTGGTGAAGGGTATCGTATGATCGGCTTGACCGACTATAGCGCTTTCTTGTTTATATTAATATCAATTTTCCTATCGGATATACTGATAATTAATCCAGATTCTTGACTCAAATACAACTTATCTCTTGTCCATAAAAAACTTAAATTTAGATAAGTAAAAGCACCGCACCTCTCGGATCTAACCAACAATATTGTGGAATACGACGTGGAAGCTGTTACATACAAGTACATATCTCCTTTCTGGGTCCGCTATAGAAAAACACCACCTAGAGTAAATATCGGTAATCCTGCACCTAAATCGACCACTATAATGCCATAACGCATGCAAACCGATTTCTTAAAAATATTTTAACTAAAATCACATCATAATTTTTTAACACCAATTTTTATAACATAGAATTTGATCCACATGTCCATTAAATTACCCCTATATTACTTAACACCTCTTACGAAGCCGGTTTGTGTCTTGAATAATTTCCCAACAAATAATATCCCAAGCGTTACACCAACTCCAATTAGAATTGTAGCCAAAACACAACCACATAAACACTTAGCAAATACACAAACCGGACAGAAATACTAATAAAATGCAAAAGTGCTGCCAAATCTTTTAGACACTCTATGAATACTAGGATAATAAACATAAATACTTTTTATGGCTATTTTAAACATCTGAGTCCTCCTTAACCAGAAAACCTAAATTTGTAATAAAATGTTTCCTATCACAGTATTTTTGGGATTAAAATAGTTAACATTTTAGCATAATGTCAAATGAAATGGCAAAAATTGTAAGCTCATAATTCTTGGAAAGCATTTCAAAAATCTGAATTTTCTCTTATAACTTTTCTAAAAAATAATATTGTACAAATGCCTAAATCCTGTCAAAAGCATAATTTAAATATAAAAATTCTTGGGAATAAAAGGGCAAAAATAATAGAATTGAGAAAGAGCAAAACATTTAAGATGTGAAAAATTTAAAAAAATAAAAATTAAAATAATTGGTCATGACACATTTTCAAATGGAAAAGGGATAGAGGGATAATTATAAGACATTTAAAGAAAATATCCAAAAATTTAGCACCTTATGCATAAACAGAAAATCAAGTTATGAAAAACCAACGAATAAAATTTTCTATAGAAAATTTCATCAATAAGAATTTGAAAAATTTTGAAGTCGTTTATATTTAATAGAATAAATCATAGTAAATTGATCTAAGAATCTGAACTAGATCTGAAGTAAAACTGAACTAGAACTGAACCTAGAACTGAACCTAGAACTGAACCAAGAACTGAACCTAGAACTGAACCTAGAACTGAACCTAGAACTGAACCAAGAACTGAACCTAGAACTGAACCTAGAACTGAACCTAGAACTGAACCAAGAACTGAACCTAGAACTGAACCTAGAACTAAACCTAGAACTGAACTAGAACAGATCTAGAACAGAACTAGAACTGAACTAGAACTGAACTAGAACTGAACTAGAACTGAACTAGAACTGAACTAGAACTGAACTAGAACTGAACTAGAACTGAACTAGAACTGAACTAGAACTGAACTAGAACTGAACTAGAACTGAACTAGAACTGAACTAGAACTGAACTAGAACTGAACTAGAACTGAACTAGAACTGAACTAGAACTGAACTAGAACTGAACTAGAACTGAACTAGAACTGAACTAGAACTGAACTAGAACTGAACTAGAACTGAACTAGAACTGAACTAGAACTGAACTAGAACTGAACTAGAACTGAACTAGAACTGAACTAGAACTGAACTAGAACTGAACTAGAACTGAACTAGAACTGAACTAGAACTGAACTAGAACTGAACTAGAACTGAACTAGAACTGAACTAGAACTGAACTAGAACTGAACTAGAACTGAACTAGAACTGAACTAGAACTGAACTAGAACTGAACTAGAACTGAACTAGAACTGAACTAGAACTGAACTAGAACTGAACTAGAACTGAACTAGAACTGAACTAGAACTGAACTAGAACTGAACTAGAACTGAACTAGAACTGAACTAGAACTGAACTAGAACTGAACTAGAACTGAACTAGAACTGAACTAGAACTGAACTAGAACTGAACTAGAACTGAACTAGAACTGAACTAGAACTGAACTAGAACTGAACTAGAACTGAACTAGAACTGAACTAGAACTGAACTAGAACTGAACTAGAACTGAACTAGAACTGAACTAGAACTGAACTAGAACTGAACTAGAACTGAACTAGAACTGAACTAGAACTGAACTAGAACTGAACTAGAACTGAACTAGAACTGAACTAGAACTGAACTAGAACTGAACTAGAACTGAACTAGAACTGAACTAGAACTGAACTAGAACTGAACTAGAACTGAACTAGAACTGAACTAGAACTGAACTAGAACTGAACTAGAACTGAACTAGAACTGAACTAGAACTGAACTAGAACTGAACTAGAACTGAACTAGAACTGAACTAGAACTGAACTAGAACTGAACTAGAACTGAACTAGAACTGAACTAGAACTGAACTAGAACTGAACTAGAACTGAACTAGAACTGAACTAGAACTGAACTAGAACTGAACTAGAACTGAACTAGAACTGAACTAGAACTGAACTAGAACTGAACTAGAACTGAACTAGAACTGAACTAGAACTGAACTAGAACTGAACTAGAACTGAACTAGAACTGAACTAGAACTGAACTAGAACTGAACTAGAACTGAACTAGAACTGAACTAGAACTGAACTAGAACTGAACTAGAACTGAACTAGAACTGAACTAGAACTGAACTAGAACTGAACTAGAACTGAACTAGAACTGAACTAGAACTGAACTAGAACTGAACTAGAACTGAACTAGAACTGAACTAGAACTGAACTAGAACTGAACTAGAACTGAACTAGAACTGAACTAGAACTGAACTAGAACTGAACTAGAACTGAACTAGAACTGAACTAGAACTGAACTAGAACTGAACTAGAACTGAACTAGAACTGAACTAGAACTGAACTAGAACTGAACTAGAACTGAACTAGAACTGAACTAGAACTGAACTAGAACTGAACTAGAACTGAACTAGAACTGAACTAGAACTGAACTAGAACTGAACTAGAACTGAACTAGAACTGAACTAGAACTGAACTAGAACTGAACTAGAACTGAACTAGAACTGAACTAGAACTGAACTAGAACTGAACTAGAACTGAACTAGAACTGAACTAGAACTGAACTAGAACTGAACTAGAACTGAACTAGAACTGAACTAGAACTGAACTAGAACTGAACTAGAACTGAACTAGAACTGAACTAGAACTGAACTAGAACTGAACTAGAACTGAACTAGAACTGAACTAGAACTGAACTAGAACTGAACTAGAACTGAACTAGAACTGAACTAGAACTGAACTAGAACTGAACTAGAACTGAACTAGAACTGAACTAGAACTGAACTAGAACTGAACTAGAACTGAACTAGAACTGAACTAGAACTGAACTAGAACTGAACTAGAACTGAACTAGAACTGAACTAGAACTGAACTAGAACTGAACTAGAACTGAACTAGAACTGAACTAGAACTGAACTAGAACTGAACTAGAACTGAACTAGAACTGAACTAGAACTGAACTAGAACTGAACTAGAACTGAACTAGAACTGAACTAGAACTGAACTAGAACTGAACTAGAACTGAACTAGAACTGAACTAGAACTGAACTAGAACTGAACTAGAACTGAACTAGAACTGAACTAGAACTGAACTAGAACTGAACTAGAACTGAACTAGAACTGAACTAGAACTGAACTAGAACTGAACTAGAACTGAACTAGAACTGAACTAGAACTGAACTAGAACTGAACTAGAACTGAACTAGAACTGAACTAGAACTGAACTAGAACTGAACTAGAACTGAACTAGAACTGAACTAGAACTGAACTAGAACTGAACTAGAACTGAACTAGAACTGAACTAGAACTGAACTAGAACTGAACTAGAACTGAACTAGAACTGAACTAGAACTGAACTAGAACTGAACTAGAACTGAACTAGAACTGAACTAGAACTGAACTAGAACTGAACTAGAACTGAACTAGAACTGAACTAGAACTGAACTAGAACTGAACTAGAACTGAACTAGAACTGAACTAGAACTGAACTAGAACTGAACTAGAACTGAACTAGAACTGAACTAGAACTGAACTAGAACTGAACTAGAACTGAACTAGAACTGAACTAGAACTGAACTAGAACTGAACTAGAACTGAACTAGAACTGAACTAGAACTGAACTAGAACTGAACTAGAACTGAACTAGAACTGAACTAGAACTGAACTAGAACTGAACTAGAACTGAACTAGAACTGAACTAGAACTGAACTAGAACTGAACTAGAACTGAACTAGAACTGAACTAGAACTGAACTAGAACTGAACTAGAACTGAACTAGAACTGAACTAGAACTGAACTAGAACTGAACTAGAACTGAACTAGAACTGAACTAGAACTGAACTAGAACTGAACTAGAACTGAACTAGAACTGAACTAGAACTGAACTAGAACTGAACTAGAACTGAACTAGAACTGAACTAGAACTGAACTAGAACTGAACTAGAACTGAACTAGAACTGAACTAGAACTGAACTAGAACTGAACTAGAACTGAACTAGAACTGAACTAGAACTGAACTAGAACTGAACTAGAACTGAACTAGAACTGAACTAGAACTGAACTAGAACTGAACTAGAACTGAACTAGAACTGAACTAGAACTGAACTAGAACTGAACTAGAACTGAACTAGAACTGAACTAGAACTGAACTAGAACTGAACTAGAACTGAACTAGAACTGAACTAGAACTGAACTAGAACTGAACTAGAACTGAACTAGAACTGAACTAGAACTGAACTAGAACTGAACTAGAACTGAACTAGAACTGAACTAGAACTGAACTAGAACTGAACTAGAACTGAACTAGAACTGAACTAGAACTGAACTAGAACTGAACTAGAACTGAACTAGAACTGAACTAGAACTGAACTAGAACTGAACTAGAACTGAACTAGAACTGAACTAGAACTGAACTAGAACTGAACTAGAACTGAACTAGAACTGAACTAGAACTGAACTAGAACTGAACTAGAACTGAACTAGAACTGAACTAGAACTGAACTAGAACTGAACTAGAACTGAACTAGAACTGAACTAGAACTGAACTAGAACTGAACTAGAACTGAACTAGAACTGAACTAGAACTGAACTAGAACTGAACTAGAACTGAACTAGAACTGAACTAGAACTGAACTAGAACTGAACTAGAACTGAACTAGAACTGAACTAGAACTGAACTAGAACTGAACTAGAACTGAACTAGAACTGAACTAGAACTGAACTAGAACTGAACTAGAACTGAACTAGAACTGAACTAGAACTGAACTAGAACTGAACTAGAACTGAACTAGAACTGAACTAGAACTGAACTAGAACTGAACTAGAACTGAACTAGAACTGAACTAGAACTGAACTAGAACTGAACTAGAACTGAACTAGAACTGAACTAGAACTGAACTAGAACTGAACTAGAACTGAACTAGAACTAGAACTGAACTAGAACTGAACTAGAACTGAACTAGAACTGAACTAGAACTGAACTAGAACTGAACTAGAACTGAACTAGAACTGAACTAGAACTGAACTAGAACTGAACTAGAACTGAACTAGAACTGAACTAGAACTGAACTAGAACTGAACTAGAACTGAACTAGAACTGAACTAGAACTGAACTAGAACTGAACTAGAACTGAACTAGAACTGAACTAGAACTGAACTAGAACTGAACTAGAACTGAACTAGAACTGAACTAGAACTGAACTAGAACTGAACTAGAACTGAACTAGAACTGAACTAGAACTGAACTAGAACTGAACTAGAACTGAACTAGAACTGAACTAGAACTGAACTAGAACTGAACTAGAACTGAACTAGAACTGAACTAGAACTGAACTAGAACTGAACTAGAACTGAACTAGAACTGAACTAGAACTGAACTAGAACTGAACTAGAACTGAACTAGAACTGAACTAGAACTGAACTAGAACTGAACTAGAACTGAACTAGAACTGAACTAGAACTGAACTAGAACTGAACTAGAACTGAACTAGAACTGAACTAGAACTGAACTAGAACTGAACTAGAACTGAACTAGAACTGAACTAGAACTGAACTAGAACTGAACTAGAACTGAACTAGAACTGAACTAGAACTGAACTAGAACTGAACTAGAACTGAACTAGAACTGAACTAGAACTGAACTAGAACTGAACTAGAACTGAACTAGAACTGAACTAGAACTGAACTAGAACTGAACTAGAACTGAACTAGAACTGAACTAGAACTGAACTAGAACTGAACTAGAACTGAACTAGAACTGAACTAGAACTGAACTAGAACTGAACTAGAACTGAACTAGAACTGAACTAGAACTGAACTAGAACTGAACTAGAACTGAACTAGAACTGAACTAGAACTGAACTAGAACTGAACTAGAACTGAACTAGAACTGAACTAGAACTGAACTAGAACTGAACTAGAACTGAACTAGAACTGAACTAGAACTGAACTAGAACTGAACTAGAACTGAACTAGAACTGAACTAGAACTGAACTAGAACTGAACTAGAACTGAACTAGAACTGAACTAGAACTGAACTAGAACTGAACTAGAACTGAACTAGAACTGAACTAGAACTGAACTAGAACTGAACTAGAACTGAACTAGAACTGAACTAGAACTGAACTAGAACTGAACTAGAACTGAACTAGAACTGAACTAGAACTGAACTAGAACTGAACTAGAACTAGAACTGAACTAGAACTGAACTAGAACTGAACCAGAACTGAACTAGAACAGAACTAGAACTGAACTAGAACTGAACTAGAACTGAACTAGAACTGAACTAGAACTGAACTAGAACTGAACTAGAACTGAACTAGAACTGAACTAGAACTGAACTAGAACTGAACTAGAACTGAACTAGAACTGAACTAGAACTGAACTAGAACTGAACTAGAACTGAACTAGAACTGAACTAGAACTGAACTAGAACTGAACTAGAACTGAACTAGAACTGAACTAGAACTGAACTAGAACTGAACTAGAACTGAACTAGAACTGAACTAGAACTGAACTAGAACTGAACTAGAACTGAACTAGAACTGAACTAGAACTGAACTAGAACTGAACTAGAACTGAACTAGAACTGAACTAGAACTGAACTAGAACTGAACTAGAACTGAACTAGAACTGAACTAGAACTGAACTAGAACTGAACTAGAACTAAACTAGAACTGAACTAGAACTGAACTAGAACTGAACTAGAACTGAACTAGAACTGAACTAGAACTGAACTAGAACTGAACTAGAACTGAACTAGAACTGAACTAGAACTGAACTAGAACTGAACTAGAACTGAACTAGAACTGAACTAGAACTGAACTAGAACTGAACTAGAACTGAACTTTTTTTTTTTTTTTTTTTTTTTTTTTTTTTTTTTATTTATTTATTTTTTTATTTACAAGATTTTGACTTAAATATATAGGTTTAGATTTTACATTATAAAGATTTAAAAATCCCGCTAAGCCATTTGGCTTGTCAGCAGGAGAAATTAAAATTTAGTGTAAATTCTTTAAAGTGTTCATTGCGAACTTATAAGATAGTTTTTTAAAAGTTTTTTTCTTTTTGATACGTTTTTTTCATTTATAATATCGTTTTGTATTTTGTTAAATATTGTTGGGAGTGCTACGCCTAAAGCACTTCGACCGTATTCATTTTGGAATTGTTGCACCTTGTATTTGCCTTCTGATCGACTTCTAGTGTTATGTCTGTGATTTATAACGTTTAAAAATCTGTTGTCTTTATAAAACTCGTTTATCAATGTCATGTGATAAATATTTTTAACGTTAAGCAGATTGAGTTGTTTCGACAAGCTGGTATTTAGGTTGTTGATTTGAGTTGCGCTTGGTCGCGTGTTGCTAGATTGATTTCTGGTTTGTGTTGTATTGTTTGTTGTGTGTAGGTGAGTTGTGCTGTTGTTTCTTGTTGATGTTGCTAGCTGAGTATCTTCGTTGTTGAAAGATGTTGGTAAGTTGACATGCATGTGTGAATAATTTTGTCCGACACTGTATGTCAAACTATTGCTCCTTGTGTGTGTGTTGTTGTATATAGAGTACGAAGTTTGAGTTGGATTGTTGCTGATATTTATGTTGCCAACGTTATTTCGTCTTGCTCCCGTTGCCACAAGATCGTTAGTTGAGGTACTGTCTATATTGGTGTCAGTTCTGCTGACGGTGTTGATTTGGTTAATGTTGTAGATGTTACGTGCTTCAGAAAAGTGAAGGTTTTTCAGGAGTGTTTTTAGTAGTTGGTTTTGGGTGTTTTGCAAAAGTCTGCAGTGCGTTGAGCTTCCCCACGCTGATATGCCATGCCTTAAGTGAGATTCTGCAAGTGAGAAATACACTTGCCTGAGGACACTATATGTCGATGAATAACTCAAATGGTGAAGCATATACGATGATTTCCGAAGTTTTTTCTGTAATTCCTCGATGTGTTCCTTCCATTTGAACTTGTTGTCAACTATAACTCCTAAGTATTTGTAGACATCCACTGTTTCGATAATTGTATTACAGTTACAGTTGTCAGCGGTTATATTGAAATTGTTTGCGTGTTTATGTAGGCAGTCTGTGTTATGGAACGTAATTTCTATTGGTGTGTGCGTGAGGTGTCGTGGTCGAATATGCATAATTTTTGTTTTAGTTGCATTTATGACTAACCCATTATCATGGCACCATCGATTGGCTGTATCCAGTTCCTTTTGCATTGTTTCTTCAGCCGATTGTAAATTAAAATTTGAGACGACTATTGCTGTGTCATCAGCATACGCGAAAGATCTACTTCTTTTCAGAGTGCTAAGCAGCTCGTTGGCATATATTATATAAAGAATAGGACCCAATTTTGAACCCTGTGGAACTCCGCAATCTATCGTTGCGTTATCGCTGAATGTATTTTTAATTTTTACTTGATAAGATCTGCATTCAAGATAGTTTTGAAACCACGATAAGGTGTTTCCCCTTATTCCGATTCTTTCAAGCATTTGCAGTAGTTTGGTATGTGACAAAGTGTCAAAAGCCTTGCTGAAATCTATGAATAATGTGAGACAATGCATACCTTTACTTAGATTCGTGTTGATGAAGTTTGCAAAATCTCCCAATAATTTATTAATGTTTTTTCCTTTTTGGAAACCGAATTGATTTTGGTGGATGATCTTGTATTTTTCTAAAAAACTTGTTAATCGTTTAACTACAATTTCTTCCAATATTTTTTCGATGACTGGTAAAATGGCGATGGGTCTGTAGTTGTTGCAATCTGACTTACATCCTGACTTATATATGGGTCTGATCACTGACGTTTTTAATGCGGCGGGTACAATGGCCTCATTAAGGCTTGAGTTGATTATGTGAGTAATTATTTTTGTGAGATATTTTGCGTTGTTTTTAAGATCTATTGCTCTTATACCATCAATTCCTGCGCTTTTGTTTGTCTTTAATGACGTTAAAATACTATATATTTCATCTTCATTTGTATTGGCCATATAAAACGAATTTTGCACTGTTATTGTATTGTTTTCAAGGGTAGCAATTGGACAATTATGCATTATTTTGGTAGTATTATTTTTAAAATTTATTGCAAAGTCATTTGCTAAGTTTGGTAAATTATTAGATCCAAAATTTTTAACAATGTTTTCATCAATACTATTTGTTTTTTTTCCTATAATTTCATTCACGAGTTGCCACGTGACACGAATATTGTTTTTATTTTCAACAAATTTTTTTCTAAAGTAGTTGTTTTTTTCATAAATTATTTTTTTATTTAGTAAGTTTCTAAGTTTTTTATATTCCGATTCATAAGTTTTGTTATTTTTATTTTTCTTCCATTTTTTGAAAAGTTTATCCCTATATTCACATTTTTTAATTAATTCTTCGCTTATCCAAGGATTAGGCGATCTTTTTCTACCCGGCTTTTTAGTTTCTAGGGAGTTATCATATATTTCACGAAAAGTTTCTGATACGGTATTAAATAAATCATTTGTATTTTGAACTTGACATATTATTTGATTCCAGTTTGCATCTTTAATTTTTTCGCACACTGTTTTATTGTTTAGTTTAAGCTGTTGCTCTTGTGTACATTGATCACTGCTATGTGTATTTTCTTGTTGCTGTGTAGCGAAAAAGAGAGCGTAATGATCAGTTGTTGTTGTTGTTACTATTGCTGTGTACTGATCTGCGTATACTTCTTTATTTCTTACAAATATGTGGTCAATGCACGTGGCTGTGTTTTTGCTAAGATCTTCGCGAGTGATTCCCTTTATCATGCATTTCATACCATTCGATATAAGCATATCAAGGTAAGTTGTTGTTGTTTGGGTTTGTTTAATAATATCGATGTTGATATCTCCGACTAATATTATTTCATTTTTTTTGTTTATTTTGTTTACGATGTTTTCAAGTTCGTTGACAAAAAGGGAAATATTCAGACCAGGGGGGCGATAAATGGCAATAAGGGAAAACGATTTGTTATTTATTTTAACGTCGAGTTGTATGAGTTCAAATGAAGAGACGGTTGCAGAAATTTCTGTATAATTAATACTGTCCCTTATGTAGACGGCTATCCCTCCTCCCCTACCCTGCCTGTTAATAAAAACCGCGTTGAAGCCATGGATATTAAATAAAACATTTTCACAATCATTGATATTTGTTTCGACAAGAATTATCAGCTTTAATTTGTTTATTATATTGTTTATGCTCACAAGAAATTTAGAAAAGTTAAGCCTTAGCGAACGAATGTTCATAAAAACAAATGTGATGGGATAACTTAGGTACGTTTCATTTATGTATTTGAAATTATTAACAATTTGGTTTTTGTTTTGATTCATATTTATTTTAGGTTTTTTTTTATTTGTATGTTTTACAGTTTGTAAAAATTTTTATATTTGAAAAAGTTTGTTTTTTATTTTGAAATTGAAAAAAAAAAAATTTTTTATTTTGAAATTGAAAAGGTTTTATATCGAAAAAATTAATTGATACTGACAATTGCTTCAATGTCAGTAGCATTATTAATGAAAATTAATGACGAATTTTCGGTTTTGCGGGCGAATATTTTTCCATCTCTAACCCAGACATATTTCCAATTGGCCTCTTTAGCTTTTGTTTTGGCTACCCATAATAATTGCCGGTTGTGGAAAGTTAATTGATCATTAATATAAATATATTTGATGCTGTTGCTTTCATCATTATTTACAATTTGGGCATCTACTCGGTGCCGAACAATTTTACTCATTACTTCTCTTTTCTTATTCCTTCTCTGAACTAGAACTGAACTAGAACTGAACTAGAACTGAACTAGAACTGAACTAGAACTGAACTAGAACTGAACTAGAACTGAACTAGAACTGAACTAGAACTGAACTAGAACTGAACTAGAACTGAACTAGAACTGAACTAGAACTGAACTAGAACTGAACTAGAACTGAACTAGAACTGAACTAGAACTGAACTAGAACTGAACTAGAACTGAACTAGAACTGAACTAGAACTGAACTAGAACTGAACTAGAACTGAACTAGAACTGAACTAGAACTGAACTAGAACTGAACTAGAACTGAACTAGAACTGAACTAGAACTGAACTAGAACTGAACTAGAACTGAACTAGAACTGAACTAGAACTGAACTAGAACTGAACTAGAACTGAACTAGAACTGAACTAGAACTGAACTAGAACTGAACTAGAACTGAACTAGAACTGAACTAGAACTGAACTAGAACTGAACTAGAACTGAACTAGAACTGAACTAGAACTGAACTATAACTGAACTAGAACTGAACTAGAACTAGAACTGAACTAGAACTGAACTAGAACTGAACCAGAACTGAACTAGAACAGAACTAGAACTGAACTAGAACTGAACTAGAACTGAACTAGAACTGAACTAGAACTGAACTAGAACTGAACTAGAACTGAACTAGAACTGAACTAGAACTGAACTAGAACTGAACTAGAACTGAACTAGAACTGAACTAGAACTGAACTAGATCTGAACTAGAACTGAACTAGAACTGAACTAGAACTGAACTAGAACTGAACTAGAACTGAACTAGAACTGAACTAGAACTGAACTAGAACTGAACTAGAACTGAACTAGAACTGAACTAGAACTGAACTAGAACTGAACTAGAACTGAACTAGAACTGAACTAGAACTGAACTAGAACTGAACTAGAACTGAACTAGAACTGAACTAGAACTGAACTAGAACTGAACTAGAACTGAACTAGAACTGAACTAGAACTGAACTAGAACTGAACTAGAACTGAACTAGAACTGAACTAGAACTGAACTAGAACTGAACTAGAACTGAACTAGAACTGAACTAGAACTGAACTAGAACTGAACTAGAACTGAACTAGAACTGAACTAGAACTGAACTAGAACTGAACTAGAACTGAACTAGAACTGAACTAGAACTGAACTAGAACTGAACTAGAACTGAACTAGAACTGAACTAGAACTGAACTAGAACTGAACTAGAACTGAACTAGAACTGAACTAGAACTGAACTAGAACTGAACTAGAACTGAACTAGAACTGAACTAGAACTGAACTAGAACTGAACTAGAACTGAACTAGAACTGAACTAGAACTGAACTAGAACTAGAACTGAACTAGAACTGAACTAGAACTGAACTAGAACTGAACTAGAACTGAACTAGAACTGAACTAGAACTGAACTAGAACTGAACTAGAACTGAACTAGAACTGAACTAGAACTGAACTAGAACTGAACTAGAACTGAACTAGAACTGAACTAGAACTGAACTAGAACTGAACTAGAACTGAACTAGAACTGAACTAGAACTGAACTAGAACTGAACTAGAACTGAACTAGAACTGAACTAGAACTGAACTAGAACTGAACTAGAACTGAACTAGAACTGAACTAGAACTGAACTAGAACTGAACTAGAACTGAACTAGAACTGAACTAGAACTGAACTAGAACTGAACTAGAACTGAACTAGAACTGAACTAGAACTGAACTAGAACTGAACTAGAACTGAACTAGAACTGAACTAGAACTGAACTAGAACTGAACTAGAACTGAACTAGAACTGAACTAGAACTGAACTAGAACTGAACTAGAACTGAACTAGAACTGAACTAGAACTGAACTGGAACTGAACTGGAACTGAACTGGAACTGAACTAGAACTGAACTAGAACTGAACTAGAACTGAACTAGAACTGAACTAGAACTGAACTAGAACTGAACTAGAACTGAACTAGAACTGAACTAGAACTGAACTAGAACTGAACTAGAACTGAACTACAACTGAACTAGAACTGAACTAGAACTGAACTAGAACTGAACTAGAACTGAACTAGAACTGAACTAGAACTGAACTAAAACTGAACTAGAACTGAACTAGAACTGAACTAGAACTGAACTAGAACTGAACTAGAACTGAACTAGAATTGAACTAGAATTGAACTAGAACTGAACTAGAACTAGAACTGAACTAGAACTGAACTAGAACTGAACTAGAACTGAACTTGAACTTGAACTGAACTGATGTTCAGATCTAACCTTAAAATTTCCCTAGAACTGCTCATATCTTTTGTCTTTTTTGATGTTGACCAGGGACAGAATCATTTAAAAGATTTTATCGGCTACATCATTTATTTTACCACTTATTATTACCAAGTCCCAAAAACATTTAAGATCCATTAACATGAACATTATTCATCCTGTATTTTTCTTAATATTTCATGTTTGTGCATGTTTATCAATGTTTACATTTATCCTTTCATCACTTACCTTTAATTGTAGTTTACGCATTATTCGTGTCTCCTCCCAACGATCCAGCTCATCCCATTCTTTGCCACGTCTACGCAGCAAATAGTAGCGATACATGACAATGGTCACGGCCACCATCAGAGCCAGGCCACTACCAACAGCGGCTCCCAAAACCGCCGAGCTAACCATAACCATTTCAATAAAACAAGTTTACGGCTCAAGAGTCAATTGAATTTTTATAATTTTGTTCAATGAAAATGAGGGGTGGCGCCCTCTTTTTCCTCTTTTTTGCAACTTTTCTCTATACGTTTCCTTTTGTCTGTCTGTGCCACGTTTTCGACAAAAATCCTCCTTTGGGCTGTTGCTGTTGAAAAGATGTTGACAGGAAAATGTCAATAACGCAGCAAATTTGTTGGGGACAGACAACAGCAAGGACCTTTAATATAAAATTATTTAACTATAAAATTCCTGTTGATTGCCAAAGGACTTTGCTGAGATTTTCATACACTTCCTTTCTTCGTTGTCTTAAGCATTTAAAAACTGCAAAGAAAATGTGAAAAAAATAAAAAGGACTATTTAATAAATTTTAAAAGGATATGAAGCAGCTTTTGTTTTTTTTTTTTTATTTTATGATTCCATCCATAGAATAAAAAAACTTAAATTATATTGATTAAGAGTTTATTTAATTTCTTAACTTCAATGTTAAGCATTCTAAGCGAAACCTGTTATATTTTGACGTAAGCGCCATCTATTGAGTAATTATTTTCACAAGCATGTTGGAGCTTGAACTAGGATCCAAACTATAACCTGAACTAGCTCTAAATGAGAACCTAATCTAGAAATTATATATAACTGTAACTGGGGCCGCACTTAAACCTGAATTTTATAATTAAGATTTTTCTATACAAAAAATTGAATAATGAAAATTTTTCTACAGAAAAAATCTTAAAACTAAAATTTTCTTTAGAAAAAATTTTATTCTGAAAATTTTTCTTTAGAAAAAATTTTTCTTTTAAAAAAATTTTAAAATAAAAATTTTTCCATAGAAAATATTTTAAAAAGAAAATTTTTCTATAGAAAAATTTTATAAAGAAAATTTTTCTATAGAAAAATTTTATAAAGAAAATTTTGCTATAGAAAAAATTTTATAAAGAAAATTTTTCTATAGAAAAAATTTTATAAAGAAAATTTTTCTATAGAAAAATTTTATAAAGAAAATTTTTCTATAGAAAAATTTTATAAAGAAAATTTTTCTATAGAAAAAATTTTATAAACAAAATTTTTCTATAGAAAAAATTTTATAAAGAAAATTTTTCTATAGAAAAAATTTTATAAAGAAAATTTTTCTATAGAAAAAATTTTATATAGAAAATTTTTCTATAGAAAAAATTTTATAAAGAAAATTTTTCTATAGAAAAAATTTTATAAAGAAAATTTTTCTATAGAAAAAATTTTATAAAGAAAATTTTTCTATAGAAAAAAATTTATAAAGAAAATTTTTCTATAGAAAAACTTTTATAAAGAAAATTTTTCTATAGAAAAAATTTCATAATAAAAATTTTTCTATAGATTTTTTTCTATAGAAAAAATTTTATAAAGAAAATTTTTCTATAGAAAAAATTTTATAAAGAAAATTTTTCTATAGAAAAAATTTTATAAAGAAAGTTTTTCTATAGAAAAAATTTTATAAAGAAAATTTTTCTATAGAAAAAATTTTATAAACAAAATTTTTCTATAGAAAAAATTTTATAAAGAAAATTTTTCTATAGAAAAAATTTTCATTATGAAATTTTCATTATGAAATTTTTTCTATAGAAAAAATTTCATTATGAAATTTTTTCTATAGAAAAAATTTCATAATGAAAATTTTTCTATAGAAAAAATTTCATAATGAAAATTTTTCAATAGAAAAAATTTCATAATGAAAATTTTTCTATAGAAAAAATTTCATAATGAAAATTTTTCTATAGAAAAAATTTCATAATGAAAATTTTTCTATAGAAAAAATTTCATAATGAAAATTTTTCAATAGAAAAAATTTCATAATGAAAATTTTTCAATAGAAAAAATTTCATAATGAAAATTTTTCTATAGAAAAAATTTCATAATGAAAATTTTTCTATAGAAAAAATTTCATAATGAAAATTTTTCTATAGAAAAAATTTCATAATGAAAATTTTTCAATAGAAAAAATTTCATAATGAAAATTTTTCTATAGAAAAAATTTCATAATGAAAATTTTTCTATAGAAAAAATTTCATAATGAAAATTTTTCTATAGAAAAAATTTCATAATGAAAATTTTTCTATAGAAAAAATTTCATAATGAAAATTTTTCTATAGAAAAAATTTCATAATGAAATTTTTTTTTTTTCATTATGAAATTTTTTATATAGAAAAATTTTCATTATAAAATTTTTCGAAAAAGTTTTCAAGATATTATAAGGTAAAATTATTAAAATTTTCTAAATTTTAAGTTAGTTCACTTATGTTGCAAATCAATTTATGTGCATGTCTATAAATAGACATTTGTTTAAATAAATTATGTTCAAAAATAAAGTCAAGAAAGCAATAAAAGTGAAAACAAAATAAATCCAATTTATATGTACTCCCTCGTAAAGACAGTAAACGGAAATTCTTTAACAAAACCTAAAGAATTCCAAAACCCATCTGGTTTGTAAACCAAAAGATCATGATAATTCCAGAGATTCCACAGATTCGGTTAAGTCTTTCTAATATAAAGAACATGGCCCTCAATATTACAATTTTTAAATATAAAATTTCTTTCGTTTACCATCTTTATATTGTTTAAATGCATGAGTTATTTAAATTTGTATTACGCGAAGTGTAAAATGATATTTTTAAATTTAAATGGCCTTGACAAGGGCAACAGGTGGCAGTTAATCTTGTAAACAGCTAGAAATTCAGTTATTATTATTATTATGGCATGTTTATGTACAATTTGTATTAAAACTTAGCCTATTCACAAAGAGTTCTTGTATATAATTTCCACTGGTTTCTGTCTCGAGCTATTGTTCTAAGTTCGCTAAAAGATTTAGAGGTTTCATTCATTATTGATCTGCGCCATGATGATTTAGGTCGACCCGGTCTTCTTTGACCCTGGGGATTCCACTCCAGAGCTGCATGGGTTACGTCGTTTACATCTTTACGCAACGTGTGTCCAAGCCATCTGTACTTTCTGCGCCTTATTTCACTTTTAATTTCTTCTTGGCTTGTAATTTCCAACAGACGTGCACTGCTGATTGTTCTTGGCCACCATATTCTCAAAATTTTTCGCAGACATCTGTTAACGAACGATTGAAGCTTCTGTGTTATTGCCTTTGTCACGTACCAAGTTTCACTACCATATAATAAAACAGATTTTACACAGGCATTGAAAATTCTTAATTTGGTAGACTGTCGGATATTTTTGCAGCTCCATATGCGATTCAAGCAGGCAAAGGAAAATTTAGCTTTTCGCAGTCGATTTTCGATATCGGTCAATGTACCTCCAATATTATCTACTACACTTCCTAGGTATTCGAATCTACGGACTTCTTCGATCTGGTAGTTGTTAATAACCAGCGTGTTGTTGTTGTTTGCATTAATACGCATGCTCTTCGTTTTATTGCAGTTGACTTTTAGCCCTACTTTAATAGCCTCCTGCGCAAGCACATCAATTTGCGATTGCATATCTTGACATCTGTTGGACAGTAAAACAATGTCGTCAGCGTATGCTAGCTCGCATACCTTCCCATTCAATCCCCACCTAATGCCCATATTTGCCTGGTTAACAACTTGTAAAATAAGGTCCAACGTCGTTATAAATAAAAGGGGTGATAATGCGCATCCTTGTTTTACACCGCTAAGAGTAGGAAATGGATCGCTCAACTGTCCGTCATGCACAACTCTACATATCCCTCCCTCATAGCTATTTTTTATTATGTTAACAATCTTCTCGGGAATTCCTCTCGTTTCTAAGGCTCTCCATATACAATTTCTTTTAAGAGCGTCAAATGCTTTTTCAAAATCAATAAAAGTTAGGTAAAAACTTGCATTGAGTTCAACGGACTGTTCTATCAGTATGCGAATTGTGTTAATATGGTCTGTGCAACTTCTATTAGGCCGAAAACCTGCTTGTGTGTTCGCTAATTTATTGTTAAGTGTCTCGCATATTCTGTTTAAAATTATTTTGTTGAATATTTTAGTGATTGATGGAATAATAGATATACCTCTCCAATTGTTCCTGTTTTTTAGATCCCCCTTTTTAGGTATTTTTATTATGATGGATTCTTTCCATTCTTTGGGTATATTTTCCTCAATCCATATCTTTTGGAAGAGAGGAAGAAACAGAGTTGCCACCCTTTGGGGATTGACTTTAAAGCATTCTGTAGGCAATGAGTCACTTCCTGGAGCTTTGCCTGCTTTTACGGACACAATAGCGTCTACAATTTCATTAAATGTTGGAGGTTCGGTAGAAATATCAAGATTTGGGCTAATGGGATTGAATATATGCGATTCTTCTTCAGTTTCGCCGTGTATAACATTTAATGTACGTTCGAAGTGTTGTTTCCAAGCAATCATCTGTTCATGCTTGTCGGTCAATAAATTACCGCCGTCGTCTGTAATCGCAGTTATATTCTTTATTTTGGTTCCACTTAATTGCCTGGTAATTTTAAAAAGCTCTTTGTTACGGGGTAAAATTAAAGAAAAAAGGCAAAAACTATCGATTTGGATTTTTTAAAAGAAAATAAAGTAATTCCTCTACAACATTAGGGTTGACATTTCCATACAAAAGTTAACGATAGGAAGAATTTTCTATAGAAAAGTTGACGATAGGAAGACTTTTCTATAGAAAAGTTGACGTTAGGAAGACTTTTCTATAGAAAAGTTGACGTTAGGAAGACTTTTCTATAGAAAAGTTGACGTTAGGAAGACTTTTCTATAGAAAAGTTGACGTTAGGAAGACTTTTCTATAGAAAAGTTGACGTTAGGAAGACTTTTCTATAGAAAAGTTGACGTTAGGAAGACTTTTCTATAGAAAAGTTGACGATAGGAAGACTTTTCTATAGAAAAGTTGACGTTAGGAAGACTTTTCTATAGAAAAGTTGACGTTAGGAAGACTTTTCTGTAGAAAAGTTGACGTTGGGAAGACTTTTCTATAGAAAAGTTGACGTTAGGAAGACTTTTCTATAGAAAAGTTGACGTTAGGAAGACTTTTCTATAGAAAAGTTGACGTTAGGAAGACTTTTCTATAGAAAAGTTGACGTTAGGAAGACTTTTCTATAGAAAAGTTGACGTTAGGAAGACTTTTCTATAGAAAAGTTGACGTTAGGAAGACTTTTCTATAGAAAAGTTGACGTTAGGAAGACTTTTCTATAGAAAAGTTGACGTTAGGAAGACTTTTCTATAGAAAAGTTGACGTTAGGAAGACTTTTCTATAGAAAAGTTGACGTTAGGAAGACTTTTCTATAGAAAAGTTGTCGTTAGGAAGACTTTTCTATAGAAAAGTTGACGTTAGGAAGACTTTTCTATAGAAAAGTTGACGTTAGGAAGACTTTTCTATAGAAAAGTTGACGTTAGGAAGACTTTTCTATAGAAAAGTTGACGTTAGGAAGACTTTTCTATAGAAATGTTAACGTTAGGAAGACTTTTCTATAGAAAAGTTGACGTTAGGAAGACTTTTCTATAGAAAAGTTGACGTTAGGAAGACTTTTCTATAGAAAAGTTGACGTTAGGAAGACTTTTCTATAGAAAAGTTGACGTTAGGAAGACTTTTCTATAGAAAAGTTGACGTTAGGAAGACTTTTCTATAGAAAAGTTGACGTTAGGAAGACTTTTCTATAGAAAAGTTGACGTTAGGAAGACTTTTCTATAGAAAAGTTGACGTTAGGAAGACTTTTCTATAAAAAAGTTGACGTTAGGAAGACTTTTCTATAGAAAAGTTGACGTTAGGAAGACTTTTCTATAGAAAAGTTGACGTTAGGAAGACTTTTCTATAGAAAAGTTGACGTTAGGAAGACTTTTCTATAGAAAAGTTGACGTTAGGAAGACTTTTCTATAGAAAAGTTGACGTTAGGAAAACTTTTCTATAGAAAAGTTGACGTTAGGAAGACTTTTCTATAGAAAAGTTGACGTTAGGAAGACTTTTCTATAGAAAAGTTGACGTTAGGAAGACTTTTCTATAGAAAAGTTGACGTTAGGAAGACTTTTCTATAGAAAAGTTGACGTTAGGAAGACTTTTCTATAGAAAAGTTGAAGAAAGAAAGACTTTTCTTTGGAAAAGTTGACGATATGAAGACTTTTTTTTGGAAAAGTTGACGATAGAAAGACTTTTCTATAGAAAAGTTGACGATAGGAGGATTTTTCTTTGGAAAAGTTAACTATAGGAAGACGTTTCTTTGGAAAAAGTGACGATAGGAAGACTTTTCTTTGGAAAAGTTGACGATAGGAAGACTTTTCTTTGGAAAAGTTGACGATAGGAAGACTTTTCTTTGGAAAAGTTGACGATAGGAAAACTTTTCTTTGGAAAAGTTGACGATAGGAAGACTTTTCTTTGGAAAAGTTGACGATAGGAAAACTTTTCATTGAAAAAGTTAACGATAGGAAGACCTTTCTTTAGAAAAGTTGATGATTGGAAGACTTTTCCATAGAAAAGATGACAATAGGAAGACATTATTCCTCTAGTCTTTGTTTTAGTCACTACCCTAGTCATTGATCTAGTCATTACTCTAGTCATTACTTCTGACATTACTTTCGTTATTATTCTTTAAATGTTACTTTCAAATCTAATTTCATGAGCTTCTTTCTTTCAACCATTTTCAACAACATCACAGTAATTAGATTTAAGCCCTCAAATCCCCTAATGGAATAAACCTTCTAATTTACTCTAATACACAAGTTAATTGAATTGAATTGAATATTTTGTTGGTAAACATTTTAAAAACAAATGTTCGCATTTTTTTCATTCAAAACCGCTGTCTAAACATTGAAGTGGGAATTGATACGATAATGAAATCATTATTTTCCAGATAAATTTTATAGTGAAACTTAAAGCAAAATATTCAGTCGCATTTTAAATTGAAGTGAATATATAAAGAGCCACGTTAGCTGTCAACGATAATTAGTTTTGATTCAGAATTTCAAAATGCGTTGCCAATTAATTGCAGCAATAATTACCTTTATCTTGGCCTTGACTTATGTCAAGGCTGAGTTAGGTCAGGGCGATACGGTAGTGGGTCATGTTAATACAGCCGTGGAAGATGTAATAAGTACTGAAATCATTGATGACGAAGAAGCGTTTGTAGTAGAAGCTGAGAATGATAATGATGAAAGCGAGAATGGGAATGAAAACAAAAATGTAGAAGAGGCTGAGGAGGATCATGATCTAGTTGGTGCTAACATTGATGAACTTTCGGATATCTCGGAGCATGAACTAGGTCCCAGACCTAGACCAGTCTCTCGTTTTTAAAAAGGAATTTGTTAATTTTGAAAAGCTTCTTTTATAGAGCAATAAAATGTTATTGATCTATAAACTTTTACAGTTTAATAACTAACTTTATTTAAAGATCAAATAATGAGATTAAAACAATACTTCAAGTCTATTCTTTATTGCACTCGTTATATTTTTAATACAAAAAACTTTTAATGCAAATAAATTTATTAGGTAAAACCCAGCGAACCATATTTTTGAATTAATGGCATATTTCGTTTAATTTGCTTTAAATAATTTCATTAATTTATATTTTCGTTGTTTGCTGGGATATTTAGAGATTTTGTTTATTGCTTTTCCTTTCTATTGTTGCCCTGAATATATTTGATATTTATTATAGATAATTAATTCTGATTGGACTCTCGTTTAATGCAGCTTCTATTATAAGGGATAATGTAACGATTATTTTGTAATTTATATGATGAAATTATAGCTGAGTTATTTTTAATGATTTACGTCAAATTATTTATCTTAAAAGTATGTCCTATTTATCTTAAAAGTATGACATTGATTTCAAAAGAAGAAAGAAATTATAGTCAGTCAAACCAGGCCATGAGATACTCTACACAACGATTACTATAACGACTCATGATTACTATTAAGACTTTATAAAGACTCACGATTACTATTAAGACTTTATAAAGACTCACGATTACTTATAAAACTCTACAAAGACCCACGATTACTTATAGAAATCTATAAAGACTACGATTACTTATAGAAATCTATCAAGACCCACGATTACTTATAGGACTCTATGAAGATCCACGATTACTTATAAGACTCTATAAAGACCCATGATTACTTAAAAGACTCTATAAAAACCCACGAATACTTATAAGACTCTATAAAGATCCACGATTACTTATAAGACGCTATAAAGACCCACTTTTACTAATCTACAAAGACCCACGATTACTTATAATACCCTATAAAGACCCACGATTACTTATAAGACTCTGTAAAGACCCACGATTACTTATAAGACTCTATAAAGACCAACGATAACTTATAAGACTCTATAAAGATCCACGATTACTTATAAGAGTCTGTAAAGACCCACGATTACTTATAAGACTCTATTAAGACCCACGATTACTTATAAGAGTCTGTAAAGACCAACGATTACTTATAAGACTCTAAAAAGACCCACGATTACTTACAAGACCATATAAAGAACCACCATTACTTGTAAGACTCTACAAAGACCCACCATTACTTATAAGACCCTATAAAGACCCACGATTACTTCTAAGACTCTATAAAGAGCCACGTTTACTTATAAGACTCCGTAAAGACCTACGATTACTTATAAGACTCTATAAAGACCTACGATTACTTATAAGAGTCTATAAAGACCCACGATTGCTTATAAAACTCTATAAACACCCACCATTAGCTATATGACTTTATAAAGACCTACGATTACTTATAAGACGCTACAGAGACCCACTATTACTTCTAAGACTTTATAAACCCCTACGATTACTTATAAGACTCTGCAGAGACCCACGATCACTTCTAAGACTTTATAAACCCCTACGATTACTTATAAGACTCTACAGAGACCCACGATTACTTCTAAGACTTTATAAACCCTACGATTACTTATAAGACTCTGTAAAGACTTATAAGACTCTATTAAGACCCACGACTACTTATAAGACTCTACAAAGACCCACGATTACTTATAAGACTCTATAAAGACCCACGATTACTTATAAGACTCTATAAAGACCCACAATTACTTATAAGACTCGATTACTTATAAGACTCTATAAAGACCCACGATTACTTATAAGACTCTATAAAGACCCTCGATTACTTATAAGACTCTATAAAGACCCTCGATTACTTATAAGACTCTATAAAGACCCTCGATTACTTATAAGACTCTATTAAGACCCACGATTACTTATTAGACTCTATAAAGACCCACGATTACTTATAATACTCTGTAAAGACCCACGATTACTTATAAGACTCTATTAAGACCCAAGATTACTTATTAGACTCTATAAAGACCCTCGATTACTTATAAGACTCTATTAAGACCCACGATTACTTATTAGACTCTATAAAGACCCACGATTACTTATAATACTCTGTAAAGACCCACGATTACTTATAAGACTCTATTAAGACCCACGATTACTTATTAGACTCTATAAAGACCCACGATTACTTATAAGACTCTATAAAGACCCACGATTACTTATAATACTCTGTAAAGACCCACGATTATTTATAAGACTCTATTAAGACCCACGATTACTTATTAGACTCTATTAAGACCCACGATTACTTATTAACCTCTATAAAGACCCACGATTACTTATAAGACTCTATAAAGACCCACGAATACTTATAAGACTCTATAAAGTCCCACGATTACTTATAATACTCTGTAAAGACCCACGATTACCTATAAGACTCTATTAAGACCCACGATTACTTATTAGACTCTATTAAGACCCACGATTACTTATTAGACTCTATAAAGACCCACGATTACTTATAAGACTCTATAAAGACCCACGAATACTTATAAGACTCTATAAAGACCCACGATTACTTATAAGACTCTATAAAGACCCACGAATACTTATAAGACTCTATAAAGACCCACGATTACTTATAATACTCTGTAAAGACCCACGAATACTTATAAGACTCTATAAAGACCCACGAATACTTATTAGACTCTATAAAGACCCACGATTACTTATAATACTCTGTAAAGACGCACGATTACTTATAAGACTCTATTAAGACCCACGATTACTTATAAGACTCTATAAAGACCCACGAATACTTATAAGACTCTATAAAGACCCACGATTACTTATAATACTCTGTAAAGACCCACGATTACCTATAAGACTCTATTAAGACCCACGAATACTTATTAGACTCTATAAAGACCCACGAATACTTATAAGACTCTATAAAGTCCCACGATTACTTATAATACTCTGTAAAGACCCACGATTACCTATAAGACTCTATTAAGACCCACGATTACTTATTAGACTCTATTAAGACCCACGATTACTTATTAGACTCTATAAAGACCCACGATTACTTATAAGACTCTATAAAGACCCACGAATACTTATAAGACTCTATAAAGACCCACGATTACTTATAATACTCTGTAAAGACCCACGAATACTTATAAGACTCTATAAAGACCCACGAATACTTATTAGACTCTATAAAGACCCACGATTACTTATAATACTCTGTAAAGACGCACGATTACTTATAAGACTCTATTAAGACCCACGATTACTTATAAGACTCTATAAAGACCCACGAATACTTATAAGACTCTATAAAGACCCACGATTACTTATAATACTCTGTAAAGACCCACGATTACCTATAAGACTCTATTAAGACCCACGAATACTTATTAGACTCTATAAAGACCCACGATTGCTTATAATACTCTGTAAAGACGCACGATTACTTATAAGACTCTATTAAGACCCACGATTACTTATAGAACTTCATAAAGACCCACGATTACTGATAAGACTCTATAAAGACCTACGATTAGGATTCTAAAAAAACCCACGATTACTTATAGGAGTCTATAAAGACCCGCAATTACTTATAGGACTTTATAAAGACCCACGATTAGTAATTGGACCCCATAAGGACCCATGTATGAGTAATAGTACTCTATAAAGGCCCTCAAATACCAAAGAGAATCTATAAAGATCCACAATGGCTAATAGGTTTCTGTAAAGATCCACGATTACTTAAAGAGCTAGTTTAGTAAAAGAATGCATTCTTTTAAATATTCTTTGTTTTTAACAATAAATTATAGTTTCCCAAAGTTTAAACTCTAGATAGTTATAAATATGTTAGTTTATTTTTCAACTATTTCAACTTTGTTACACATGTAACAAACTTTGCTCGTTTCAATTTAAAACTTTATCCTGGCAGCTCCTTTCCCTGTGTATTTTTTTTTTTTTTTTTTGTTAAAAACATCAGTTTTTTTTCAAAATTTTATTTAGTTATACTCTACGCAGTTTTTACCACATATCTGTGGAAAAAACTTTTTTATAAATAAAGGCTGGAAACGAAAGAAATTTTACAAAATTTTGTAATAGAAATATTAAGGTCCTTAATACGAGTGCTAAGCAGCTATGACATTTATCCAATTTAATAAAATCCGAACAAGGTCTTTAGTATTTCAATATCGAAATGTAAAATTATTTTCGCTTCCATACTGTAATAGTTGTTAGTTTTTGTATGTGGTCTATCTTGATTATGAAACCATGGAAAGCAATTCCCTACTTTATGGGATTATTTGGTCAGGATTTTTATTTAATTAGTCTGAAAGAAAGTTTTTTTTAATAAATTAATAAACAAAAAGTTTTAATAAATTACATTCAAATCAAATAAAAGGATAAAATATTAAAATATTTAAGAATCTATTGAATCATAGATGATATCACTAAATATCGATTATATCGATATATAAGGTATATATTCAAAATCATTCCTTAATTACCCCATGAAAGCTTTACCTAACTTCTGTACTTAGAGGCTTAAGTCTTTTTTATCCTGCCTTAATCCTTTCAATTGTCTGAGCATGTGCCTACTTGGACTCTATCCTTATGTAGGTGTCTCTTCCATTCGTTCATTTATGAAAAATCTTGTCTATTATCTGTAAACAATTACTTCCCACATTTTAACATTTCCTTTCAACTTCACTCAACTGTTGATCCTTAACATATAACAAGAAAAAATATCCTTTTCTTGTTATTTCGAGCAGAATAATATTTCACTTAAATTTTTTGTTTCAACAAAAAAATCTAACAAATCTGTTCTCATGCTGTTAACATAGTTATAATAATGATGATTATTTTTGTTTATTTAACAACAAAATATTTGTATAATTTGTAAGCAGTTGTACTGACATTGTTGGGGTACAGTGGTATAAGCAAGTAAACACCCACCGTCAAAAAAATTCAAATTTAACAACCCAAAAAACTTCCAAAACCTTCCAGAAGAACTTCTTTTTTTCTTCCTTAATTTCTTCTTGACTCAACTTTAACATCATGTTAGTATTATCTACAGCTGTAGCTATACTTTTGTCTCCCACTGTAATACCTAACATGTGTTTTACTCATATTCCTCTTCATTACTCCAGTACAAAAGTACAAACTTTTTCAACCGCAGAAAATAAACTTTGTCAATACCAAACCCAAGTGATAAAATAAAAAAAGGATTTTATAAGTACCTAACGCCATAAAAAAAGTACCAAAGAACCAAAGTAGCAAGAACTATAAAAAGAACTGATGCAAGAACTGAAGCAAGAACTTAAGCAAAAACTGAAGTAAGAACTGAAGCAAGAACTAAAGCAAGAACTGAAGCAAAAACTGAAGTAAGAACTGAAGTAAGAACTGAAGCAAGAACTAAAGCAAGAACTTAAGCAAAAACTGAAGGAAGGACTGAAGCAAGAACTGAAGCCAGAACTGAAGCAAGAACTGAAGCAAGAACTGAATCAAGAACTAAAGCAAGAACTAAAGCAAGAACTGAAGCAAGAACTGAATCTAGAATTGAATCTAGAACTGAATCTAGAACTGAACTAGAACTGAAATAGGACTGAACTAGAACTGAACTAGAACTGAACTAGAACTGAACTAGAACTGAACTAGAACTGAACTAGAACTGAACTAGAACTGAACTAGAACTGAACTAGAACTGAACTAGAACTGAACTAGAACTGAACTAGAACTGAACTAGAACTGAACTAGAACTGAACTAGAACTGAACTAGAACTGAACTAGAACTGAACTAGAACTGAACTAGAACTGAACTAGAACTGAACTAGAACTGAACTAGAACTGAACTAGAACTGAACTAGAACTGAACTAGAACTGAACTAGAACTGAACTAGAACTGAACTAGAACTGAACTAGAACTGAACTAGAACTGAACTAGAACTGAACTAGAACTGAACTAGAACTGAACTAGAACTGAACTAGAACTGAACTAGAACTGAACTAGAACTGAACTAGAACTGAACTAGAACTGAACTAGAACTGAACTAGAACTGAACTAGAACTTAACTAGAACTGAACTAGAACTGAACTAGAACTGAACTAGAACTGAACTAGAACTGAACTAGAACTGAACTAGAACTGAACTAGAACTGAACTAGAACTGAACTAGAACTGAACTAGAACTGAACTAGAACTGAACTAGAACTGAACTAGAACTGAACTAGAACTGAACTAGAACTGAACTAGAACTGAACTAGAACTGAACTAGAACTGAACTAGAACTGAACTAGAACTGAACTAGAACTGAACTAGAACTGAACTAGAACTGAACTAGAACTGAACTAGAACTGAACTAGAACTGAACTAGAACTGAACTAGAACTGAACTAGAACTGAACTAGAACTGAACTAGAACTGAACTAGAACTGAACTAGAACTGAACTAGAACTGAACTAGAACTGAACTAGAACTGAACTAGAACTGAACTAGAACTGAACTAGAACTGAACTAGAACTGAACTAGAACTGAACTAGAACTGAACTAGAACTGAACTAGAACTGAACTAGAACTGAACTAGAACTGAACTAGAACTGAACTAGAACTGAACTAGAACTGAACTAGAACTGAAATAGAACTGAACTAGAACTGAACTAGAACTGAACTAGAACTGAACTAGAACTGAAATAGAACTGAACTAGAACTGAAATAGAACTGAACTAGAACTGAACTAGAACTGAACTAGAACTGAACTAGAACTGAACTAGAACTGAACTAGAACTGAACTAGAACTGAACTAGAACTGAACTAGAACTGAACTAGAACTGAACTAGAACTGAACTAGAACTGAACTAGAACTGAACTAGAACTGAACTAGAACTGAACTAGAACTGAACTAGAACTGAACTAGAACTGAACTAGAACTGAACTAGAACTGAACTAGAACTGAACTAGAACTGAACTAGAACTGAACTAGAACTGAACTAGAACTGAACTAGAACTGAACTAGAACTGAACTAGAACTGAACTAGAACTGAACTAGAACTGAACTAGAACTGAACTAGAACTGAACTAGAACTGAACTAGAACTGAAATAGAACTGAACTAGAACTGAACTAGAACTGAACTAGAACTGAACTAGAACTGAAATAGAACTGAACTAGAACTGAAATAGAACTGAACTAGAACTGAACTAGAACTGAACTAGAACTGAACTAGAACTGAACTAGAACTGAACTAGAACTGAACTAGAACTGAACTAGAACTGAACTAGAACTGAACTAGAACTGAACTAGAACTGAACTAGAACTGAACTAGAACTGAACTAGAACTGAACTAGAACTGAACTAGAACTGAACTAGAACTGAACTAGAACTGAACTAGAACTGAACTAGAACTGAACTAGAACTGAACTAGAACTGAACTAGAACTGAACTAGAACTGAACTAGAACTGAACTAGAACTGAACTAGAACTGAACTAGAACTAAACTAGAACTAAACTAGAACTGAACTAGAACTGAACTAGAACTGAACTAGAACTGAACTAGAACTGAACTAGAACTGAACTAGAACTGAACTAGAACTGAACTAGAACTGAACTAGAACTGAACTAGAACTGAACTAGAACTGAACTAGAACTGAACTAGAACTGAACTAGAACTGAACTAGAACTGAACTAGAACTGAACTAGAACTGAACTAGAACTGAACTAGAACTGAACTAGAACTGAACTAGAACTGAACTAGAACTGAACTAGAACTGAACTAGAACTGAACTAGAACTGAACTAGAACTGAACTAGAACTGAACTAGAACTGAACTAGAACTGAACTAGAACTGAACTAGAACTGAACTAGAACTGAACTAGAACTGAACTAGAACTGAACTAGAACTGAACTAGAACTGAACTAGAACTGAACTAGAACTGAACTAGAACTGAACTAGAACTGAACTAGAACTGAACTAGAACTGAACTAGAACTGAACTAGAACTGAACTAGAACTGAACTAGAACTGAACTAGAACTGAACTAGAACTGAACTAGAACTGAACTAGAACTGAACTAGAACTGAACTAGAACTGAACTAGAACTGAACTAGAACTGAACTAGAACTGAACTAGAACTAAACTAGAACTGAACTAGAACTGAACTAGAACTGAACTAGAACTGAACTAGAACTGAACTAGAACTGAACTAGAACTGAACTAGAACTGAACTAGAACTGAACTAGAACTGAACTAGAACTGAACTAGAACTGAACTAGAACTGAACTAGAACTGAACTAGAACTGAACTAGAACTGAACTAGAACTGAACTAGAACTGAACTAGAACTGAACTAGAACTGAACTAGAACTGAACTAGAACTGAACTAGAACTGAACTAGAACTGAACTAGAACTGAACTAGAACTGAACTAGAACTGAACTAGAACTGAACTAGAACTGAACTAGAACTGAACTAGAACTGAACTAGAACTGAACTAGAACTGAACTAGAACTGAACTAGAACTGAACTAGAACTGAACTAGAACTGAACTAGAACTGAACTAGAACTGAACTAGAACTGAACTAGAACTGAACTAGAACTGAACTAGAACTGAACTAGAACTGAACTAGAACTGAACTAGAACTGAACTAGAACTGAACTAGAACTGAACTAGAACTGAACTAGAACTGAACTAGAACTGAACTAGAACTGAACTAGAACTGAACTAGAACTGAACTAGAACTGAACTAGAACTGAACTAGAACTGAACTAGAACTGAACTAGAACTGAACTAGAACTGAACTAGAACTGAACTAGAACTGAACTAGAACTGAACTAGAACTGAACTAGAACTGAACTAGAACTGAACTAGAACTGAACTAGAACTGAACTAGAACTGAACTAGAACTGAACTAGAACTGAACTAGAACTGAACTAGAACTGAACTAGAACTGAACTAGAACTGAACTAGAACTGAACTAGAACTGAACTAGAACTGAACTAGAACTGAACTAGAACTGAACTAGAACTGAACTAGAACTGAACTAGAACTGAACTAGAACTGAAGTAGAACTGAACTAGAACTGAACTAGAACTGAACCTAGAACTGAACCTAAAACTGAACCTAGAACTGAACCTAGAACTGAACCTAAAACTGAACCTAGAACTGAACCTTAAATTAAACCTAGAACTGAACCTAGAACTGAACCTAAAACTGAACCTAGAACTGAACCTAAAACTGAACCTAGAACTGAACCTAGAACTGAACCTAAAACTGAACCTGGAACTGAAAAAAGAACTTAATCAAGAACTGGACCAAGAACTAAAGCAAGAGTGAAGCCGGAACTAAAGCAAGAACTGAGGTAAGAATTGAACTAGAACTGATACTGAATTGGATTAAAGTTTTGTACCCCGGGCCTCATCACTGTTAGCTTTGGAACGTACATTATTTTCAACTAAAAACTTGCACTGAAATAGTAAATTACACTTATACTTTACAAATTACACTTGTTTTCTTATGAAATTTATTTATTTTGTTTGTGATTTATTTGCCAACTTATTACAAACTCGTTGAGTGATATAAAATAATGATCCTGTGTACAGGATAATTGTTGTTATGTAGAAAAAAACCCACATACATACTTTCCCTTTTGACTACAATTCCTGGATGTTAAGACATAGAAAATGATTTGAAATTTAGACAAATTATGACAATTTGTGGAAATAAGTTGATGGCACTTGTAATATCCTGTGTAGACGACAAATTGTCTGAATATTGGAATCCTGTAGGAAATTGGTTTACATGTCTTCGAAGGAAATTGTATAAACAAGTTTTAATTGAGTGTAGGATTGGGAAAATTTGTTTGTTTGTGTTTTGGAATAATTTAGAAATATTTTATTGCACTAGAATTCCACCTTATTACAGTCATTATTACAATAATTGGTAATAAAATGTTTCTGGGTGATTCAAAAAAGACTGTATGGCAATTCCCTGACCTTCAGCTCTTGTTGGTTATTTGAAATCTCTTTTAATGTTTTTCAAATCCAATCATAGAAACGTTTCAATTACCGATAAAATGTTACCTGGTTTTTTATTTTCAGTAATAAACTTTCATGACAGTTATAAAATATTGTTTATTTTCCAATGTTCTTTAACTCCATGACACTGACACTAAGTGAAACTTATGAAACTGCTAAATAAACTTGTCAGTTGCTTCAGTTGCTTAATGGCAACTGATAATTTTTCAAACGTTAGCAATTTTCTTTGTCATTAAAATGAAAGTATCTTATAAAAATGCTACGATATATGTACTTTTGAAGTACAAATAAACAAGTTTATCCCATAAAATGGGTCACTAGGAAGAACAAGCTAAATATGCTCTTAATTTACACTAATTCTCTAAAGTTCAATATACCCTCCTCTAACTTATATACATTTGGAGATATTAAGTTTGTTTTGTGTGAACCCCCGTGATATAGCCGTGATATATCCGCCTAGCATACCAGAGGTCCCAAGTTCGATCTCCGGCTAGACAAAAAAACTATTTTCATAAAAAGCGATTCACCTCATAACTAGGCCAGCCACTAGTTATAAAGTTTTTGACTATATAAAACTTCTCTAACTAATGCATTTTGCCCTTCGAAGCCGAAGTCAAAACTTTTTCTAAAAAAAAATTTTTCTATAGAAAATTTTTGTATTTTTTTTTTTTTTTTTTAAATAGAAACACATTTTTCATACTTATTTTATTTTTATTTATGTTCAAATATTTTATTAAAGCTGATGTTTAAATATTTGGATAATGTTTCCACTAAAACTTTTATAATTTAAAAAAACTTTTAATTTTGTGACTAAAAGAGTTGGGGTTAAGTTCGGTCAAGTGTCAAAAACACGTAATTGTTATTAGTTAATTAATGACTTTCAAAATTGAGTTTCAAAATCATTTAAGTAAAATTAGGAAAAGTGTGTGGTAATATAATTAAAGAGAAGGTCTAACAAACTGGGTCATAGAAATTGCTGTAATAGTTTAAAATTATTTTTAAATTTACTAATATTTTTAAGTCCTAAAGGAAAACCTTTAAATCCTATTTATTTACTTTTTTTTGGCTGCATTTCATAAAATTATATTTAAGTTTCATTTATTTTTTAAATTTTTGGATAATTTTAAATGAGAGCAGGTTTGCAGAAAAAATTTTCTATAGAAAAATTTTTCTAAAGAAAAAATTTTATATAGAAAAATTTTTCTAAAGAAAAAATTTTATATAGAAAAATTTTTCTAAAGAAAAAATTTTATATAGAAAAATTTTTCTATCAAAAAAATTTTCTATAAAAAAATTTTTCTATCAAAAAAATTTTCTATAGAAAAATTTTTCTATCAAAAAAATTTTCTATAGAAAAATTTTTCTATCAAAAAAATTTTCTATAGAAAAATTTTTCTAAAGAAAAAATTTCCTATAGAACTATTTTTCTAAAGAAAAAATTTCCTATAGAACTATTTTTCTAAAGAAAAAATTTTCAATAGAAAAATTTTTCTAAAGAAAAAATTTTCTATAGAAAAATTTTTCTAAAGAAAAAATTTTCTATAGAAAAATTTTTCTAAAGAAAAAATTTTCTATAGAAAAATTTTTCTAAAGAAAAAATTTTCTATAGAAAAATTTTTCTAAAGAAAAAATTTTCTATAGAAAAATTTTTCTAAAGAAAAAATTTTCTATAGAAAAATTTTTCTAAAGAAAAAATTTTCTATAGAAAAATTTTTCTAAAGAAAAAATTTTCTATAGAAAAATTTTTCTAAAGAAAAAATTTTCTATAGAAAAATTTTTCTAAAGAAAAAATTTTCTATAGAAAAATTTTTCTAAAGAAAAAATTTTCTATAGAAAAATTTTTCTAAAGAAAAAATTTTCTATAGAAAAATTTTTCTAAAGAAAAAATTTTCTGTAGAAAAATTTTTCTAAAGAAAAAATTTTCTGTAGAAAAATTTTTCTAAAGAAAAAATTTTCTATAGAAAAATTTTTCTAAAGAAAAAATTTTCTATAGAAAAATTTTTCTAAAGAAAAAATTTTCTATAGAAAAATTTTTCTAAAGAAAAAATTTTCTATAGAAAAATTTTTCTAAAGAAAAAATTTTCTATAGAAAAATTTTTCTAAAGAAAAAATTTTCTATAGAAAAATTTTTCTAAAGAAAAAATTTTCTATAGAAAAATTTTTCTAAAGAAAAAATTTTCTATAGAAAAATTTTTCTAAAGAAAAAATTTTCTATAGAAAAATTTTTCTAAAGAAAAAATTTTCTATAGAAAAATTTTTCTAAAGAAAAAATTTTCTATAGAAAAATTTTTCTAAAGAAAAAATTTTCTATAGAAAAATTTTTCTAAAGAAAAAATTTTCTATAGAAAAATTTTTCTAAAGAAAAAATTTTCTATAGAAAAATTTTTCTAAAGAAAAAATTTTCTATAGAAAAATTTTTCTAAAGAAAAAATTTTCTATAGAAAAATTTTTCTAAAGAAAAAATTTTCTATAGAAAAATTTTTCTAAAGAAAAAATTTTCTATAGAAAAATTTTTCTAAAGAAAAAATTTTCTATAGAAAAATTTTTCTAAAGAAAAAATTTTCTATAGAAAAATTTTTCTAAAGAAAAAATTTTCTATAGAAAAATTTTTCTAAAGAAAAAATTTTCTATAGAAAAATTTTTCTAAAGAAAAAATTTTCTATAGAAAAATTTTTCTAAAGAAAAAATTTTCTATAGAAAAATTTTTCTAAAGAAAAAATTTTCTATAGAAAAATTTTTCTAAAGAAAAAATTTTCTATAGAAAATTTTTTCTAAAGAAAAAATTTTCTATAGAAAAATTTTTCTAAAGAAAAAATTTTCTATAGAAAAATTTTTCCAAAGAAAAAATTTTCTATAGAAAAATTTTTCTATCAAAAAAATTTTCTATAGAAAAATTTTTCTATCAAAAAAATTTTCTATAGAAAAATTTTTCTAAAGAAAAAATTTTCTATAGAAAAATTTTTCTAAAGAAAAAATTTTCTATAGAAAAATTTTTCTAAAGAAAAAATTTTCTATAGAAAAATTTTTCTAAAGAAAAAATTTTCTATAGAAAAATTTTTCTAAAGAAAAAATTTTCTATAGAAAAATTTTTCTAAAGAAAAAATTTTCTATAGAACAATTTTTCTAAAGAAAAAATTTTCTATAGAAAAATTTTTCTAAAGAAAAAATTTTCTATAGAAAAATTTTTCTAAAGAAAAAATTTTCTAAAGAAAAATTTTTCTAAAGAAAAAATTTTCTAAAGGAAAATTTTTCTAAAGAAAAAATTTTCTATAGAAAAATTTTTCTAAAGAAAAAATTTTCTATAGAAAAATTTTTCTAAAGAAAAAATTTTCTATAGAAAAATTTTTCTAAAGAAAAAATTTTCTATAGAAAAATTTTTCTAACGAAAAAATTTTCTATATAAAAATTTTTCTAAAGAAAAAATTTTCTATAGAAAAATTTTTCTAAAGAAAAAATTTTTCTATAGAAAATTTTTTTGATAGAAAAATTTTTCTATAGAATATTTTTTTGATAGAAAAATTTTTCTATAGAAAATTTTTTTGATAGAAAAATTTTTCTATAGAAAATTTTTTTGATAGAAAAATTTTTCTATAGAAAATTTTTTTGATAGAAAAATTTTTCTATAGAAAATTTTTTTGATAGAAAAATTTTTCTATAGAAAATTTTTTTGATAGAAAAATTTTTCTATAGAAAATTTTTTGATAGAAAAATTTTTCTATAGAAAATTTTTTTGATAGAAAAATTTTTCTGTAGAAAATTTTTTTGATAGAAAAATTTTTCTATAGAAAATTTTTTTGATAGAAAAATTTTTCTATAGAAAATTTTTTTGACAGAAAAACTTTTCAATAGAAAATTTTTTTGATAGAAAAATTTTTCTATAGAAAATTTTTTTGATAGAAAAATTTTTCTATGGAAAATTTTTTTGATAGAAAAATTTTTCTATATAAAAATTTTTCTATAGAAATATATCTTGTATACACTCTTTCATAAATCTCTGTTTCTCCGTATTTGTTTGAGACTTATGTTATTTTCTGCGTATTTAGTAGATAAAAAAATAAAATAACATTTTGACACAAATATTTACAACATATTCATGACAGACTGGTTTGTCTAGCTTAACACACTTCCGTTTCTTCATGACTCTTTCCCTTTTGCCCCCTCCCTCTCTATCGCTCATCCGTACCCTCACGAGTGTGCAATAGCTTAACGGGTTATTATTCTTAAAAGTCAATGTATCACAATGGCACTGACTATAATTCTGAGAATTTTATTATATAATTTATTTATTTAACAAAATACTTGTAAACAAAGCAATGGGTGGTTTTAATAACATTCTCGTGCCCTGTGTATCCCTCTCTTTCATAATGTATCTCCTTCTCTTTTTTCACACTCTTTGTTTTTAATACTTACACAAGTACAATTCTGGTACTTAGTCTTTATGATGTAAATCCCTCTTATCTCTTCAACGTCAACGTCATTACTATGCATTCGTTTTGGCTCCCTCTGTTTTATTTTGCCCTTTTCGAACATTATTTATCATATGATAATATCCGTTTTTGTAATATTATTATTATCATTATATACCTCATTAGAATGGCGTCAAAACATCAGCATTTTTCATTATTTTTCTCCCTGTCTTCTGGGTTTTCATCGAAAGGATATGCTAAAGGATAAGGATATTTTCTATTCGAAAATATTATATTATACTTTTCGTCTATCAAACTAGCCAGCAGTCATTTAGACTTTACTGTAATTGTATGGTCTGTCGTAAAAATTTAAGAACTCAATGGGTCCTTTTTGTATAATATCTGACTGTGTGCAAGTCCTTTTGTTGTGTTTGTGAAAGTGTAACATATTAATAGAGCTTCTCTGCTTGTTAATGGTTTCTTTTGTAAGGATCCTTTTGTAATAAAAGTCAAGTGTTTTAAATTTTGAGACAAAAGATATAAGCTGCTTTTAAAATCTTAGAACATACGCACAATGGGGTAGAATATACATAAAATGGGAATGCTTATGTTAGATCTTTAAAAAAATTTTCTATAGAAAAATTTTTCTATCAAAAAAAAATTCTATACAAAAATTTTCTATAGAAAAATTTTTCTATCAAAAAAAAAAATTCTATACAAAAATTTTTCTATCAAAATAATTTTCTTTAGAAAAATTCTTCTATCAAAAAAATTTTCTTTTGAAAAATTTTTCTATCAAAAAAATTTTCTATAGAAAAATTTATCTATCAAAAAAATTTTCTATAGAAAAATTTTTCTATCAAAAAAATTTTCTATAGAAAAATATTTCTATCAAAAAATTTTCTATAGAAAAATTTTTCTATCAAAAAATTTTCTATAGAAAAATTTTTCTATCAAAAAAATTTTCTACAGAAAAATTTTTCTTTCAAAAAAATTTTCTATAGAAAAATTTTTCTATCAAAAAAATTTTCTATAGAAAAATTTTTCTTTCAAAAAAATTTTCTATAGAAAAATTTTTCTATCAAAAAAATTTTCTATAGAAAATATTTCTATATAAAAATGTTTCTATCAAAAAAATTTTCTATAGAAAAATTTTTCTATCAAAAAAATTTTCTATAGAAAAATTTTCTATCAAAAAAAATTTCTATAGAAAAATTTTCCTACAAAAAAAGTTTTCTATAGAAAAATTGTTCTATCAAAAAACTTTTCTATAGAAAAATTTTTCTATCAAAAAACTTTTCTATAGAAAAATTTTTCTATCAAAAAAATTTTCTATAGAAAAATTTTTCTATCAAAAAAAATTTCTATAGAAAAATTTTTCTACCAAAAAAGTTTTCTATAGAAAAATTTTTCTATCAAAAAAATTTTCTATAGAAAAATTTTTCTATCAAAAAAATTTTCTATAGAAAAATTTTTCTTTCAAAAAAAATTCTATAGAAAAATTTTTCTATCAAAAAAATTTTCTATAGAAAAATCTTTCTATCAAAAAAATTTTCTATAGAAAAATTATTCTATCAAAAAAAATTTTCTACAGAAAAATTTTTCTATCAAAAAAATTTTCTATAGAAAAATTTTTCTATCAAAAAAAATTTCTATAGAAACATTTTCCCATCAAAAAAATTTTCTATAGAAAAATTTTTCTATCAAAAAAAATTTCTATAGAAACATTTTCCTATCAAAAAAATTTTCTATAGAAAATATTTCTATAGAAAAATTGTTCTATCAAAAAAATTTTCTATAGAAAAATTTTTTTATCAAAAAAATTTTCTATAGAAAAATTTTTCTATCAAAAAAATTTCCTATAGAAAAATTTTTCTATCAAAAAAATTTTCTATAGAAAAATTTTTCAATCAAAAAAATTTTCTATAGAAAAATTTTTCCATCAAAAAAATTTTCTATAGAAAAATATTTTTATCAAAAAATTTTCTATAGAAAAATTTTTCTATCAAAAAAATTTTCTATAGAAAAATTTTTCTATCAAAAAAATTTTCTATAGAAAAATTTTTCTATCAAAAAAATTTTCTGTAGAAAAATTTTTCTATCAAAAAAATTTTCTATAGAAAAATTTTTCCATCAAAAAAATTTTCTATAGAACAATTTTTCTATCAAAAAAATTTTCTATAGAAAAATTTTTCTATCAAAATAATTTTCTATAAAAAATTTTTCTTTCAAAAAAAATTGCTATAGAAAAAGTTTTCTATCAAAAAACTTTATCTATCAAAAAAATTTTTTATAAAAATTATTTCTATCAAAAATTTTATATAGAAAAATTTTTCTATCAAAAAAATTTTCTATAGAAAAATTTTTCTATCGCAAAAATTTGATATAAAAAATGTTTCTATCAAACAAATTTTGTTTAGAAAAATTTTTCTATCAAAAAAATTTTTTACAGAAAATTTTTCTATCAAAAAAATTTTCTCTAGAAAAATGTTTCTATCACAAACATTTTATATAAAAATTGTTTCTATCAAAAAAATTTTATATAGATAAATTTTTCTATGAAAAAAAAAATTTTTTTACCAAAAAGAAAAAAATTTTCTTAAGAAAATTTTTTGATTAAAAAAATTTTTAATAAAAAATCGTTTCTGTCAAAATATTTTGATAGAAAAATTTTTCTATCACATAAATTTTATATATAAAAATGTTTCTACAAAAAAATTTTCTATTGAAAAATTTTTCTATTTAAAAAATTCTATAGAAAAATTTTTCTATCAAAAAAGTATTCTATTGAAAAATTTTTCTATAGAAAAAAATTGTCTATAGAAAAATCTTTCTATCAAAAAAAATGTCTATAGAAAAATTTTTCTATCAAAAACTTTTCTATAGAAAAATGTTTCTATCAAAAAAATCGATTGTGGATTCGTTTAAAGACGTGACTTTTGAGTCCACTATAAAATATATTATAACAAATTTTTTTATTATATAAAAATCTATATAATTTCCCCTTATCCCCACTGTGCTGCAAAAAATTGCCTTAAGTCTTCAGGAGCTGGCTTAAAATTGAAGATTAAATGATAATTTTTCACATTTAAAATCCAAAGTTTTTTAGGTAACCCCGAGCAATAGAGACAATTTAATGATGGATTAAATTAATTAGCAGTTAAAATGGCTTTAAAGCAGAAAAGGATAATTATCTTAAAGAAGTTAAAGGACGTTTAACTTACACAAAATTTAATTAGGAATTTTCTTTTTGTTACGAAATGTCAATGAACTTTTGAAATCGTTGCTTAAGAATTTTTGATATCAAAAAAATTTACAAAGAAAAATTTTTCTCTGAAAAATATTTTGTATAGAAAAATGTTTCTATAAAAAAATTTTTCATACAAAAATTTTTTCAAGCAAAAAATTCTGGAAAATTTTTTCAATGAAAAAAAATTTCTTTTCAAAAATTTTTCTTGTAAAAAATTCTAAAAAATTTTTTCTATCAAAAAAATTTTCTATAGAAAAAATTTTCTAACAGAAAAAATTTTCTATAAAAAAAATTTTCTATCAACAAATTTTTCTATTTTTTTCTCTAGAAAAATGTTTTGAAAGAAAATTAAAAAAAAAAAAAAATTGTTTGATACCAAAAATTTTCTATAGAAAATTTTTTTGAAAGAAAAATTAAGAAAATTAGAAAATTTTTTTGATAGAAAAATTTTTCTATATAAAATTTTTTTTAAAGAAAAAATTTCCTATAGAAAATTTTTTTAATAGAAAAATTTTTCTATAGAAAATTTTTTTGATAGAAAAATTGTTCTATAGAACATTTTTTTGATAGAAAAATTTTTCTATAGAAAATTTTTTTTATAGAAAAATTTGTCCGTAGAAAATTTTTTTGATAGAAAAATTTGTCCATAGAAAATTTTTTTGATAGAAAAATTTGTCCATAGAAAATTTTTTTGATAGAAAAATTGCTCTATAGAAAATTTTTTTGATGGAAAAATTTTTATATAAAAAATTTTTTTGATAGAAAAATTTTTCTATAGAATATTTTTTTGATAGAAAAATTTTTCTATAGAATATTTTTTTGATAGAAAAATTTTCCTATAGAAAATTTTTTTAATAGAAAAATTTTTCTATAGAAAATTTTTTTGATAGAAAAATTGTTCTATAGAACATTTTTTTGATAGAAAAATTGTTGTATAGAAAATTTTTTTGATGGAAAAATTTTTCTATAGAAAATTTTTTTTAAAGAAAAATTTTCCTATAGAAAATTTTTTTAATAGAAAAATTTTTCTATAGAAAATTTTTTTGATAGAAAAATTGTTCTATAGAACATTTTTTTGATAGAAAAATTTTTCTATAGAAAATTTTTTTTATAGAAAAATTTGTCCATAGAAAATTTTTTTGATAGAAAAATTTGTCCATAGAAAAATTTTTTGATAGAAAAATTTGTCCATAGAAAAATTTTTTGATAGAAAAATTGCTCTATAGAAAATTTTTTTGATGGAAAAATTTTTATATAAAAAATTTTTTTGATAGAAAAATTTTTCTATAGAAAATTTTTTTGATAGAAAAATTTTCCTATAGAAAATTTTTTTAATAGAAAAATTTTTCTATAGAAAATTTTTTTGATAGAAAAATTGTTCTATAGAACATTTTTTTGATAGAAAAATTGTTCTATAGAAAATTTTTTTGATGGAAAAATTTTTCTATAGAAAATTTTTTTGATAGAAAAATTTTTCTATAGAAAATTTTTTTGATAGAAAAATTTTTCTATAGAAAAATTGTTTTTGATATAAAAATTTTTCTATAGAAATTTTTATTGATAAAAAAATTTTTCTATCAAAAAAAATTTCTATAGAAAAATTATTTTATCAAACAAAGTTTCTATAGAGGGATTTCCAAAAATAAATTTTTCTACCTAATTTATTTTTCCATTAAAAAAATTTCTATAGCAAAAATTTTTCTTAAAAAACAAAAAAATTCTGTTGAAAAATTTTTTTATGAAAAAATGCTCTATATAAAAAAAAAGAAAATTTTGCAATCTAAAAAATTCGGCTTAAAAAAATTGTTCTACCTAATTTATCAAAAGAATTTTCGATATAAAAGTGTTTCTATCAAAAAATGTTCTACAGAAAAATTTTTCTAGTGAAAAAAAATTTTCTATTGAATAATTTTTCTATCAAAAAAAAATTCTATTGAATAATTTTACTATCAAAAAAATTTTTAATAGAACAATGTTTCTGTCAGAAAAATTTTCTTTAGAAAAATTTTTCTTTTAAATAAATTTTCTATAGCAAAATTTTTCTTAAAAAATTTTTCAACCAAAAAAAATTTTTATAGAAAAATTTTCTGTAGAAAAATTTTTCTATTAAAAAAAAAAACAGTTTTATAGAAAAAATTTTCTATCAAAAAAATTTTCGATCTAAAAATTTTTCTGTCAAAAATTTTTTTTATGGAAAAATTTTCCTGTCAAAAAAATTTCTAAAGAAAAATTTTTCTATCAAAATAATTTTATAGAAAAATTTTCTGTCAAAAAAATTTTCTATAGAAAAACTTTTTCTATTCAAAAAATTTGCTATCAAAAAAATTTTCTATAAAAAAATTTTAATAGAAAAATTTTTCTATCAACAAAATTTTCTGTAGAAAAATGTTTCTTTTAAATAAATTTTAGTTAATTCTAGTTTTTATATTAAAAAAATTTGCTTTATTCTTCTAGTGTTGCCTACTTTTAGGTGTATTATTAAACCATTAATATTCTAGAATATTAATGAAGTTTATTTTTGTATCTTTTTATATGAAAATTGTCTGTATTTTTTTAATAAAAAAATCCCTTTAGAGCACCAACTTTTTCCATATAAATGAACAAATGATGCGTTTATTGCTGTATTAGAGAAATTGAAGGACAATGGGAAAATTTTAATATTTTTCTAGTCTAAAAGAGAAATAATTAATGTTTCTTCGAAAATCTAAAAAAGACTTGAGAAGAACAAAAATTTATTGTAATCATATTTTAAGATTTTGCAGACAAATGTTAAGCCAGTAAAAGTATGCTTTGATTTATAATAAAAGCATAGCTCCTAGATATATGCTGTAGCTATTGTTAAGATTATTGCTTTGGTGTTGTTTAATATATTTGAGATGTTTCTGTCTTGATTAAGAATTCAGGATGATTTGCATATTTTTCAAGGAGTGTTTTGGTAGATTTTTATATTCTTATTTTATATTTTTATTTTTACTTTATATTGGTTCTTTTTGTTTTCAACAAAAGACTTTAGTGGTTTTTTAATAATGTAATAAAATATGCTATAAATTCTGTGAAAGAAGTAAAAAATATAGACAAAAAATATATGTAAACAATTCTTATTTTTGTTTGCATACTTTTAGGGAGCAAATTAGTGCTAATGACACCTAGTTCAGATTTTTTGTGCTTTGTCAGCTGCTGGCGTATCTAATCGAGAGCACGTGTAAACAAATCCATAATGAGATTTTGTCAAAAATTCGTTTAAGAATAATTGAAGGTGTTTAACACATTTTCAAACTTAAAATTTTTAACAAATTTTTTGAAACATTAAAACGAATTTGATAGCTATTAAATTTAATACTTTTGACATTTTGTAAATGAAATTTTTTTTAAAATTTTCCAAATATTAAAATGTTGTCCAACATTTTGCAAAATTTCGTCATAAATTTTTATGCTGATTAAATTTCTCATTTCATTACAGATAAATTTATTTTTATACATTCATTATAATTCATTTGTTTTGCAGATTTGAAAAAAAATAATTCAATTTTTATTTTAATAATAATTTTCCTCTATTGCGGAGCAAAAAATAATATTAAATTTTATGCAAAGTTTTCTTTACAATTTTTTTTTTTAATTTCTATAGAAAAATTTTTCTATCAAAAAACAGAAAAATTTTTCTTTCAAAAAAATTTTCTATTAAAATTCTATCAAAAAAATTTTCTATAAAAATTCTATCAAAAAAATTTTCTCTAGAAAAATTTTTCTATCAAAAAAAATTTCTATAGAAAATTCTTTCTAACAAAAAAAATTTTTCTATTAAAATTCTATCAAAAAAATGTTCTATAAAAATTCTATCAAAAAAATTTTCTCTAGAAAAATTTTTCTATCAAAAAAAATTTCTATAGAAAAATTTTTCTATCAAAAAAATTTCTATAGAAAAATGTTTCTATGAAAAAAAAATTCTATAGAAAAATTTTTCTATCAAAAAGATTTTCTATAGAAAAATTTTTCTATCCAAAAAATTTCCTATAAAAAAATTTTTCTTTCAAAAAAATTTTCTATTAAAATTCTATCAAAAAAATTTTCTATAAAAATTCTATCAAAAAAATTTTCTCTAGAAAAATTTTTCTATCAAAAAGATTTTCTATAGAAAATTGTTCTATCCAAAAAATTTCCTACAGAAAAATTTTTCCTTCAAAAAAATTTTCTATAGAAAAATTTTTCTATCAAAAAAATTTTTTATAAAAAAATTTTTCTATGAAAAAAATTTTCTATAGAAAAATTTTTCTATCAAAAAAGTTGTCTATACAAAAATTTTTTTTTAAAAAAAATTTTCTATAGAAAAAATTTTCTATCAAAAAATTTTTAGAAAAATTTTTCTATAAAAAAAATTTTCTATAGAAAATTCTTTCTATCAAAAAAATTTTCTATACAAAAAATTTTTCTACAAAAAAAATTTTCTATAGAAAAATTTTTCTATCAAAAAAATTTTCTATAGAAAAATTTTTCTATCAAAAAAATTTTCTATAGAAAAATTTTTCTATCAAAAAAATTTTCTATAGAAAAATTTTGGTTCTTAAAAATTTTTATGTAGAAAATTTTTTATAGAAAATTCTTCGTTTTTTAAAAATTTTTGCTATAGAAAATTTTTAATTTTTAAAAAATTTTTAATTTTTAAAAAATTTTTCTTTTGAAAAATTTTTCTTTATTAGAAATTTTTCTATACATTTGGGTTTCTTTTACGTCAACTTTTCTTTAGAAATATTTTGTTATCGTAGGCTTTTCTATAGAAATTTTGTCCTGTCGTCAACTTTTCTATAGAAATTTAGTCCCATCGTCAACTTTTCTAAAAAAATTTTGTCTTATATTAATTTTTTCTATAAAAGTTTTGTTTTATTGTCAACTTTTCTATGGAACTTTTGTCCTATCGGCAATTTTTCTACTGAAAAATTGTCCTATCGTCAAGTTTTCTACAGAAATTTGGTAATATCTTCAATTTTTCTATAGAAAGTGAATTTTATCGTCAAAATTTCTATAACAATTTTGTCCTATCATCAACCTTTCTATCGAAATTTTGTCCTATTGTCAACTTTTCTATAGAAATTTGATCATATAATCAACGTTTCTGTAGAAATTTTATCCTATCCTAATTTTTTCTATAGAAGCTTTGTCCTATCATCAACTTTTCTTTAGAAATGTCTTTCTATCATCTACTTTTTTTCCTATCGTCAACTTTCTATAGAAATGTCTTCCTATCGTCAACTTTTCTATATAAATATCTTCCTATCGTCAACTTTTCTATAGAAATGTGTTCCTATCATCAACTTTATATTAATTTTTTCTATGGAAACTTTGCCCTATCGTCAACTTTTCTTAAGAAATGTTTTCCTATCATCAACTTTTCTTAAGAAATGTATTCCTTTCGTCAACTTTCTATAGAAATGTCTTCCTATCGTCAACTTTTCTATAGAAATGTCTTCCTATCGTCAACTTTTCTATAAAAATGTCTTCCTATCGTCAACTTTTCTATAGAAATGTTTTCCTATCGTCAACTTTTCTATAGAAATGTTTTCCTATAGTCAACTTTTCTATAGAAATGTTTTCCTATCGTCAACTTTTCTATAGAAATGTTTTCCTATCGTCGACTTTTCTATAGAAATGTTTTCCTATCGTCAACTTTTCTATAGAAATGTTTTCCTATCGTCAACTTTTCTATAGAAATGTTTTCCTATCGTCAACTTTTCTATAGAAATGTTTTCCTATCGTCAACTTTTCTATAGAAATGTTTTCCTATCGTCAACTTTTCTACAGAAATGTTTTCCTATCGTCAACTTTTCTATAGAAATGTCTTCCTATCGTCAACTTTTCTATAGAGATGTTTTCCTATCGTCAACTTTTCTAAAGAAATGTTTTCCTATCGTCAACTTTTCTATAGAAATGTTTTCCTATCGTCAACTTTTCTATAGAAATGTTTTCCTATCGTCAACTTTGCTATAGAAATGTTTTCCTATAGTCAACTTTTCTATAGAAATGTTTTCCTATCGTCAACTTTTCTATAGAAAAGTCTTCCTATTGTCAACTTTTCTATAGAAATGTCTTTCTTTCGTCAACTTTTCTATAGAAAAGTCTTCCTATTGTCAACTTTTCTATAGAAATGTCTTTCTTTCGTCAACTTTTCTATAGAAATGTCTTCCTATCACCAATTTTTTATATAAATGTCTTACTATCGTCAACTTTCTATAGAAATGTCTTCCCATCGTCAACTTCTCTATAGAAATGTCTTCCTATTGTCAACTTTTCTTTATAGATGCCTTCCAATCCTCAACTTTTCTTTAGAAATATCTTCCTATGATCATGTTTTTTATGGAAATGTCTTCCTATCGTCAACTTTTTTATAGAAACTTCTTCCTTTCATCAACTTTTCTATAGAAATGTCTTTCTTTCGTCAACTTTTCTATAGAAATGTCTTCCTATCATAAATTTTTTATATAAATGTTTTCCTATCGTCAACTTTTCTATAGAAATGTTTTCCTATCGTCAACTTTTCTATAGAAATGTCTTCCTATCGTCAACTTTTCTATAGAGATGTTTTCCTATCGTCAACTTTTCTAAAGAAATGTTTTCCTATCGTCAACTTTTCTATAGAAATGTTTTCCTATCGTCAACTTTGCTATAGAAATGTTTTCCTATAGTCAACTTTTCTATAGAAATGTTTTCCTATCGTCAACTTTTCTATAGAAAAGTCTTCCTATTGTCAACTTTTCTATAGAAATGTCTTTCTTTCGTCAACTTTTCTATAGAAAAGTCTTCCTATTGTCAACTTTTCTATAGAAATGTCTTTCTTTCGTCAACTTTTCTATAGAAATGTCTTCCTATCACCAATTTTTTTATATAAATGTCTTACTATCGTCAACTTTCTATAGAAATGTCTTCCTATCGTCAACTTTTCTATAGAAATGTCTTCCTATTGTCAACTTTTCTTTATAGATGCCTTCCAATCCTCAACTTTTCTTTAGAAATATCTTCCTATGGTCATCTTTTTTATAGAAATGTCTTCCTATCGTCAACTTTTTTATAGAAACTTCTTCCTTTCATCAACTTTTCTATAGAAATATCTTTCTTTCGTCAACTTTTCCATAAAAATTTTTTATAGAAATGTCTTCCTATCGTCAAGTTTTCTTTAGAAATGTTTTTATATCATCAACTTTTCTTTAGAAATGTTTTGCTATCCTAAACTTTTCTTTAGAAATGTTTTAATATCTTCAACTCTTCAATGGAAATTTCTTTCGATCGTCAACTTTTCTATAGAAATGTCTTAATATTTTAATTTAACTTTTTGTAAATTCCTTCAATTCAATTTTGTCAATAAACTTTGACTGAGTAATTGAATTGAATTGAATTTCTACATTGTATTAAAAGAATTGTTAAGTTAATTAAAAGTTAAAGTTTATGATTTCTTTTGAAATTTGCTTTAACTATTAACAAATGTGTTTTATTGCAAAATACAGTGGGTGATAAAATTGTTTGCATATTTAAAAATGTGCCTATATATATGTATTAAATGCTGTCTTAAACATGCCATAGATAAAATCACTTCAAAACAGACAAAACTCTTTGATACACTAATTTCTAGGACAATCGACCCACATTGGACCATGGCAACTCTATGGCCTAGGATGCCTTATACTCGGGTTTGCCTTCTTTATAAATATAAAATGTATTTATATGTCCACATCAGTCTTCCCTAAAACTCCGCCCGCTTATTCTTGCTTATTCTTTTTGACTTTCACAAATTCTTGTCCCAGAACTTTACTCTCGCACTGTATTGATACAATTTGAAGTGAAACCATTAAAACCCCTTTCATAACCACTCCATTCTAGAACCACTCATGTTATGATTTATCAACAAAATTTCCTTTTAACACCAGGTTTTCAGATTAGATAAAAAATACAATAAAATGTAATAAAAAAAACGCATAAACCGACAAACGCCTGAACTAAAAAAATCACAGATGGACAGGGAAAAAGTAACCTATGGATAGAAATATATAGAAATGAGTGGAAGTGGTTAAAACAGAGTCGAGAGATAAAGCCTGAGGTTAAAAAAAATATAATAGTTCAAAGATTTTTTCCCTTAAGTAGGAAGAAACTAGAGTCTGGGTACTTGTACTTTTATCTACTTGTAACCACTAATAATCCAAGTGAATTTTATCTATATTTGTTTAAATAGACTTTCCCGCATCCATCCTCTTTATCCATAAGTTGATATCCTTTAGGATACACATAAAATTTTTTATGCTGAAATTAAAGAGGCTTCTTCCCCCCTCCAACAAACACATTTAAACATATGGCAACATATTGTAAAATGGAACGCTTTTTTTTCCTTTTTTCATAAATTGAAAATTAATTTGATTTACTAAAATAATGTAGTCAAAAAAAAAAACGAAAAAAGATGTGATTGGAAATGTTAAATGGTGGAGGAATAGAAGAAATCGTTTGAATAATAATTGAAAATTTTAATTTTTTCCAGGAAATGAAAACGACTAAAATAATATAAGCAAATAGAACTTAGCAACATTTTTATGATTAAAATGGAAATGAATTTAATGAAGAACTAGCACTTGTCTAATCTATTAATAAGCCCGGAACTCAATCTGCAATTGAACTGGAACTAGAACGAACCTAGAACTAAATTCAACCTAGAACTGGAGCAAGAACTGAAGCAAGAAGTAAAGCAAGAACTGAAGTAAGAACTGAAGCAAGAACTGGAGCAAGAACTGAAGCAAGAACAGAAGCAAAATTTGAAGCAAGAACTGAAGCTAGAAATGAAGCAAAAAGAAAAACAAGAACTGAAGTAAGAACTGAAGCAAGAACTGAAGCAAGAACAGAAGCAAGAACTGAAGCAAGAACTGAAGCTAGAAATGAAGCAAGAAGTAAAGCAAGAACTGAAGTAAGAACTGAAGCAAGAACTGGAGCAAGAACTGAAGCAAAAACTGAAGCTAGAAATGAAGCAAGAAGTAAAGCAAGAACTGAAGTAAGAACTGAAGCAAGAACTGGAGCAAGAACTGAAGCAAAAACTGAAGCAAGAACTGAAGCTAGAAATGAAGCAAGAAGTAAAGCAAGAACTGAAGTAAGAACTGAAGCAAGAACTGAAGCAAGAACAGAAGCAAAAACTGAAGCAAGAACTAAAGCTCGAAATGAAGCAAGAAGTAAAGCAAGAACTGAAGTAAGAACTGAAGCAAGAACTGGAGCAAGAACTGAAGCAAAAACTGAAGCAAGAACTGAAGCTAGAAATGAAGCAAGAAGTAAAGCAAGAACTGAAGTAAAAACTGAAGCAAGAACTGGAGCAAGAACTGAAGCAAAAACTGAAGCAAGAACTGAAGCTAGAAATGAAGCAAGAAGTAAAGCAAGAACTGAAGTAAGAACTGAAGCAAGAACTGGAGCAAGAACTGAAGCAAAAACTGAAGCAAGAACTGAAGCTAGAAATGAAGCAAGAAGTAAAGCAAGAACTAAAGTAAAAACTGAAGCATGAACTGAAGCAAAAACTGAAGCAAGAGCTTTTCTTCAGAAATGTCTTCCTATCGTCAACTTTTCCAAAGAAAAGTCTTCCTATCGTCAACTTTTCCAAAGAAAAGTCTTCCTATCGTCAACTTTTCCAAAGAAATTTCTTCCTATCATCAACTTTTCTAAAGAAAAGTCTTCCTATCGTCAACTTTTCCAAAGAAAAGTCTTCCTATTGTCAACTTTTCCAAAGTAAAGGGTTCCTATCGTCATTTTTCCAAAGAAAAGTCTTCCTATCGTCAACTTTTCCAAAGAAAAATCTTGCTATCGTTAACTTTTCCAAAGAAAAGTCTTACTATCGTCAACTTTTCCAAAGAAAAGTCTTCCTATCGTCAACTTTTCCAAAGAAAAGTCTTCCTATCGTCAACTTTTCCAAAGAAAAGTCTTCCTATCCTCAACTTTTCTTAAGAAAAGTCTTCCTATCCTCAACTTTTCTTAAGAAAAGTCTTCCTATAGTCAACTTTTCCAAAGAAAAGTCTTCCTATCGTCAACTTTTCCAAAGAAAAGTCTTCCTATCGTCAACTTTTCCAAAGAAAAGTCTTCCTAACGTCAACTTTTCCAAACAAAAGTCTTCCTATCGTCAACTTTTCCAAGAAAAGTCTTCCTATCGTCAACTTTTCCAAAGAAAAGTCTTCCTATCGTCAACTTTTCCAAAGAAAAGTCTTCCTATCGTCAAATTTTCCAAAGAAAAGTCTTCCTATAGTCAACTTTTCTACAGAAAAGTCTTCCTATCGTCAACTTTTCTATAGAAAAGTCTTCCTATCGTCAACTTTTCTATAGAAAAGTCTTTCTATCGTCAACTTTTCTATAGAAAAGTCTTCCTATCGGCAACTTTTCTTAAGAAATGTCTTATCGTAAATTTTTTTTAGAAATGTCTTCCTATCGTTAACTTTTCTTTAGAAATGTCTTCCTATCTTCAACTTTTCTACAGAAATTTTTTTCTGTCGTCCACTTTTGTTCAGAAATTTTTTCCTATCGTCAACTTTTTCATAAAAATATTTCCTATCGTCAACTTTTCTTTACAAATGTCTTCATAATGTTAACTTTTCTTTATAAATGTCTTCCTACCGTCAACTTTTCTTCAGAAATTTCTTCCTGTCGTTCAGTTTTCTACAGAAAAGTCTTTCTATCGTCAATTTTTCAACAGAAATTTCTTTATATCGTAAAATTTTTAACTGAAATAAACTGCCTACATTTAACATTCGACAATAAAAATTCCTTTAAATATTAAAATTATAATCAATAAATTCTTGGGCATTAAACCAAACCACACGCATTTTTAAAATAGACTAAATTGTATTGAAATAATAACATTTTTATCGATTATTTTTCTCCCCTTTAATTATCTGGTATTTTTCAAAAACCCTCAACAATCTACCACAAAATTAAGTTTTACTCTGACATTCAACAGTTTAATTTTATCATTTGACATGAATCGGCGGCACTAGCAAACAATTACTTACTTTTGAAGAGTGTGACACACAATATCCTTTGTCAGGATTATAGCCATGAACATTTATTTGTCCAAACAAATAATAAAAAATATGAAGAAAATTGTATAAAAAACAGAACTGGATTTTATCAGTTAAAGCAACTAAATAAAAATATGTTTCTTATGTTTTAAGCTCTAGAGCGTATGATTGATATTAATTCAATGAAAAATTGAAGTGTTCTTAGGAAAATCGTTGTAGATTTTTAAGTAATTAAGCAAATGGAATAGTATTTCTGGAAAATAAAATTTAAGAGTCCAGAGCAAATTTGGAAAATTAGCAAAAAAAATTTTTTGAAATTTTAGACCAAAAAAAGTTCATATAAATTTTGTATTAATGTAGCAAACAATTTCTAAGTCTATGATTAACAGAAATGAAACATTTGAGAAGAACCAGGATTTAGTTGAGTCAAAAGACAATGCTTTAATATTAATTAAAAATATTTTTTAAGAGGAATAAAAAATTTCTTGGAATTATGCTCTAAAGCGTATGATTGATATTTATTCAAAGAAAAATTAAATTAATCGTGAAAATGAGCAAAAAGCTTTTGGGTAATGAAAACTGAATTAATGGAGAATTTAAAAAATTTAAGCTGCAAAAGAAACCAATCAAAAAGTCATTCAAAGCTTAAATAGATGGAAGATGACTTGAAAATATTCGGTTTTTAAATTTTATATAGAAAATTTTTCGCTGTAAAAATTTTATAAAGAAAATTTTAGTATAAAAATTGTATAAAGAAAATTTTAGAATAAAAATTTTATAAAGAAAATTTTAGAATAAAAATTTTATAAAGAAAATTTTACGGAATACAAATTTTATATAGAAAATTTTTCGGTGTAAAAACTTTTTATAGAAAAATTTTCGGTGTAAAATTTTTATAAAGAAAATTTTTCGGTATAAAAATTTTATAAGAAAAATTTTGGTGTAAATATTTTATTAAAAAAATTTTCGGTGTAAAAATTTTATTTAAAAAAATTTTCGGCCTAAAAATTATATTAAGAAAATTTTTCGAAGTAAACATTTTATTTAAAAAATTTTTGGGTGCACAAATTTTTAGGTATAAAAATTTTATATACGAAATTTTTCGGTGTAAAACTTTTATAAAGAAAATTTAGTAACTAAAATTTTATAAAGAAAATTTTTCGGTGTAAAAATTTTATATAGAAAATTTTTCGGTATAAAAATTTTATACAAAAATTTTTCGGTATAAAAATTTTATATACAAAATTTTTCGGTATAGAAATTTTATATAGAAAATTTTTTGCTGTAAAAATTTAATATAGAAAATTCTTCGGTATAAAAACTTTATAAAAAAAAATTTCGGTATAAAAATTTTATATACAAAATTTTTCGGTATAGAAATTTTATAAAGAACATTTTTCGCTGTAAAAATTTTATACAAAATAATTTTTCGCTATAAAAATTTTATGTAGAAAAAAAATTTCTATAGTAAAAATTTAATATAGAAAATTTTTCGTTATAAAAATTTTATATAAACATTTTTTGGTGTAAAAACTTTGTATAGACAATTTTTCTGTTTTCAAATTTTAAATAAAAAATTTTTTGGTATAAAAAATTTTAATGAACATTTTTTGGTATTAAAAAATTTTCATAAAAAAATTTTAGGTATAACAATTTTTTATAGAACATTTTTCGGTGTAAGATTTTAAACAGAAAATTTTTGGTAAAAAAATTCTATGTAGAAAATTTTTTGGTGTAAAAATTTTCAATAAAAAAATATTCGGTGCAAAAACTTTATAGAATATTTTTCGTTGTACAAATTTTTTCAGTATAAAAATTTTATATAGAAAATTTTTTGGTGTTAAAATTTTATATAGAAAATTTTTCGGTGTAAAAATTTTATATAAAAAATTTTCTGTGTAAAAATTTTATATAGAAAATTTTCAGTGTAAAAATTTTATATAGAAAATTTTCAGTGCAAAAATTTTATATAGAAAATTTTCGGTGTAAAAATTATATATAGAAAATTTTTGGTGTAAAAAATTTATATAGAAAATTTTCGGTGTAAAAATTTTATGTAGAAAATTTTCGGTGTAAAAATTGTATACAGAAAATTTTTGGTGTAAAAATTTTAAATAGAAAATTTTCGGTGTAAAAATGTTTATAAAGAAAATTTTTCGGTGTAAAAATTTTATATAGAAAATTTTCGGTGTAAAAATTTTCTATAGAAAATTTTTCGGTGTTAAAATTTTCTATAGAAATTTTTTCGGTGTTAAAATTTTCTATAGAAAATTTTTCGGTGTTAAAATTTTCTATAGAAAATTTTTCGGTGTTAAAATTTTCTATAGAAAATTTTTCGGTGTTAAAATTTTCTATAGAAAATTTTTCGGTGTTAAAATTTTATATAGAAAATTTTTGGTGTAAAAGTTTTATATAGAAAATTTTTGGTGTAAAAGTTTTATATAGAAAATTTTTGGTGTAAAAATTCTATGTAGAAAATTTTCGGTGTAAAAATTGTATACAGAAAATCTTTGGTGTAAAAATTTTATATAGAAAATTTTTCGGTGTAAAATTTTTATATAGAAAATTTTCGGTGTAAAAATTTTATATAGAAAATTTTCGGTGTTAAAATTTTCTATAGAAAATTTTTCGTTGTAAAAATTTTATATAGAAAATTTTGGGTGTAAAAATTTTATACAGAAAATTTTTGGTGTAATAATTTTATATAGAAAATTTTCGATGTAAAAATTTTATACAGAAAATTTTCGGTGTAAAAATTTTATGTAGAAAATTTTCGGTGTAAAAATTTTATGTAGAAAATTTTCGGTGTAAAAATTTTATGTAGAAAATTTTCTTTGTAAAAATTTTATGTAGAAAATTTTCGGTGCAAAAATTTTATGTAGAAAATTTTCGGTGTTAAAATTTTCTATAGAAAATTTTTCGGTGTTAAAATTTTCTATAGAAAATTTTTCGGTGTTAAAATTTTCTATAGAAAATTTTTCGGTGTTAAAATTTTCTATAGAAAATTTTTCGGTGTTAAAATTTTCTATAGAAAATTTTTCGGTGTTAAAATTTTCTATAGAAAATTTTTCGGTGTTAAAATTTTCTATAGAAAATTTTTCGGTGTTAAAATTTTCTATAGAAAATTTTTCGGTGTTAAAATTTTCTATAGAAAATTTTTCGGTGTAAAAATTTTATATAGAAAATTTTTCGGTGTTAAAGTTTTCTATAGAAAATTTTTCGGTGTTAAAGTTTTCAATAGAAAATTTTTCGGTGTAAAAATTTTTATATAGAAAATTTTTCGGTGTAAAAATTTTTATATAGAAAATTTTTCGGTGTAAAAATTTTTATATAGAAAATTTTTCGGTGTTAAAATTTTCTATAGAAAATTTTTCGGTGTTAAAATTTTCTATAGAAAATTTTTCTGTGTTAAAATTTCTATAGAAAATTTTTCGATGTTAAAATTTTCTATAAAAAATTTTTCGGTTTTAAAATTTTCTATAGAAAATTTTTCGACTTTAAAATTTTCTATAGAATATTTTTCGGTGTTAAAATTTTCTATAGAAAATTTTTCGGTGTTAAAATTTTCTATAGAAAATTTTTCGGTGTTAAAATTTTCTATAGAAAATTTTTCGGTGTTAAAATTTTCTATAGAAAATTTTTCGGTGTTAAAATTTTCTATAGAAAATTTTTCGGTGTTAAAATTTTCTATAGAAAATTTTTCGGTGTTAAAATTTTCTATAGAAAATTTTTCGGTGTTAAAATTTTCTATAGAAAATTTTTCGGTGTTAAAATTTTCTATAGAAAATTTTTCGGTGTTAAAATTTTCTATAGAAAATTTTTCGGTGTTAAAATTTTCTATAGAAAATTTTTCGGTGTTAAAATTTTCTATAGAAAATTTTTCGGTGTTAAAATTTTCTATAGAAAATTTTTCGGTGTTAAAATTTTCTATAGAAAATTTTTCGGTGTTACAATTTTCTATAGAAAATTTTTCGGTGTTAAAATTTTCTATAGAAAATTTTTCGGTGTTAAAATTTTATATAGAAAATTTTTGGTGTAAAAGTTTTATATCGAAAATTTTTGGTGTAAAAATTTTATATAGAAAATTTTTGGTGTAAAAATTTTATGTAGAAAATTTTCGGTGTAAAAATTGTATACAGAAAATTTTTGGTGTAAAATTTTATATAGAAAATTTTTCGGTGTAAAATTTTTATATAGAAAATTTTCGGTGTAAAAATTTTATATAGAAAATTTTTCGGTATAAAAATTTTATACAAAAATTTTTCGGTATAAAAATTTTATATACAAAATTTTTCGGTATAGAAATTTTATATAGAAAATTTTTTGCTGTAAAAATTTAATATAGAAAATTCTTCGGTATAAAAACTTTATAAAAAAAAATTTCGGTATAAAAATTTTATATACAAAATTTTTCGGTATAGAAATTTTATAAAGAACATTTTTCGCTGTAAAAATTTTATACAAAATAATTTTTCGCTATAAAAATTTTATGTAGAAAAAAAATTTCTATAGTAAAAATTTAATATAGAAAATTTTTCGTTATAAAAATTTTATATAAACATTTTTTGGTGTAAAAACTTTGTATAGACAATTTTTCTGTTTTCAAATTTTAAATAAAAAATTTTTTGGTATAAAAAATTTTAATGAACATTTTTTGGTATTAAAAAATTTTCATAAAAAAATTTTAGGTATAACAATTTTTTATAGAACATTTTTCGGTGTAAGATTTTAAACAGAAAATTTTTGGTAAAAAAATTCTATGTAGAAAATTTTTTGGTGTAAAAATTTTCAATAAAAAAATATTCGGTGCAAAAACTTTATAGAATATTTTTCGTTGTACAAATTTTTTCAGTATAAAAATTTTATATAGAAAATTTTTTGGTGTTAAAATTTTATATAGAAAATTTTTCGGTGTAAAAATTTTATATAAAAAATTTTCTGTGTAAAAATTTTATATAGAAAATTTTCAGTGTAAAAATTTTATATAGAAAATTTTCAGTGCAAAAATTTTATATAGAAAATTTTCGGTGTAAAAATTATATATAGAAAATTTTTGGTGTAAAAAATTTATATAGAAAATTTTCGGTGTAAAAATTTTATGTAGAAAATTTTCGGTGTAAAAATTGTATACAGAAAATTTTTGGTGTAAAAATTTTAAATAGAAAATTTTCGGTGTAAAAATGTTTATAAAGAAAATTTTTCGGTGTAAAAATTTTATATAGAAAATTTTCGGTGTAAAAATTTTCTATAGAAAATTTTTCGGTGTTAAAATTTTCTATAGAAATTTTTTCGGTGTTAAAATTTTCTATAGAAAATTTTTCGGTGTTAAAATTTTCTATAGAAAATTTTTCGGTGTTAAAATTTTCTATAGAAAATTTTTCGGTGTTAAAATTTTCTATAGAAAATTTTTCGATGTTAAAATTTTCTATAAAAAATTTTTCGGTTTTAAAATTTTCTATAGAAAATTTTTCGACTTTAAAATTTTCTATAGAATATTTTTCGGTGTTAAAATTTTCTATAGAAAATTTTTCGGTGTTAAAATTTTCTATAGAAAATTTTTCGGTGTTAAAATTTTCTATAGAAAATTTTTCGGTGTTAAAATTTTCTATAGAAAATTTTTCGGTGTTAAAATTTTCTATAGAAAATTTTTCGGTGTTAAAATTTTCTATAGAAAATTTTTCGGTGTAAAAATTTTCTATAGAAAATTTTTCGGTGTTAAAATTTTCTATAAAAAATTTTTCGGTGTTAAAATTTTCTATAGAAAATTTTTCGGTGTTAAAATTTTCTATAGAAAATTTTTCGGTGTAAAAATTTTCTATAGAAAATTTTTCGGTGTTAAAATTTTCTATAGAAAATTTTTCGGTGTTAAAATTTTCTGTAGAAAATTTTTCGGTGTTAAAATTTTTTTATAGAAAATTTTTCGGTGTTAAAATTTTCTATAGAAAATTTTTCGGCGTTAAAATTTTCTATAGAAAATTTTTCGGTGTTAAAATTTTCTATAGAAAATTTTTCGGTGTTAAAATTTTCTATAGAAAATTTTTCGGTGTTAAAATTTTCTATAGAAAATTTTTCGGCATTAAAATTGTCTATAGAAAATTTTTCGACGTTAAAATTTTCTATAGAAAATTTTTCGGTGTTAAAATTTTCTATAGAAAATTTTTCGGTGTTAAAATTTTCTATAGAAAATTTTTCGGTGTTAAAATTTTCTATAGAAAATTTTTCGGTGTTAAAATTTTCTATAGAAAATTTTTCGGTGTTAAAATTTTGTATAGAAAATTTTTCGGTGTTAAAATTTTCTATAGAAAATTTTTCGATGTTAAATATTTTCTATAGAAAATTTTTCGGTGTTAAAATTTTCTATTGAAAATTTTTCGGTGATTTCTCTCGACATAATAATCCGGAAGCCTATGACGTCTACTCTAACAACGTACTGCTAAATATCGCACGAGAGCTTCCGAATCACTTTAGCCTTTTTTCTGGCTAAAAACTGGACTATAAGGAAGTAGCTGATAGGCTGAGATATTATGTTTTCACAAATAGCTATGGGAAGAAATATATTTTCTGATGGTCAATCCACCTTTAAGTCTCGGAATTCTGTGTTTTTTTAATATAATCTTAGCCCTGAATTGCCGCAATTCTCTCAACAGAAGCCTAGTAGCCATTTTATGTGGGTACCGGTCCACAGAGTAATATTAGGGGATTGTGAGAAGATGAGTTAGCAAGACTGAAACTAGCTTATAAATTTCAAATGAACTAGAATCTGTTGGTATGACAAAGCCAATTAAAAGCTTCTACTGTAAGAAAAAATATATAGCTCAGAAAAAATGGGTTTATACGAGGATTTGTTCCTTCTAGATAAGGTTTGGACCCATTTATATAGGAGACTTTCTCGCTGACTGTCACATTAAAATATTACTGCTAAATATCTTAATCTCCTGACGAAAATACCTACCTTTAATTAGGTTTAAAAAATTATGAAAAATTTTCAAAAATATTTATTTAAGCATCTAGAGCGTATGATTGATATTAATTCATAGAATCATAAAAGTATTGGCAATAAAATTAATATAAAAAGAAAAGTAATGGCAAAAATTAACTTAAGCTTTTTGATTTGGTAAGAGAACATTTTAATGATTTTATAAAGTATAAAATCAAATTAATAGCAAATAAAGGAAATGGAAAAATATTGAGGGAAAGTTGAAAATTGGTAAAAAAAAAATATATTTATTGGTAAGAATTTGTCTTCTTTTTTTACACTTATAACTTTTTTGCATAACTTGAAATTAAATTCTAAATAAATGTCAAGGAAATCATAAATTTTATTCAAAAGCATTTTTTCTCTTTAAATTATTTGGAGCTTTTAGTCCTTTCATCTTCTTTTCTTAAATATTTTTCCAATTTTATCATTTTCATTGATTTCTTAGTTCGAATATGGAAGACAAAAGTTATCAAACATTTGTTTTTTTTTTAAACCACACCAACTAGGACAAATTTAGACTCCCAAACAATTCCCTACTGCATCCTTGACTATTTTTAGCCACTTCCTGTGAGAAAATCAAAGAAAAATTTGATGAATTTGGAAAAACTTTTTGGAGAATAGGTATTACATACCTTAAACAATGCTTAAGTAAATAAAGACATAACTAATTTTGAATTTTTGGAAAAAGTTTATTGTTATTTTTGGTATTCTAGGGAAACTTCTTAAATCGAAATAAGTCTTTGGCAATCGTTAAAGACTTAGAAGGAAAAAATTGGAAAAATTTGAAAATAAAATTTCTCAGGAAGTTTTTAAAATGTGTATAAGCTTTTATTATTCTATTATTCTATAGAAAAACTTAATTTTTTCTATAGAAAAACTTAATTTTTTCTACAGAAAAACTTGATTTTTTCTATATAAAAACTTAATTTTTTCTATAGAAAAACTTAATTTTTTCTATAGAAAAACTTAATTTTTTCTATAGAAAAACTTAATTTTTTCTATAGAAAAACTTAATTTTTTCTATAGAAAAACTTAATTTTTTTTATAGAAAAACTTAATTTATTCTATAGAAAAACTTAATTTTTTTTATAGAAAAATTAAATTTTTTTATAGAAAAACTTAATTTTTTCTATAGAAAAACTTAATTTTTTCTATAGAAAAACTTAATTTTTTCTATAGAAAAACTTAATTTTTTCTATAGAAAAACTTAATTTTTTCTATAGAAAAACTTAATTTTTTCTATAGAAAAACTTAATTTTTTCTATAGAAAAACTTGATTTTTTCTATAGAAAAACTTGATTTTTTCTATAGAAAAACTTAATTTTTTCTATAGAAAAACTTGATTTTTTCTATAGAAAAATTTGATTTTTTCTATAGAAAAACTTGATTTTTTCTATAGAAAAACTTGATTTTTTCTATAGAAAAAATTAAGTTTTTCTATAGAAATAATTAAGTTTTTCTATAGAAAAAATTAAGTTTTTCTATGGAAAAAATCAAGTTTTTCTCTAGAAAAAATCAAGTTTTTCTCTAGAAAAAATCAAGTTTTTCTCTAGAAAAAATCAAGTTTTTCTCTAAAAAAAATCAAGTTTTTCTCTAGAAAAAATCAAGTTTTTCTCTACAAAAAATCAAGTTTTTCTCTAGAAAAAATCAAGTTTTTCTCTAGAAAAAATCAAGTTTTTCTCTAGAAAAAATCAAGTTTTTCTCTAGAAAAAATCAAGTTTTTCTCTAGAAAAAATCAAGTTTTTCTCTAGAAAAAATCAAGTTTTTCTCTAGAAAAAATCAAGTTTTTCTCTAGAAAAAATCAAGTTTTTCTCTAGAAAAAATCAAGTTTTTCTCTAGAAAAAATCAAGTTTTTCTCTAGAAAAAATCAAGTTTTTCTCTAGAAAAAATCAAGTTTTTCTCTAGAAAAAATCAAGTTTTTCTCTAGAAAAAATCAAGTTTTTCTCTAGAAAAAATCAAGTTTTTCTATAGAAAAAATTAAGTTTTTCTATAGAAAAAATTAAGTTTTTCTATAGAAAAAATTAAGTTTTTCTATAGAAAAAATTAAGTTTTTCTATAGAAAAAATTAAGTTTTTCTATAGAAAAAATTAAGTTTTTCTATAGAAAAAATTAAGTTTTTCTATAGAAAAAATTAAGTTTTTCTATAGAAAAAATTAAGTTTTTCTATAGAAAAAATTAAGTTTTTCTATAGAAAAAATTAAGTTTTTCTATAGAAAAAATTAAGTTTTTCTATAGAAAAAATTAAGTTTTTCTATAGAAAAAATTAAGTTTTTCTATAGAAAAATTTAAGTTTTTCTATAGAAAAAATTAAGTTTTTCTATAGAAAAAATTAAGTTTTTCTATAGAAAAAATTAAGTTTTTCTATAGAAAAAATTAAGTTTTTCTATAGAAAAAATTAAGTTTTTCTATAGAAAAAATTAAGTTTTTCTATAGAAAAAATCAAGTTTTTCTATAGAAAAAATCAAGTTTTTCTATAGAAAAAATCAAGTTTTTCTATAGAAAAAATCAAGTTTTTCTATAGAAAAAATCAAGTTTTTCTATAGAAAAAATTAAGTTTTTCTATAGAAAAAATCAAGTTTTTCTATAGAAAAAATCAAGTTTTTCTATAGAAAAAATCAAGTTTTTCTATAGAAAAAATCAAGTTTTTCTATAGAAAAAATCAAGTTTTTCTATAGAAAAAATCAAGTTTTTCTATAGAAAAAATCAAGTTTTTCTATAGAAAAAATCAAGTTTTTCTATAGAAAAAATCAAGTTTTTCTATAGAAAAAATCAAGTTTTTCTATATAACAAATCAAGTTTTTCTATAGAAAAAATTAAGTTTTTCTATAGAAAAAATCAAGTTTTTCTATAGAAAAAATCAAGTTTTTCTATAGAAAAATCAAGTTTTTTTATAGAAAACATTAAGTTTTTCTATAGAAAAAATTAAGTTTTTCTTTAGAAAAAATTAAGTTTTTCTTTAGAAAAAAATAAGTTTTTCTTTAGAAAAAATCAAGTTTTTCTATAGAAAAATCAAGTTTTTTTATAGAAAAAATCAAGTTTTTCTATAGAAAAAATTAAGTTTTTCTATAGAAAAAATCAAGTTTTTCTACAGAAAAAATCAAGTTTTATATTTTCTATAGAAAAAATTTCGTTAGAATATGTTTTCTATAGAAAAAGTTTCGTTAGAATATGTTTTCTATAGAAAAAATTTCGTTAGAATATGTTTTCTATAGAAAAAGTTTCGTTAGAATATGTTTTCGATAGAAAAAATTTCGTTAGAAAATTTTTTCTATAGAAAACATTCCGTTAGAAAATTTATTCTATAGAAAAAATTTCGTTAGAAAATTGTTCATGCCTTTTAAAGTGTAGGGTATAGACCTAAACAGAAGTCTTCTCAAACCCAGGCTTTTCGTTTTCTCAATCTCAATGTTTTCTTTAAAATTATGTTTTTATTTAATAGCTCTTTTTATCTCGAAATTTCCCCAATGCCAATAAACTAAAAACACGTCAACCAAATAAGAAATGACTAAAACTCGATTGCTTTTGTTGAATTTAATAACATTTTTATTAGTTATTAAATAAATAAATAAAAAAAATAATATTTGAATAGAAATGTTTATACTTTAAAGACATTTTGGAATGGAAAAAATACCCCAACGAATCAATTATTCGAGTACTATTGAAGAAAACTTTGGGTTTAAAGTTTGAAGGCATCTATAGTGAAATGTGAACCGATTATAATGAAATTTAATACTGGACTGGTTCATATAGAACTTATCTCGAGTAAATTCGAACATCATGTATTCATATGATATTAGTTGTTTTCGAATTAGTGTAAAGCGATATACTCTAAATATTATGGTACTTTTCAAAACGACCATATGGAAAATCAATGTATGGAAGTGCAATATCTTTATATTAAAGAGTCTTTGCTAGTACTAGTCTTAACTGTAATCCTAGCCTCATCCTGGATCATTTTTCATTATATAGTAGTAGTTTTGCCTCAGAACTATATTAAAATCTCCTATTTAGTACCTTCCTTCTTTTCTATCTAACAAAGAATTTTGGTAATCTTCTTTGTTTTTAAATTTTGAAAGTGTTTTGTATTAATTTCAAAAGAAAAAATTTAATTTAATTATTTCTAGCAAAAGTTATTAATCTTTAAAAGTTTTATGCCATTTTTGAGTATTCGGGTGCGTATGATTGATATTAATTCCTGCCTTAAAGTAAATAAAGTACTTTTTTGACAATTTAAAACCTACATTCTTATGATTTAATGACTACATTTATATAAAAACAGTCTAAAGTTTGAAATCCTTATAATTTAAAACCTTAAGAGAATTAAAACTTTACAAAAAACTTTTCTGAATTCTAGGAATTAAGCAAATTCGAGGAATTATATAATAATGGTCTTTGAAATAAGATAGAAAAGAAACTATTTACTTAAATATAAATCTCAAAATTTTTCAAATTTCTTGAAATCTTATTTAATCTGCAACATCATTGTCATTATTTAATTAGCAACTAAGAATTTTCATCATCATAAAAGATATAAATCTTAAAAATTCTTCCTTTTTGAAAATAGACAAGTGTTGATTTTATCTTATAATCTTCAACTTAGTTTTTATTTGTATTCAAAATTCTGCCACAAGAAACTTCTATCATAATCATTATTATCATCATAATCATCGTCACCATTATCATTATTCTTAAGGATGTTATAAAATTTATTTAGTTGCGGGACTAAAAGGAGTAAGAACTAATGAAAAAAAAGTTAAAAGAAATAAATATATTATTTCTTTTAATATTTTTTCTTACCCCCTGAAGATTTTATTTTAAGTCCTGATAAATAATTTGGTTAGCGTTTGGTTGCGGTAATTAAAAGTTATAAAATGAGAAAAATATATTCTAAAATTACTATCAAGGAAGTAATAAAGAAAGGCACAATAACCCAAAGAAAACTTGAGAAAATTTAAGAAAACTAAACCTTTTAAAGGCCTTTGAAAAAAGACTCTATAATATAGTTCCAAAAAATGATTTGTCATAAGGTCGTTTTGAGAAGTCCCATAAAAAGGAAATTTTTTCTATAGAAAAAATTTCATTAGAAAATAAAAGAAAAAATTTTCTAACGAAATTTTTTCTATAGACAAAAATTTCTAACGAAATTTTTTCTATAGACAAAAATTTCTAATGAAATTTTTTCTATAGAAAAAATTTTCTAACGAAATTTTTTCTATAGAAAAAATTTTCTAACGAAATTTTTTCTATACAAAAAATTTTCTTACAAATTTTTTTTATAGAAAAAATTTTCTTAGAAATTTTTTTTATAGAAAAAATTTTCTTACAAATTTTTTTCTATAGAAAAAATTTTCTTACAAATTTTTTTCTATAGAAAAAATTTTCTTACAAATTTTTTTCTATAGAAAAAATTTTCTTACAAATTTTTTTCTATAGCAAAAATTTTCTAACAAATTTTTTTCTATAGAAAAAATTTTCTTACAAATTTTTTTCTATAAAAAAAATTTTCTTACAAATTTTTTTCTATGCAAAAAATTTGCTTACAAATTTTTTTTATAGAAAAATTTTTCTTACAAATTTTTTTCTATAGACAAAATTTTCTCACAAATTTTTTTTCTATAGAAAAAATTTTCTTACAAATTCTTTTCTATAGAAAAAATTTTCTTACAAATTCTTTTCTATAGAAAAAATTTGCTTATAAAATTTTTTTCTATAGAAAAAATTTTCTAACAAATTTTTTTCTATAGAAAAAATTTTCTTACAAATCTTTTTCTATAGAAAACATTTTCTTACAAATTTTTTTCTATAGAAAAAATTTTCTTACAAATTTTTTTCTATAGAAAAAATTTTCTTACAAATTTTTTTCTATAAAAAAAATTTTCTTACAAATATTTTTCTATAGAAAAAATTTTCTTACAAATTTTTTTCTATAGAAAAAATTTTCTTACAAATTTTTTTTTATAGAAAAAATTTTCTTACAAATTTTTTTCAATGCAAAAAATTTGCTTACAAATTTTTTTCTGTAGAAAAAATTTTCTTACAAATTTTTTTCTATAGAAAAAATTTTCTTACAATTTTTTTTTTATAGAAAAAATTTTCTGACAAATCTTTTTCTATAGAAAACATTTTCTTACAAATTTTTTTCTATAAAAAAAAATTTTCAAATAAATTTTTTTCTATAGAAAAAATTTTCAAACAAATTTTTTTCTATAGATAAAGTTTTCTTACAAATCTTTTTGTATAGAAAAAATGTTCTTACAAATTTTTTTCTATCGAAAAAATTTTCTAACAAATTTTTTTCTATACAAAAAATTTTCTTACAAATTTTTTTCTATAGAAAAAATTTTCTTACAAATTTTTTTCTATAGAAAAAATTTTCTTAAAAATTTTTTTCTATAGAAAAAATTTTCAAACAAATTTTTTTCTATAGAAAAAGTTTTCTTACAAATCTTTTTGTATAGAAAAAATTTTCAAACAAATTTTTTTCTATAGATAAAGTTTTCTTACAAATCTTTTTGTATAGAAAAAAATTTTCTAACAAATTTTTTTCTATACAAAAAATTTTCTTACACATTTTTTTCTATAGAAAAAATTTTCTTACAAATTTTTTTCTATAGAAAAAATTTTCTTACACATTTTTTTCTATAGAAAAAATTTTCTTACAAATTTTTTTCTATAGAAAAAATTTTCTTACAAATTTTTTTCTATAGAAAAAATTTTCTTACAAATTTTTTTCTATAGAAAAAAATTTCTTACAAATTTTTTTCTATAGAAAAAAATTTCTTACAAATTTTTTTCTATAGAAAAAAGTTTCTTACAAATTTTTTTCTATAGAAAAAAATTTCTTAAAAATTTTTTTCTATAGAAAAAAAATTCTTAAAAATTTTTTTCTATAGAAAAAAATTTCTTATAAATTTTTTTCTATAGAAAAATTTTTTTTATATTTTTTTTTTTCTATAGAAAGTCAGAAGTGGTTCCAGCTAAGAGTTGTAGGGCATCTAAGATCAATAAAAAACATATATAAAACATAATTGTCTGGAGACCCCGTTTTTTTGGATTTCCGGCCTTTATTGAACTAAAACAAATAAATAGAAAAAAATATAGTTTTTCTAACCATACAAATCTTTTAACTGAAATTAAATTTTTAAGCCAATACTTATAACCAACTGTTCAAATATTATTGATTTAGGCAAATACATATTTGGTTTAAGAACTGAAAAAAAACACAAAATTTGAACTCAATTTCGAGAAATTACCTTGAAAAAGGTATAAATAAAATTTGAAATTGCCAAATTAAAACAGTTTTAACTTATACCTCGATTTGGATTAAAACTTTGAGAAAACAAAAAAATGCGTTTCATTTTAGCTCTTTTAATTTTAGGATTCGTTTCCTGCAGTGTTTCGGCCAAGCCCTTCGATCTAGCCGAAGCACCCTTGGCTGATGCTGTGCCCGAAGATTTATTGGATGTTAAATTAAATGATGCTGTCGATCTCGACGAACCCGAAGCCGAGGATATTCAACCCGTAGTTGAAGATGAAAACGATGAAACCGAAGTGGAAGCCGCCCATGAAGAAAGCCTAGATAAGGAAATTGAAGCTGTTAAGGAAGATGATGATGAGCAAGATGAAGAAGAAGATGATGAGGAAGATGATGAAGAATCCAAAGAAGACGATGAAGAATCCAAGGAAGATGATGAAGAGTCCAAGGAAGATGATGAAGACAAAAAAGTACAAGTAAACGAACTCAAAAGCGAGAAGGAACAAGATGAAGACAACGAAGATGATGAAGACAACGAAGATGATGAAGAAAACGACGAAGATGAAAAGGAGGAAGCCGATGAAGTAGAAGATGATGAAGATGAAGAAGTCAATTTAAGCGCTGTTCCCCCCAAAATCGGTACCAACCCTGTTTTCAGCGCTGTTCCCCCTCAAATTGGCACCAACCCTATTTTCAGCGCCGTTCCTCCCAAAATCGGTACCAACGCTGTCTTCAGCGCTGTTCCCCCCAAAATTGGCACCAACCCTGAATTCATCAGATTAGCTGCCGTTGATAATGAACCTACTGTTGAACTCAAACCCGCCCCAGTCACTAAGTCCGGTGAAGCCGAAGCTGCTCTTCCCGTCAAACCTCTGCCCATTCTTCAACCTATTCGCCATTTCTTCGAAAACTTGTTGGGTTAAGTGGCTTTCCCTTCAGAATCTTAGTTAAGTCCATTCATTTCTATTAGAAATTTTTGAAACAAAGAATTTGTTTGTGCAATAAATTATCAAAATTGTTGTTTATTTTTAGTTAAAAATTATAAAAAAAAAAATTTAAATATATTCAAAGGTAATGGATCTAGTAATAAAAAAAAATCTTGGAAAATAAAAACGACAATAAAATGACCGGCGACTAGATCTATATTAAGGCCCGAGATTTGGAATCAACCGGGGTTTTATAACTACGCACGATTGGGACTAAACGAGGACTATATAAAAAACCACGATTAGGACTCAACTGAACTATATAAACCCCACGATTAGGACTCAACTGAACTATATAAAGACCTACGATTAGGACTCAACTGAACTATATAAAGACCCACGATTAGGACCCAACTGAACTATATAAAGAACAACGATTAGGACTCAACTGAACTATATAAACCCCACGATTAGGACTCAACTGAACTATATAAAGACCTACGATTAGGACTCAACTGAACTATATAAAGACCCACGATTAGGACTCAACTGAACTATATAAGAACCCACGATTAGGACTCAACTGAACTATATAAAGACCCACGATTAGGACTCAACTGAACTATATAAAGACTCACGATTAGAACTTAACTGAACTGTATAAAGAACCACGATTAGGACTCAACTGAACTATATAAAGACCCACGATTAGGACTGAACTGAGCTAAATAAAGACCCACGATTAGGACTCAACTGAACTATATAAAGACCCACAATTACGACTCAACTGAACTATATAAAGAACCACGATTAGGACTCAACTGAACTATGTAAAGAACCACGATTAGGACTCAACTGAACTATATAAAGACCCACGATTAGGACTCAACTGAACTATATAAAGGTCCACGATTAGGACTGAACTGAACTAAACAAAGACCCACGATTAGGACTTAACTAAACTATATAAAGACCCACGATTAGGACTCAACTGAACTAATCAAAGAACCACGATTAGGACTCAACTGAACTAAACAAAGACCCACGATTAGGACTCAACTGAACAATATAAAGACCCACGATTAGGACTCAACTGAACTATATAAAGACTCACGATTAGGACTCAACTGAACTATATAAAGACCCACGATTAGGACTGAACTGAACTAAACAAAGACCCACGATTAGGACTTAACTAAACTATATAAAGACCCACGATTAGGACTGAACTGAACTAATCAAAGAACCACGATTAGGACTCAACTGAACTAAACAAAGACCCACGATTAGGACTCAACTGAACAATATAAAGACCCACGATTAGGACTCAACTGTACTAAACAAAGACCCACGATTAGGACTCAACTGAACTATATAAAGAACCACGATTAGGACTCAACTGAACTAAACAAAGACCCACGATTAGGACTCAACTGAACTATATAAAGACCCACGATTAGGACTGAACTGAACTATATAAAGAACCACGATTAGGACTCAACTGAACTATATAAAGACCCACGATTAGGACTCAACTGAACTATATAAAGACCCACGATTAGGACTGAACTATATAAAAACCCACGATTAGAACTCAACTGAACAATATAAAGACCCACGATTAGGACTCAACTGAACTATTTTCTATAGAATTTTTTTCTATAGAAAAAATTTTCTTACGAATTTTTTTCTATAGAAAAAATTTTCTTACGAATTTTTTTCTATAGAAAAAATTTTTTTCGATAGAAAAAATTTTTTTACGAATTTTTTTCTATAGAAAAAATTTTCTCAGGAATTATTTTCTATAGAAAAAATTTTGTCAGGAATTTTTTTCTATAGAAAAAATTTTCTTACGAATTTTTTTCTATAGAAAAAATTTTTTTCGATAGAAACAATTTTTTTACGAATTTTTTTCTATAGAAAAAATTTTCTCAGGAATTTTTTTCTATAGAAAAAATTTTATCAGCATTTTTTTTATAGAAAACAATGATATTCTCCACCACGATTAACGGGTCTCAACACCTATTCTTAGAATAATTTTTTAGAAGGTTTTGTATACAAATTAAAAACTTTTTTGTTTAAAATAATTCTTTGTTTCATGAATTTTGCCAATTGAGTAAACACACAAACACAAATATTGATAGGAGATCAACCTAAAACTAAACGCAAGATATTTGAGTCTCGACTCGATCAACTAAAATCGCTTTTTGAAATACAAACGTAATACAAGAGGAGCTGAAACTCAGAAAAATGAACTGAAGAGCGTGCCATTCCTACAAATAATGTTAAAGCTGCCAAAAATTTAAAAACTGGAAAGTAAAAACTCGGCTTAATATGATCAGTAGGGTATCTCGAAAAAAAAGTTCGTAGTACACCACCAAATATAAAGTATTGCTATAAGACTAAGAAATTGGAGGTCCCAATCCATACCCCAAATAATTAATAAATTCGTCATTATTGAAAATCAATTTTAAGTTAGTAAAAGATTGTCAACTTCACTAGTTTTTGAATAAACCTTTCCAACTCATCATGATTTAAAAAAGGTTCAATAAAGCTAAAATTTCCCTAAACAAAGCTGATTTCCTAAATATGCCATATTGAAAACATTTTCAATAAATCCCTTAATTCATCTTAGGTATTATTATATTTAAATAAAAGCTTTTTTCGCAAATGTACAAGGAAAATTAAAGCAGACAGGCTTTAGGTCATTTACTAAGATTACAAAATTCCTAAAAAGAAATTAGGTGGCACACACGCTTAAAATGATATAAAAGCAATATCAAGTGAATTCAAAACAAAAACAACACAATAAAATTAAAGCCCCAAAATAGGCAACAGTTTTGTTTAAAAAAACAAAATACACAAACATCCGGAACAAAACCACAATAAAAGTTCATTTCAAAGCATGTGTGTGTGTGTGTTGTTGAATTGTTATTTGTCAAGTGACTGAAAGACTAAAATCAAATGAGATCTTTTTCATTCAAAGTTGGCCGAAATTTTGGGATACGTATTTTTGTTAACAAATAAATATTCATCACGAGTAGAAAACTGATTTGTTATTTTATCTAAAAAGTCTGCAAATAACATACAAAACCACAAAGGAAATAGTAAATGTATAGGAATAGGAACCAAACTAGAAGTGAAAACGTGGGCAGGAAAATGGCATTGGAATAGAAAATAAATAATATAAAAAATTAGCCAGATAAGACTAATATTAGCGAGAAAATAGAGAAATAAAACATGACAGAAATAATAAAGCAATATGACACGCATTAGTTTAATGCACAGTGGGGTAAAAAGCAAAAAAAAAACCAGCGCTGGACACAAACCAAAACAGAACTAAGACTGAACTATACTATATTCTATAGAAGGCATACATTTCTAAAGAAAAGTGGACGATAGCAAACTTTTCTATAGAAAAGTGGACGATAAACAAACATTTTCATATAAAAGTGAACGATAGGCAAACATTTCTATAGAAAAGTGGTCTATAGGCAAACTTTTCTATAGAAAAGTTTTCTATGGAATAGTGGATGAAAGGTTAACTTTTCTATAGAAAAGTGGACGATAGACAAACTTTTCTATAGAAAAGTGGACGATGGGCAAACTTTTCTATAGAAAAGTGGACGATAGGCAAACTTTTCTAAAGAAAAGTGGACTATAGGCAAACTTTTCTAAAGATAAGTGGACAATAGACAAACTTTTCTAAAGAAAAGTGGACGATAGGCAAACTTTTCTAAGGAAAAGTGAACGATAATCAAACTTTTCTAAAGAAATGTGGACTATAGGCAAACTTTTCTAAAGAAAAGTGGACAATAGGCAAACTTTTCTTAAGAAAAGAGGACGATAGGCAAACTTTTTTTAAGAAAAGTTGACGGTAGGCAAACTTTTTTAAAGGAAAGGGGACGATAAACAAACATTTTCATATGAAAGTGAACGATAGGCAAACATTTCTATAGAAAAGGGGTCTATAGGCAAACTTTTCTATAGAAAAGTTTTCTATGGAATAGTGGATGAAAGGTTAACTTTTCTATAGAAAAGTGGACGATAGACAAACTTTTCTATAGAAAAGTGGACGATGGGCAAACTTTTCTATAGAAAAGTGGACGATAGGCAAACTTTTCTAAAGAAAAGTGGACTATAGGCAAACTTTTCTAAAGATAAGTGGACAATAGGCAAACTTTTCTAAAGAAAAGTGGACGATAGGCAAACTTTTCTAAGGAAAAGTGGACGATAGGCAAACCTTTTTAAAGAAATGTGGACTATAGGCAAACTTTTCTAAAGAAAAGTGGACAATAGGCAAACTTTTCTTAAGAAAAGTGGACGATAGGCAAACTTTTCTTAAGAAAAGTTGACGGTAGGCAAACTTTTTTAAAGAAAAGTGGACGATAGGCAAACTTTTTTAAAGAAAAGTGGACGATAGGCAAACTTTTCTAAAGAAAAGTGGACGATAGGCAAACTTTTCTAAAGAAAAGTGGACGATAGGCGAACTTTTCTAAAGAAAAGTGGACGATAGGAAAACTTTTTTAAAGAAAAGTTTGCGATGGGCAAACTTTTCTAAAGAAAAGTGGGCTATAGGCAAACTTTTCTAAAGAAAAGTGGACGATAGGAAGACTTTTCTAAAGAAAAGTGGACGATAGGAAGACTTTTCTAAAGAAAAGTGGACAATAGGAAGACTTTTCTAAAGAAAAGTGGACGACAGGCAAACTTTTCTAAAGAAAAGTAGGCGATAGGCAAACTTTTCTAAAGAAAAGTGGACGATAGGCAAACTTTTCTATAGAAAAGTGGACAATAGGCAAACTTTTCTATAGAAAAGTGGACGATAGGCAAACTTTTCTATAGAAAAGTGGACGATAGGCAAACTTTTCTAAAGAAAAGTAGACGATAGGCAAACTTTTCTAAAGAAAAGTGGACGATAGGCAAACTTTTCTAAAGAAAAGTGGACTATAGGCAAACTTTTCTAAAGAAAAGTGGACGATAGGCAAACTTTTCTAAAGAAAAGTGGACGATAGGCAAACTTTTCTAAAGAAAAGTGGACGATAGGCAAACTTTTCTAAAGAAAAGTGGACTATAGGCAAACTTTTCTAAAGAAAAGTAGACGATAGGCAAACTTTCCTAAAGAAAAGTGGACGATAGGCAATCTTTTCTAAAGAAAAGTAGACGATAGGCAAACTTTTCTATAGAAAAGTGGACGATAGGCAAACTGTTCTATAGAAAAGTGGACGATAGGCAAACTTTTCTATAGAAAAGTGGACGATTGTCAAACTTTTCTATAGAAAAGTGGACGATAGGTAATTTTTACTATAGATAAGTTGACGATAGGCAATTTTTACAATAGAAAAGTTGACGATAGTCAATTTTTTGTATAGAAAAGTTGACGGTAGGCAATTTTTTGTATAGAAAAGTTAACGGCAGGCAATTTTTTATGGAAAAGTTGACAATAGGCAATTTTTGTTGACGATAAGCAAATTTTTCTATAGAAAAGCGGGCGATAGGCAAACTTATCTAGAGAAAAGTGGACGATAAGCAATTTTTTCTACAGAAAAGTTGACGTTGGGCAAAAAGTGGACGATAGACAATTTTTGCTATAGAAAAGTTGACGTTATTCAATTATTTCTATAAAATAATTGACAGTAGCAATTTTTTCCATAGAAAATTTGACGGTAGGCAATTTTTTCTATAGAAAAATTTGATGGTAGGCAATTTTTTCTATAGAAAAATTGACGATAGGTAATTTTTTGCACTTTTATTTCTTTTTAACCCATTGTGTAGAGCTTTGTACTGACTGTTGGAATTTCAAAGGTGGTGATAAAGATTCAAAATATCTACTTATCTCTTATTATATACCCGATATCATAAAGCATAATTAGTAACATATTGTAGAAAATTTGTATAATTTTTTTATTTTTTTTTTTTTTTTCAAAAAATTTCCTAGAATTTTTTCAATATGGCGGTGAATAGGATATGGTCATTTGATTATATCGGGGATTTGATTTGAAACTTACCCTAAGGTCACAGAAATTTTCAGTTTCTTTTTAAAAAACTTTAGCTTTTTATAACATTTTCACTTTTTGAAAAAACTTTTCACTTTCAAAATAAATTTTCGCTTTAAAAATAAACTTTTAAAATTTTATAAAATTATGTTAAAAATTCCACTTTAAATTTTTTTAGAACTCAAAATTTTTTTTATTTTTTAAACTTTTTATAACCCAATATTTTTCCAAAATTTTTTCTGAAAATATTTTTTCAAAATTTTTTCTTAAAATATTTTTCCAAAATTTGTTCTTAAAATACTTTTCAATTTTTTTTTATAAATTTTTCTTATAAATCAAAAATTTTCCTTTATCGTTCTTTCGTTTTTTGAAAAACTCTTTCAAAAATATTTCAATATTTTTTTTAAATTTGCGTTTTTATCTCAAAATTTTTATTCCGTTTTATTTTTATCTTATCAACCGTTTGATTATTTTACGCCAAGTATTTCGCACCACGTCAGGACATGAAATGTTTTGTTTTGTCTTGTCTTTGTATGTAATTTTTCTTGTCTATTTTCCATATGTTTTGTTTGTGTTTACAATTCTATTAAGGAAAAGCTTTCGCAAAAAGCTTTTTTTTAAATATAGCGGTATATTTTTATAGTCGCTCTCTCTCTCTCTCTCTCTGACTAAGCTCTCTCAATATTCCGTTGGCTCTCCTTTCAAACAAATATTATTACAAGTGGTTTGTTGTTTTTGTTGTGGCTGTAACTGTTGATGTTCCCCGAAGTTCCGGATCGAAGGACCATTTCCAGACTATCAAAACTCCAAAATGATTAAAATTCATTATTTATTCTGAACTAAAGCCAATTTCCTAAAGAGTATTTTGTCAGTCTCCCATTAAAATCTTTAGTTTACTTTAAAGACACCCCAGTTCAATCTGGATCTATGGGGTTTAAAAATTATTGTGGTTTTAGTTGGTGTCCTGGTTGCTAATCTTTCAGTTGTTGTTGTAAGGGATAGTTTATATTTTGTAGGCGTTTTGTAGGACATTTATTATTATAACTCAGATAAGAAACCCTAGGGGGGAGGAATGAATAATAATTTTTCACAATTTGTTTAAGAAATTCCTTGATGTTTACTTTAAAACCTGTTGATTGCAAGGATATTAATCAGTTAACCCATGGGGGCATCATTAACTTTTCTATGGACAACTTTTCTATAGATAAGTAAACAAAAGGCAAACATTTCCTATAGAAAAGTAAACAAAAGGCAAACATTTTCTATAGAGAAGTTAACGAAAGGCAAACTTTTCTATAGAAAAGTTAAGGAAAGGCAAACTTTTCTATAGAAAAGTTGACGAAAGGCAAACTTTTCTACAGAAAAGTTGACGAAAGGCAAATTTTTCTAAAGAAAAGTTGACGAAAGACAAACTTTTCTAAAGAAAAGTTGACGAAAGACAAACTTTTCTAAAGAAAAATTGACGAAAGGCAAACTTTTCTAAAGAAAAGTTGACAAAGAGCAAACTAATCTTAAGAAAAGTTGATGAAATTCAAACTTTTCTAAAGAAAAGTTGACGAAAGGCAAACTTTTCTAAAGAAAAGTTGACAAAGGGCAAACTAATCTAAAGAAAAGTTGATGAAATTCAAACTTTTCTATAGAAAAGTTGACGAAAGGCAAACTTTTCTATAGAAAAGTTGACGAAAGGCAAACTTTTCTATAGAAAAGTTGACGAAAGGCAAACTTTTCTATAGAAAAGTTGACGAAAGGCAAACTTTTCTATAGAAAAGTTGACGAAAGGCAAACTTTTCTATAGAAAAGTTGACGAAAGGCAAACTTTTCTATAGAAAAGTTGACGAAAGGCAAACTTTTCTATAGAAAAACTGACGATAGGAAGACTTTTCTATAGAAAAGTTGACGATAGGAAGACTTTTCTATAGAAAAGTTGACGATAGGAAGACTTTTCTATAGAAAAGTTGACGATAGGAAGACTTTTCTATAGAAAAGTTGACGATAGGAAGACTTCTATAGAAAAGTTGACGATAGGAAGACTTTTCTATAGAAAAGTTGACGTTAGGAAGACTTTTCTATAGAAAAGTTGACGATAGGAAGACTTTTCTATAGAAAAGTTGACGATAGGAAGACTTTTCTATAGAAAAGTTGACGATAGGAAGACTTTTCTATAGAAAAGTTGACGATAGGAAGACTTTTCTATAGAAAAGTTGACGATAGGAAGACTTTTCTATAGAAAAGTTGACGATAGGAAGTCTTTTCTATAGAAAAGTTGACGATAGGAAGACTTTTCTATAGAAAAGTTGACGATAGGAAGACTTTTCTATAGAAAAGTTGACGATAGGAAGACTTTTCTATAGAAAAGTTGACGATAGGAAGACTTTTCTATAGAAAAGTTGACGATAGGAAGACTTTTCTATAGAAAAGTTGACGATAGGAAGACTTTTCTATAGAAAAGTTGACGATAGGAAGACTTTTCTATAGAAAAGTTGACTATAGAAAAGTTGACGCTAGGAAGACTTTTCTATAGAAAAGTTGACGTTAGGAAGACTTTTCTATAGAAAAGTTGACGTTAGAAAGACTTTTCTATAGAAAAGTTGACGTTAGGAAGACTTTTCTATAGAAAAGTTGACGTTAGGAAGACTTTTCTATAGAAAAGTTGACGTTAGGAAGACTTTTCTATAGAAAAGTTGACGTTAGGAAGACTTTTCTATAGAAAAGTTAACGTTAGGAAGACTTTTCTATAGAAAAGTTGACGTTAGGAAGACTTTTCTATAGAAAAGTTGACGTTAGGAAGACTTTTCTATAGAAAAGTTGACGTTAGGAAGACTTTTCTATAGAAAAGTTGACGTTAGGAAGACTTTTCTATAGAAAAGTTGACGTTAGGAAGACTTTTCTATAGAAAAGTTGACGTTAGGAAGACTTTTCTATAGAAAAGTTGACGTTAGGAAGACTTTTCTATAGAAAAGTTGACGTTAGGAAGACTTTTCTATAGAAAAGTTGACGTTAGGAAGACTTTTCTATAGAAAAGTTGACGTTAGGAAGACTTTTCTATAGAAAAGTTGACGTTAGGAAGACATTTCTATAGAAAAGTTGACGTTAGGAAGACTTTTCTATAGAAAAGTTGACGTTAGGAAGACTTTTCTATAGAAAAGTTGACGTTAGGAAGACTTTTCTATAGAAAAGTTGACGAAAGGCAAACTTTTCTATAGAAAAGTTGACGAAAGGCAAACTTTTCTATAGAAAAGTTGACGAAAGGCAAACTTTTCTATAGAAAAGTTGACGAAAGGCAAACTTTTCTATAGAAAAGTTGACGAAAGGCAAACTTTTCTATAGAAAAGTTGACGAAAGGCAAACATTTCTATAGAAAAGTTGACGTTAGGAAGACTTTTCTATAGAAAAGTTGACGTTAGGAAGACTTTTCTATAGAAAAGTTGACGTTAGGAAGACTTTTCTATAGAAAAGTTGACGTTAGGAAGACTTTTCTATAGAAAAGTTGACGTTAGGAAGACTTTTCTATAGAAAAGTTGACGTTAGGAAGACTTTTCTATAGAAAAGTTGACGTTAGGAAGACTTTTCTATAGAAAAGTTGACGTTAGGAAGACTTTTCTATAGAAAAGTTGACGTTAGGAAGACTTTTCTATAGAAAAGTTGACGTTAGGAAGACTTTTCTATAGAAAAGTTGACGTTAGGAAGACTTTTCTATAGAAAAGTTGACGTTAGGAAGACTTTTCTATAGAAAAGTTGACGTTAGGAAGACTTTTCTATAGAAAAGTTGACGTTAGGAAGACTTTTCTATAGAAAAGTTGACGTTAGGAAGACTTTTCTATAGAAAAGTTGACGTTAGGAAGACTTTTCTATAGAAAAGTTGACGTTAGGAAGACTTTTCTATAGAAAAGTTGACGTTAGGAAGACTTTTCTATAGAAAAGTTGACGTTAGGAAGACTTTTCTATAGAAAAGTTGACGTTAGGAAGACTTTTCTATAGAAAAGTTGACGTTAGGAAGATTTTTCTATAGAAAAGTTGACGTTAGGAAGATTTTTCTATAGAAAAGTTGATGTTAGGAAGATTTTTTTATAGAAAAGTTGACGTTAGGAAGACTTTTCTATAGAAAAGTTGACGTTAGGAAGACTTTTCTATAGAAAAGTTGACGTTAGGAAGACTTTTCTATAGAAAAGTTGACGTTAGGAAGACTTTTCTATAGAAAAGTTGACGTTAGGAAGACGATAGGAAGACTTTTCTATAGAAAAGTTGACGATAGGAGAAAATTTCTATAGACAAGTTGAAGATAGGAAGATTATCGATAGAAAAGTTAATGATATGAAGAAATTTCTCGAGAAAAATTGTTAATATTCGGACATTTCTTGAAAAAAGTTGAAGGTTTTTTTAAATTTTGTTCGTTTTAAAAATGTTCACATACTTTTAGGGGCAATATTTTACTAAGTTTCTTCCTAAAGTTTGTAAATTAAGAGCAGTTTGGAAAAGCAAACTTTGGAGAGTTTTGGTCTAACTGCTGCTTTTAGGGTGTCCTTTTAAGAAATGTGCTAAGATTAGGGTGTCCCTTTTTATTAAAATGCTTTTATTTTAAGATTAAATTAACTTGTAACATTTTTATTTAACTGTTTTTCAAATATAAAATTTAATATGTTTCTGGTTTAAGGCACTTGATTTTTTGGGTTTTCGAAAACGAAATAACTCAAATCTAAATAAAAAAAAGAACTGAAAACAAAAAAAATTTTGTAATTTTTAACATAAATGTTGTATTTTATTATAAAAAAAAAAGTTTTTCCAAGTTTTTCTAAAACTAAATGGGTTAAACATTTTATAAAAAAAATAAATAATTAAACAAAAATAAATCTCAATACAATTTTCAAAACTTTAAACACTAAAACTTAAAATACATAAACATACAATAACATATACAGAAGCAACTAAAACTGATTACAAAAACTACAAAATTATGACTTAGGTCAGGGGGGAGGGGGGGTAGGTTTCAAAACTGTATAACATAGAATTTTTTAAATTAAGACAAAATACTGGGTTTTTAAGAATAAAAATCAATTTTTACAATTTCCAAACTTACATTTAAGGTTCTACAAATAATTACGAGTATAATTTTAGACGAATACATTGTTTTTTTTTTAAATATAAAATTTGTATCTTAAGAATTTGTGAATTTTTCTTTTTGGATTAACATAAATATGGCTTCAATTCAAATTTGAGCATTTTTTGTTCTTAATATTAAAATCTTGTTTGTTAATCTTTAGTTTAACTAAATTAATGTTATTAATAATAATTTTTAAAATAATAATGATTATGATGTTTTCTTATTAATTTTATTTGCCCCCACTCGAGGCCATTCAAATGCTGTCACAGTTGAGTTTGAAGAAGAGGCCGAATTGGGTGTACGATTCCCATTTAGAAGTGTAGGAGTCTTCAGAGGATTATAGGGTCTATCCAGTAATTTCAAAGGACTATTAAGTTGCTGCTGTTGATAGAGATGCTGCTGATGAGTTTGGGAAGGACCACCGTTTAAATGGGGCGTGGGTGAGGTGGAGGTGATAGCTGCACAACTTATGGTGGGAGGTTGGGAACGTCTGGGTATAAAGAAGGAAAATATTATCATTTACTCATAAAAATAATTTTTTAAAAAGTTTAAAATTTAAAAAATTTTCATAAAATAAGAAATTTAACAAAATCTACAAAAAGTGCTTTAAAAAGTGTTTTATCTAAGTCTAAGCTTTAATTGCCAGTGAGTGCAAAATGTGTCCTAAAATTCGAAATTTAAAAAAAAAAAGATTCAATATGCCAAATCTATGATTCAATATTGAATTCTAGCGTGAGTTTTTTTACTTCTAAATTTTCTACTTTTTAAGACTTTAAAGCTTTTTTTAAGACTTTAAAGCTTTTTTAAGACTTTAAAGCTTTTTTAAGACTTTAAAGCTTTTTTAAGACTTTAAAGCTTTTTTAAGACTTAAAGCCTTTTTAAGACTTTAAAGCTTTTTTAAGACTTTAAAGCTTTGTTAAGACTTTAAAGCTTTTTTAAGACTTTAAAGCTTCTTTAAGACTTTAAAGCTTTTTTAAGACTTTAAAGCTTTTCTAGGTTGATACTAACTTTTTTCAACTTTAGCATTTTTATTAGTTTTCTTAAGTTTTACTTGTAAATTCACAGTCACTAAAGGTTTTTTGCCATTTTCAGACCTTTTTTTTAATCAAAAGAAAAGCAAAAGAGAAAAATCTTAATGGAGTCTAATTTTAGGTCTTAGGTCCAATTTTTAGGACTATAAAAAATCAAAGTTTTCTTAATCAAGATTTTTTCTCCATCTTCAATTTGTTGATCCTAAACTTAAGTTCTTAAAAAGTTCCAGTTTCAATTCTATGTCGATTAATGGTCTAGGTCCTTAGAGAAGGCGTCCTCGAGCGCCAGATAAGTGAATTCGCACATATTAGTGGTAATATCTTTGGTAATATAGCAGAATTGTCAGTTCTTGGTCGAAATCCTAAAATCTCCGAGTCGTTCCGGTACCAAGAACCGACTGGAGAACCCGTTTCATGTATAGGTGATAGAGAACTTCTCTACTGCATCGGTATTATCAAATAAATCTAATATATTCCGTGGATCGAAGCTTTTTTAAGACTTTAAAGCTTTTCTAGGTTGATACTAACTTTTTTCAACTTTAGCATTTTTATTAGTTTTCTTAAGTTTTACTTGTAAATTCACAGTCACTAAAGGTTTTTTGCCATTTTCAGACCTTTTTTTTTAATCAAAAGAAAAGCAAAAGAGAAAAATCTTAATGGAGTCTAATTTTAGGTCTTAGGTCCAATTTTTAGGACTATAAAAAATCAAAGTTTTCTTAATCAAGATTTTTTCTCCATCTTCAATTTGTTGATCCTAAACTTAAGTTCTTAAAAAGTTCCAGTTTCAATTCTATGTCGATTAATGGTCTAGGTCCTTAGAGAAGGCGTCCTCGAGCGCCAGATAAGTGAATTCGCACATATTAGTGGTAATATCTTTGGTAATATAGCAGAATTGTCAGTTCTTGGTCGAAATCCTAAAATCTCCGAGTCGTTCCGGTACCAAGAACCGACTGGAGAACCCGTTTCATGTATAGGTGATAGAGAACTTCTCTACTGCATCGGTATTATCAAATAAATCTAATATATTCCGTGGATCGAAGAGATAGTATGAGACGTAATTTAAACTAATCCCCTTAGGTTACCAATATCAAGCGTCCCGTGTTAAGAAGTTTCCGGTTTGTGGTCAGCGTTTATCGTCAGATTGAATGTCGACAGGGTCTGGTATGAGGTATCATACTGACGATAAACGCTGACTGCAACCCGGAAACTTATTAGCACGGGACGCTTGATACTGGTAACCTAAGGGGATTAGTTTCAATTACGCCTCATACTATCTGTTCGGTCCGCGGGAGATATTAGATGTATCTCCTCCATCAGCCATAATTTTGTCGTTTCGCATTAGATTAACACGTACTGGCCGTCGTGAGATGACCCCCCGCAAAACACGCGATTGATTAGTACGAAAAATTCTAATAAAAACCAAATAAAACATTAAAACGATCGGAATTTTGTTACAGGGCAGTTGAAGGGCCAGACGGGACATGGTAAGGCAGGAGGATATATTAGTCGAATATTATAGTGAGCTAATTAAGTCTATATAAAGTCCAGATTCCAACCATAGAACTTTGAAGTGTTAAATTTGCAGTCATAGTTACATATATAATGTCAAGTTTTTAGTCATAGAAATTGGGGACTTAATTTCGACTTTTTAATAAAAGGCCTTTTAAGAGTCCGGTATTAAACTGTAGATCTATATAAAGTCCAGTTATCATTCATAAGGGTATATGGGATCTTTAGAGAGTTCAATTTTTATCATGGTTTATGAATTTTTGATTCGTAGTCTCATAGGAATTCAAATTTTCTATATAGGAACTACTTTTCAGTCATTGATATTTAGAGAGTCCAGATTACAATTGTAGGTCTATAGAAAGCTAATAAGGTCTATATAAAGTCCAGATTCCAACCATAAAACTTTGAAGTGTTAAATTTGCAATCATAGTTATATAATGTCAAGTTTTTAGTCGTAGAAATTGGAGACTTCATTTCCACTTTTTAATGAAAGGCCTGTTGAGAGTCCAGCATTCAACTGTAGATCTATATAAAGTCCAGTTATCATTCATAAGGGTATATGGGATCTAAGGAGAGTCGAATTTTTAACCATGATTTATCAATTTTTGATTAGTAGTCTCATAGGAATTCAAATTTTCTATATAGGAATTAATTTTTAGTCATTGATATTCAGAGAATCCAGGTTCCAATTATAGGTCTATAGAGAGCTAATTAAGTCTATATAAAGTCCAGATTCCAACAATAGAACTTTGAAGTGACTCAAAATTTGAGTCATAGTTATATAGTGTCAAGTTTTTAGTCGTAGAAATTGAAGACTTAATTTCCACTTTTTAATGAAAGGCTTGTTGAGAGTCCGGTATTCAACTGTAGATCTGTATAAAGTCCAGTTATCATTCAAAAGGGTATATTGGATCATTAGATAGTCAAATTTTTAATCATGGTTTGTCAATTTTTGATTCGTAGTCTCATAGGAATTAAAATTTTCTATATAGGAACTACTTTTTAGTCATTGATATTCGGAGAATCCAGATTCCAATTGTGGGTCTGTAGAGAGCTAATTAAGTCTATATAAAGTCCAGATTCCAACAATAGAACTTTGAATTGACTCAAAATTTGAGTCATAGTTATATATTGTGTAGTTCTTAGTCTTAGAAATTTGGAGACTTCATTTCCACTTTTTAAAGAAAGGCCTGATGAGAGTCCAGTATTCAACAGTAGATCTATATAAAGTCCAGTTATCATTAGCAGGGTTTATAGAGTCAAGTTTTCTGACTTTTTAATAAAGACAGTCTAAGTTTTGAATGATTAGCCTTTGGAAAAGCTTAGTTTTTGTCAATGAAAAACTTACTTTTGCTGGGTTATAGTAAAAACAGACTTGGAGACAATCCGCTTGCCCGTATGCCAAATACGTCCAATATACTTCATGCGTTGGATGGCAATGATAGCCAAGGCCACAGTCCTGAAAATTTGAAAAAATTTAAGATCAATAAAACTTGCTTTTTATTTCAAAAACAAACAAAGCCCAACTTACTTAAACATTTTCTTTTTGGGTCTTTGCTGCTGCACCATTTGACCGCCGTTAAAGGCAGCCAAAGCTCTTTGCTCGCTATCCTGATAGTTTTGCAAAGAAATTTTCAAATAACGTTTCTGATAGACTAAAGCCTTGCGATGAGACTCTACCCGCAAGTAACGTCCCAGTAAATGATTACAGCGCTCCTCGAGCTCTGTAACATTAGCAGTGCCACTTAATTGGGACTCCAAATCCTCACATTTTCTTTGCAGTTGTCGGCGTTCTTCCACCAGATATTGTACCGTTTCGGCCATTTGTTTATTTTCTTGGGTATTTTCTGCCAGCAGAGTATTAATTTCCTTCATTTTCTGCAAAAATTGTTCCGGGACATTGGTTTGTCCTTCACGCTTGGCCAAATTGGTATTGGCATTGGCCAAAGCCTCGGCCAGCTTGACTTCACGCTGAGCCGAACGCTCAACATCGAATCTTAATTGGTTGATGGTTTTGTTAAGGCCATCCTTCTCGGCTTCCAGGGTAAACATTTGTGTTTTCAGTTCTTGTATCTCGGCCATTAGTTGGGCATGTTCTTTGTGCTGCTTTTCCTTGCGCGAAAAGCGTCTTGTTTCGGCTTCCTGTAAACTAGCAATGCGTGCTTCTAGAGATTCGATTTCTTGGGTTTGTAGGGTCAAACGTTCCTGCAAATGTTCGATTTCCATTTCGGCATTATCTTTGTCTCGTGCTACCTTATCCATTTCCCTTTTGAGCTTCTCACAATATTCAATTCTTTCACTGAGTTCCTTTTCATAGCGTGATCTTTCTCTCTCGGTATTGCGCTGCAGATCAGCAGATCTTTCCCGCTCTCTTTCATTTTGGGCAGTCAAGAGTTTTATTTCACTTCTCAGACGTTCAGCCAATTCGGATTCAAAATCGTTTAGGGATCTGGGAGACTTGCGGGGAGATTCCGAGGGTGATTTGAGTAGAGAGGAGTTGCGACGACTATCTGTCCTTTGCAATGCAGAAATTTGGGTCTGCAAACGTTCACATCTTTCTCTTTCGATATCCAACTGCTTGTGCAATTCATCCTCCTGTTCTAAGGCGCTTTCCAAACGTTTACGCATGGCCTCGATGATAACGACATCTTGTTCTTGAATCTCCTGAGAATGCTGCTTCTCCAATAACAATTCCTGACGTATATCATCTGAATGTTCTCTCTCCACAGAGATTTGGGCCTTCAAGGCCTCCAACTGGTTAAGCAGTTCTCTTTCGCCAATGAAATTCTCATCATCTGTGGTACCGGGTTGCTCTTTAGTGCCGGCCTTCTCTTGATGCGAACGATCTAGATTATTCTCTTCCTCACTTTCAATGGCCTTTAAGATATTGGAGTCCAACTGAGCCGAGTAGTTTAGCTCCTTCTCCACCTGTTGGGCTATTTCATCGACCGAAAACTGTTTCGAGCTATTGTCACTATTTTGCTGCTTCAACTTCTCCACTTCCCTTTCCAAAGCAGAAATTTGATTTTGTAACTCTCCTATGGTATCCTCGGCTATGCTTAGCTTGGAGGTGATTGTCAAAAGTCTTTCATCTTTGATTTTGATTTCTTGATTCAGAAGCTCAATATGTTTCTTTCGTTCCTCATTGTCTCTTTGGACATATTTGCACTGCTCATGGGTTTCACTCAGGACCATTAGCTCCTTTCTCAAGGTTTCTCGTTCTTTCATTTCGTTTTCGGTGTTTTTCAACATTTTCTCCTCCATTTCCCTAAGACGTTTAGTAAGATTTTCCTCGCTTTCCTGATAGTTGCGAAGATTCTTCTCATTCTTACTCAGCAATTCAGATTTTTCCTTTGTCAACTTGTCCTGTTCTCTTAAGAGATTTTCAATTTCCAAGGCTTTGTCCTGTAATTCCATTTGTAGATCCTTATTCTTCTTACTTTCCGCTTGCAAAGCCTGCAATTCTTTTTGGCTATGAGCCAATTCATCTTGGAGATTGGTTAACCTTAACTGGGAAGATATAACATAATCAGCACTCTTCTCTTTTTCTCTTTCCAATTCCAAAATTCTCTCCTTGAGTTGCTTAATCTCTTTCTCCAACATCTCCTTGGCTTCTAGATAGTTCTGGTTGTCGTTGTTTTTATTTTCGGGAGTTAAGAAGCTATTGGGAGTCTTAAATTTCGAGTCTTCGGTCATGTTAGAGAAATCAATTTGTCTTGGCACAAGAGTGGGTGTAATAGATTTTCCCGATTGAGCAGAGCCCATGAGAACATTAGGATCTTGGAAGTAGTGAGGATGATCAAAGGTATTCACCTGCTGCAAAGTAGCAAAACCGGATAAGTCCTCAGTTCTCTTATGAGTCAAATTGGCCACAACGCCCTTAGAAGTTTCCATGGTATTGTGTATAAAACCTCCACTACCCTCGGGCAGTAGGAGTGGCGAGCTCATATTGTGAGCCTTGGCAGCACGTCTCACCACATCTGGCTCATCAAATTCGGAAATAGAGACAATATCACTTAATGTCCGAGCACTTAGTTTAACGCTCGGCTCTTCCTCCTTCTTAACGCCCCCAGCCAAAGAGGAAGCTTGACTTAAATCCAAAACTGTTTGCAATTCTTTCTCCTTATTCTCCAGTTGCTCTTTCAAATGATCGATTTCCTCATTCTTATCCGCCAGCATGGTTTCCATGAGGTCAGGCAAGGCCAATTTGTTGATCATCTCATTTTTGATCTTATGTTTAAGCTTCTCATTTTCCGCCTGCTTTTGCTTAAGCTCGTTTTCCAAACGCTCCAGCGCACTACGATCGGGTTGTTGCTCGACTGCCAATTCAGCTTCCAAACGATCTATGGCCATTTTACTTTTCTCCAGCTGCTGTTTCATGGTGGCAATTTGCTTATCACGATTCGTGAGGGTTTCGCGAACATTTTGCAATTCACTTTGGAGATCGTGAATGCGTATGTTCAGATCGGAGGTGTTAGAGCGTTGTAGTTCTTCGGCCCTTTGACGTTGCTCTTCGAGGCGAGATTGCAAGGCCGAAATGCGTTGTGTTTGCTCGGACATGCGCTCCTGCAGAGATTCGCGCTCATGCTGAAGTTCCTAAAGGAAGAAAATAAAAAAAAATTAATTTAATTGAAGATAAATATCGGAAATTTTAATTTTATTTAAGATTTTTTAATACTTTTGCAAAAATTCCATTCAAACCGGTCTACCAGTTAAAGAGATATGAAGCAATGGACCTTAAAATGTTTCTAATCATGTAATTAATAAGAATTTGGCTTACACTTTTGTTTAACAATTTTCGAGATATTTTCATTAAAGATCTTCTAAATTGAAGACAAAGAAACCAACAATAGCTCAAAGATCTCAAAACCCCTTAAATACATTCAATTAAGTACAACATCCATTAAATTGATGATGATGAGACATATAACGATATTAAAATATTGAATAAAAATTGAATAATAAAATTTATTAAAGAACTCCATAAAAAACAGTCAGTCATTCTTGGAATAAAGAAGACTACTCCACACACAAATTGCAAACCAGATGATTAAATTAAAATTTTAAATTGTTGAACTCTACTATACGAGATACGATACCTCCTTCTATCTTATAAAGCAAAAATTGTTTTTTTTTTTGTGTTAAACCAGATAAACGAAATAGTTCAGATATTCACTCATATTGAGGGTAGGGAAAGTTTATCAAAAGATATGTGTCTTTTTGAAAAATTGTATAGCATTTACTTGTGATGAAGTATTTCATATTTTAACTAGGGGTATTCAAGTCTTTTAAGCTCAGAATCTGAGCTTTTTTCTATAGGAAAAACTGCCAAGAATCTGAGCTTTTTTCTATAAGAAAAAGAGCTCAGAAACTGAGCTTTTTCCATAAGAAAAAGAGCTTCTGAGCTTTTTTCTATAGGAAAAAGAGCTCAGAATCTGAGCTTTTTTCTATAGGAAAAAGAGCTCAGAATCTGAGCTTTTTTCTATAGGAAAAAGAGCTCAGAATCTGAGCTTTTTTCTATAGGAAAAAGAGCTCAGAATCTGAGCTTTTTTCTATAGGAAAAAGAGCTCAGAATCTGAGCTTTTTTCTATAGGAAAAAGAGCTCAGAATCTGAGCTTTTTTCTATAGGAAAAAGAGCTCAGAATCTGAGCTTTTCTCTATAGGAAAAAGAGCTCAGAATCTGAGCTTTTTTCTATAGGAAAAAGAGCTCAGAATCTGAGCTTTTTTCTATAGGAAAAAGAGCTCAGAATCTGAGCTTTTTTCTATAGGAAAAAGAGCTCAGAATCTGAGCTTTTTTCTATAGGAAAAAGAGCTCAGAATCTGAGCTTTTTTCTATAGGAAAAAGAGCTTAGAATCTGAGCTTTTTTCTATAGGAAAAAGAGCTCAGAATCTGAGCTTTTTTCTATAGGAAAAAGAGCTCAGAATCTGAGCTTTTTTCTATAGGAAAAAGAGCTCAGAATCTGAGCTTTTTTCTATAGGAAAAAGAGCTCAGAATCTGAGCTTTTTTCTATAGGAAAAAGAGCTCAGAATCTGAGCTTTTTTCTATAGGAAAAAGAGCTCAGAATCTGAGCTTTTTTCTATAGGAAAAAGAGCTCAGAATCTGAGCTTTTTTCTATAGGAAAAAGAGCTCAGAATCTGAGCTTTTTTCTATAGGAAAAAGAGCTCAGAATCTGAGCTTTTTTCTGTAGGAAAAAGAGCTCAGAATCTGAGCTTTTTTCTATAGGAAAAAGAGCTCAGAATCTGAGCTTTTTTCTATAGGAAAAAGAGCTCAGAATCTGAGCTTTTTTCTATAGGAAAAAGAGCTCAGAATCTGAGCTTTTTTCTATAGGAAAAAGAGCTCAGAATCTGAGCTTTTTTCTATAGGAAAAAGAGCTCAGAATCTGAGCTTTTTTCTATAGGAAAAAGAGCTCAGAATCTGAGCTTTTTCTATAGGAAAAAGAGCTCAGAATCTGAGCTTTTTTCTATAGGAAAAAGAGCTCAGAATCTGAGCTTTTTCTATAGGAAAAAGAGCTCAGAATCTGAGCTTTTTTCTATAGGAAAAAGAGCTCAGAATCTAAGCTTTTTTCTATAGGAAAAAGAGCTCAGAATCTGAGCTTTTTTCTATAGGAAAAAGAGCTCAGAATCTAAGCTTTTTTTATAGGAAAAAGAGCTCAAAATCTGAGCTTTTTTCTATAGGAAAAAGAGCTCAGAATCTGAGCTTTTTTCTATAGGAAAAAGAGCTCAGAATCTAAGCTTTTTTCTATAGGAAAAAGAGCTCAGAATCTGAGCCTTTTTCTATAGGAAAAAGAGCTCAGAATCTGAGCTTTTTTTCTATAGGAAAAAGAGCTCAGAATCTGAGCTTTTTTTCTTTAGGAAAAAGAGCTCAGAATCTGAGCTTTTTTTCTATAGGAAAAAGAGCTCAGAATCTGAGCTTTTTTCTATAGGAAAAAGAGCTCAGAATCTGAGCTTTTTTCTATAGGAAAAAGAGCTCAGAATCTGAGCTTTTTTCTATAGGAAAAAGAGCTCAGAATCTGAGCTTTTTTCTATAGGAAAAAGAGCTCAGAATCTGAGCTTTTTTCTATAGGAAAAAGAGCTCAGAATCTGAGCTTTTTTCTATAGGAAAAATATATCTTTTTGCAAGATTTAAAAAGATGTCGTGAATACCCCTAATGCTTTTTGTTATTTAATAAAAAATAACTCTGGAATAAGAAACAAACTGCAACTGCAGTTGATTTCAATACAAACTTTAAACTGTTTCCTTTAAATACTGTCAGTAAAAGGTTCAAAGTAATTTATTTTGTTCTCGTAAGAATGACAATGGAATCGTTGTAACACAAAGTAAGTAGACAGCGACGAGTCACAGCTCCTGATACTCTCAACTCATTCAATTGAAAACAATTCAATCAGTGTTGTCGTGTTCTGTGTAATATAACCAAGATACACTTACTTATTTATCCCAAACACACAAACAACAAACACTTGTTCATTTCGAAACGATTCATCGTGTAGCGAAATTTCATACCCATATACCAGCGACATCAAATGTCATGAACCCCATGGCGACTGATATTGCACTTTAGTGTTAAAAAAAATAACACAGATTTGTCAGAGATGCTGTTGATGCTCGGGAATTTTTTTGTAAAGGTCTTTATTCTATTATATTGTTTAGTTTTGGGTTATAGAATATTTTTAGTGTAAAATAAATAATATAACACGAGTAATGGCATTTACTTTGAAGAGACAGGATGTTGGAAAAAAAATCTACTTTAATTGTGCAAACAAAAGGATTAAAGGAAGAGTGGGGGTAAAAGGGGAAATCGGGACTTGTAACATAATCTTTGAGAAAGAAATTGACGGTTTTGAATTTTAAAGCACTCAGATTCTAAGTACTTAAAAAAAAACAAATTAGAATCTGAGCTCTTTTTCCTATAGAAAAAAGCTCAGAATCTGAGCTCTTTTTCCTATAGAAAAAAGCTCAGAATCTGAGCTCTTTTTCCTATAGAAAAAAGCCCAGAATCTGAGCTCTTTTTCCTATAGAAAAAAGTTCAGAATCTGAGCTCTTTTTCCTATAGAAAAAAGCTCAGAATCTGAGCTCTTTTCCCAATAGAAAAAAGCTCAGAATCTGAGCTCTTTTTCCTATAGAAAAAAGCTCAGAATCTGAGCTCTTTTTCCTATAGAAAAAAGCTCAGAATCTGATCTCTTTTTCCTATAGAAAAAAGCTCAGAATCTGAGCTCTTTTTCCTATAGAAAAAAGCTCAGAATCTGAGCTCTTTTTCCTATAGAAAAAAGCTCAGAATCTGAGCTCTTTTTCCTATAGAAAAAAGCTCAGAATCTGAGCTCTTTTTCCTATAGAAAAAATCTCAGAATCTGAGCTCTTTTTCCTATAGAAAAAAGCTCAGAATCTGAGCTCTTTTTCCTATAGAAAAAAGCTCAGAATCTGAGCTCTTTTTTCTATAGAAAAAAGCTCAGAATCTGCTCTTTTTCCTATAGAAAAAGGCTCAGTTTCTGAGCTCTTTTTTTTCTAGAAAAAGGCTCAGTTTCTGAGTTCTTTTTCCTTTAGAAAAAGGATCATTTTCTGAGCTCTTTTTTGTATAGAAAAAAGCTATGTTTCTGAGCTCGTTTGCCTCTAGAAAAAGGCTCAGTTTCTGAGCACTTTTTCCTTTAGAAAAAGGCTCAATTTCTGAGCTCTTTTTTCTTTAGAAAAAGGCTCAGTTTCTGAGCTCTTTTTCCTATAGAAAAAAATCTCAGTTTTTGAGCTCTTTTTCCTCTAGAAAAATTCTCAGTTTCTGAGCTTTTTTTCCTCTAGAAAAAGGCTCAGTTTCTAAACTCTTTTTCCTCTAGAAAACATTTCAGTTCCTGAGCTGTTTTTTCTATAAAAAGGAACTCAAATTTTAGAGTACTTTAAACTTTAGAGAAATTTCTATTATTTCTTAATTTTCTTCTTAAATTTCAAAATTGAAATATCTATTTTTAAACTTAAGCAAAGGAAACAACTTGTTAATGCTCAAGTGTTATATGATAAAAAGCAAATGTTGAACATTTGTTAAACTCCAGATAAAATCTTAAGAAATCCAATACCAAAAACTTCTGCTGTCTTTTAAACAAACAAAAGTTATTCATTATTTTTTTTTTTTCTTTTTTGGAAAATTCGAAATTCTTACACTTTAAATAAACCATTCGTTTACTTTAAATATAGAAAATAATCTTCATGTTTGGATCTAGAATTGTTCTTAAAATAATATTCAAAATGTTTCCTTTTTTTCTGTATTCTGGAGAAAAACTCTAGAATTGCGCCACAAATACGCATTGAAAATTAAAATAAACATTAAAATTACATGAATGAAGTAATTATTTGTTGGAAAATTCAAATGAATAAAAAATAATTTTCTCGTAATTGTAATAATATTAAAAAAAAAAGAAAATTTAGGTTAAAATATTGCCAAATGCTTTAATTAAATGGGAAATATAATCATTAATCCATCCATCCCTATACAGAATTTAGGCAGCCTGAGCAGATATTTTTATGCGTTCCCATTACGAAAATATACTTTTTCCCAAGAAAACATAACATAGATGAATGGATGGACGTACGGATGGATATATGAAATTGTGCGTCAAAAATAATGTTGCAAAAATACATAAAAAGTATGTACCCGAAATGTTTGCAAACAGGAAATTCTGACACTTTAGTTCATATAGAAGAAATTTTGGAACTTTGACAGTTGATAATGATCATCTGTTTGAAGCTACATCTGTCAAATTAGTCGATATTTATCTAGTCTATTCTGATAAACCACCATATACGGATATATGCGCTCTTTATATAACAACAGTACCCGACGATTAAGTGAAATTAATGTGGGGTTTATATAACCCCAGCGACTGACCATTGAGTGAAATTTACATGTATTTTGTATTTTTTACAATAACAAAACACATATAAATTATATAAATCGACAGTCGCTTGAGTTATCTAAATCCCACATTAAACGTCTTCTGTTATTGAAACACAAAAAAATACCTTTAAATTTCCCTCAATCGTCAGCTGCTTTAGTTATATAAACCCCACAATAGCCTTCTTCCAATTATTCTTCCAATTATTTCATTGACATAAATTTAGGTATAAAAAATACAATTTTGTGCACTTGTTAAATTTTCCTTGTGCACTTTCTTTAACAATTATGACGTAATTTATGCTTTGGCTGAAATAAATGAAAGTGTAAATTCGAAATATATTATCAGACAACAAAAAACACATTTTGGGCCGAAAGATAATGTTCCCAGTTCATTTTTATATATTAAATATACACATAAGACTACACATATAGACTAAATAGCCGCCAATTTTTTTGTGTATTATTTATTATTTTATTTTGCCTTAAGTTCCGAAAATTATATTTTATAAACAGGCCGATCATGTTAAAGAATAAAACAATAAAAATATTTATGTTTTTGTTGAAAAAATGCAATATAAAATGGACAACTGTTCGAAAGAACATGTGTAGGTAAAATTTTGAGTATTAATTTATGTTTAAAGCAGAGCTCAGAAACTGAGCTACTTTTCCTATAGAAAAGAGCTCAGAAACTGAGCTACTTTTCCTATAGAGACTAGCTCAAGAACTGAGCTACTTTTTCTATAAAAAAGAGCTCAGCAACTGAGCTACTTTTTCTATAGAAAAGAGCTCAGGAACTGAGCTAAGTTTTCTATAGAAAAGAGCTCAAAACTGAGATACTTCTTCTATCGAAAAGCACTCAGGAACTGAGATACTTTTTCTATAGAAAAGCACTCAGGAACTGAGATACTTTTTCTATAGAAAAGAGCTCAGGAACTGAATCACGTTTCCTATAGAAAAGAGCTCAGAAACTGAGCTACTTTTATTATAGAAAAGCGCTCAGGAACTGAGATACTTTCCCTATAGAAAAGAGCTCAAAAACTAAGCTACTTTTTTAATAGAAAAGAGCTCAGAAACTGAGCTACTTTTGTTATAGAAACGCGCTCAGAAACTGAGCTACTTTTGTAATAGAAAAAAGCTCAGAAAAGAGCTCAGAAACTGAGATACTTTTCTTTATAAAAAATAGCTCAGAAACTGAGCTACTTTTGTAATAGAAATAAGCTCAGAAACTGAGCTACTTTTCTACTAGAAAATAAGCTTAAGTTTCTGAGCTCTTTTCTCTAGGAAATGTAGCTCAGTTTCTGAGCTCTTTTCTCTAGGAAAAGTAGCTCAGTTTCTGAGCTCTTTTCTATTAGAAAAGAAGCTCAGTTTATGAGCTCTTTTCTATTAGAAAAGAAGCTCAGTTTCTGAGCTCTTTTCATTTAGAAAAGAAGCTCAGTTTCTGAGACCTTTTCTATAAGGAATAGTAGCTCAGTTTCTGAGCAAATTCTTTAGTAAAAATAGCTTAGTTTCTGAGCTCTTTTCTTTAGCAAAAGTAGCTCAGTTTCTGAGCTCTTTTCTCTAGGAAAAGTAGCTCAGTTTCTGAGCTCGTTTCTACAAGGAAAAGTAGATCAGTTTCTGAGCTCTTTTCTATAGAAAAAGTAACTCAGTTTCTGAGATCTTTTCCATAAGAAAAGTAACTCAGTTTCTGAGCTCTTTTCCATAGGAAAAGTAGCTCAGTTTCTGAGCTCTTTTCTATGGGAAAAGTAGCTCAGTTTCTGATCTCTTTTCTATGGGAAAATAGTTCATTTTCTGAGCACATTTCTTTAGGAAAAGTAGCTAAGTTTCTGAACTCTTTTCTTTAGGGAAAGTAACTCAGTTTCTGAGCCATTTTCTCGAGGAAAAGTAGCTAAGTTTCCGAGCTTTGTTCTATGGGAAAAGCTCTTTTCTAATAGAAAAGAAGCTCAGTTTCTGAGCTCTTCTCTTATAAAAAAAAAAACTCAGTTTCTGAACTCTTTTCTCTAGGAAAGTAGCTCAGTTTCTGATTTTGTTTCTCCAGGAAAAGTAGCTCAGTTTCTGAGCTCGTTTCTTTAGGAAAAGTAGCTCAGTTTCTGAGCTCTTTTCTCCAGGAAAAGTAGCTCAGTTTCTGAGCTTTTTTTTTCTAGGAAAAGTAGCTCAGTTTCTGAGCTCTTTTCTCAAAGAAAAGTAGTTTAATTTCTGAGCACTTTTGTTTAGGAAAGTAGCTCAGTTTCTGATTTTGTTTCTCCAGGAAAAGTAGCTCAGTTTCTGATCTCTTTTCTCTAGGAAAAGTAGCTCAGTTTCTGAGCTCTTTTCTCCAGGAAAAGTAGCTCAGTTTCTGAGCTTTTTTTTTCTAGGAAAAGTAGCTCAGTTTCTGAGCTCATTTCTCAAGGAAAAGTAGTTTAATTTCTGAGCTCTTTTCTTTAGGGAAAGTTGCTCAGTTTCTGAGGACTTTTCTATAGAAAAAGTAGGTAATTTTCTGAGTTGTTTTCTATAAGAAAAGTAGCTCAGTTTTTGATCTCTTTTTTATAGGAAAAGTAGCTCAGTTTCTGACCACTTTTCTCTAGGAAAAGTAGCTCAGTTTCTAAGCTCTTTTCTTTAGGAAAAGTAGCTCAGTTTCTGAGCTCTTTTCTACTTCAAGTATAACAGTTTTTGAGTTATTTTTTATAGAACAAGATTCTGAGTTCTTTTCTTTTAGATTCTTTATTCTATTTCCTTTTCCGTTTGTTCGTTTTAAAATTTTAATTTCACTTTCACTTAAGATATAATAAATCTCTGTCACTTATAAGGTAAAGGTAAATTTTATATTTTATTTAATATTTTTAAAAATCTGTCTACTATATAATATAATTTCTGGGCTAAACTGTCTCGATAAAATTTAATGAATAACTGTCAAAAAATTTTAAAAATATATAAATATTTTTTGGCACACAAAAAAAATTTGTTTAAAAATACTCAAAACCAAAAGAAGAAAACAAAACAATGGACATCAACAACATCGAAAAACCTTCATAAACACTTTTAATAATATCACAAATTTTGGAATTGAACTTGAATTCAGATAAATAAAATAAGTGGAAGTAGACAAATTTTCGAACTTACCCGGAACGGGCTCATTTTAAAAGTTACATGTTTTTGCAACATTTAGACTTGTCAAACTCGATTTTTACGATTTATTATTATTATTTGAATTCACATGATTGAGATTTTCCAAGAATTTTTTATAAATTTTAATAACGGAAAAATGAATTAAGCAATAAAAACTTCTTGAGTAACGAATTGTAAACTAATTAAATTATTTTTTAGAAGACACAAATTTCAATTGAATGCTCACTCATCAGCGTTCTTAGAGATACTAAATTGAAACAGATACATTTATATTGTTTACAGTCTATGGATCGAACGAGACAACAACAAAAAAAAAAATGGGGATGTTGAGAACTTAAACCAATTGATGATGATCACTAATATAACGGCATTTTAGCGAAAGCTATAAAACTTTTAACGTTACAAAAGCTTTTTCAAAATTTCAAAACCATAGACTTTCACCTTCTAGAAATACACCGTTTTCAACTTAAAGCTAAAGCATACTCACCACACATGCAGCTCTCATTTGTTGTATTTGCATTTCCAGATCTCTTATACGTTTCACAGCTGCCTCTTCAACACGAGAGTGTTTGGATAGCTTATCCACCACTCTTTGTACACCCTCCATGGTAAGAGAATGCTGGCGTGGTGATGGATGTACAGGGGAACCTTGAGGTGGCGTCACAATTGTGGTGAGCAAATTCTGAGTTCGAACACCAGACACAGCACCTCCATGTACCGAAACATCTTCGGTTATACTTAAACTGCAGGAATTTGCTTCCGAATGAAGAGATTCCAGGTTTTTGGTTTTTTGTTCGAGAGTGTTTTCAATATCGCGCAATTGTTCCACCACCTGATCCATAATGATACTTTGTTCGGCAGAGGGACGAATATTTTGTAGCTTTTCCTCCAACTGATTGATGTGAACCTGATAGTTTTGTTCGATCTCGGTTTTAAGACTTTGAACTTCATTTTGGAGGGTTTCATTTGAGCGAGATTGATTGTTGATGAATTCCTCCAGTTGCTAGAAAGAGTAAAAAAAGCAAAATATTTCAGTTTCAGAACAACTTTAGCTCAGATTCTAAACTTTTTTCTTTAGAAAAATTAGCTCAGATTCTGAGCATTTTTCTATAGAAAAATTAGCTCAGATTCTGAGCATTTTTCTATAGAAAAATTAGCTCAGATTCTGAGCATTTTTCTATAGAAAAATTAGCTCAGATTCTGAGCATTTTTCTATAGAAAAATTAGCTCAGATTCTGAGCATTTTTCTATAGAAAAATTAGCTCAGATTCTGAGCATTTTTCTATAGAAAAATTAGCTCAGATTCTGAGCATTTTTCTATAGAAAAATTAGCTCAGATTCTGAGCATTTTTCTATAGAAAAATTAGCTCAGATTCTGAGCATTTTTCTATAGAAAAATTAGCTCAGATTCTGAGCGTTTTTCTATAGAAAAATTAGCTCAGATTCTGAGCAATTTTCTATAGAAAAATTAGCTCAGATTCTGAGCATTTTTCTATAGAAAAATTAGCTCAGATTCTGAGCATTTTTCTATAGAAAAATTAGCTCAGATTCTGAGCATTTTTCTATAGAAAAATTAGCTCAGATTCTGAGCATTTTTCTATAGAAAAATTAGCTCAGATTCTGAGCATTTTTCTATAGAAAAATTAGCTCAGATTCTGAGCATTTTTCTATAGAAAAATTAGCTCAGATTCTGAGCATTTTTCTATAGAAAAATTAGCTCAGATTCTGAGCATTTTTCTATAGAAAAATTAGCTCAGATTCTGAGCATTTTTCTATAGAAAAATTAGCTCAGATTCTGAGCATTTTTCTATAGAAAAATTAGCTCAGATTCTGAGCATTTTTCTATAGAAAAATTAGCTCAGATTCTGAGCATTTTTCTATAGAAAAATTAGCTCAGATTCTGAGCATTTTTCTATAGAAAAATTAGCTCAGATTCTGAGCATTTTTCTATAGAAAAATTAGCTCAGATTCTGAGCATTTTTCTATAGAAAAATTAGCTCAGATTCTGAGCATTTTTCTATAGAAAAATTAGCTCAGATTCTGAGCATTTTTTTATAGAAAAATTAGCTCAGATTCTGAGCATTTTTCTATAGAAAAATTAGCTCAGATTCTGAGCATTTTTCTATAGAAAAATTAGCTCAGATTCTGAGCATTTTTCTATAGAAAAATTAGCTCAGATTCTGAGCATTTTTCTATAGAAAAATTAGCTCAGATTCTGAGCATTTTTCTATAGAAAAATTAGCTCAGATTCTGAGCATTTTTCTATAGAAAAATTAGCTCAGATTCTGAGCATTTTTCTATAGAAAAATTAGCTCAGATTCTATATGAGAAGTAAGTAGCTCAGTTTTTTACTCACCTTAACTTTCTCTGCCATAACATGTTCATTGAGTGCCTTTGTCTCCACCTGAGTCTCCAAATCCGAAATAATTTCCCTTAAAACAAAAATCTTATCGATAGAAGCTTTTAGCTCTACCTCAAATTTATCTCGTTTACCAGTGGACTCCTGCAACTTTTGGGTCAAATCGCGGATCTGAGATTCTAAGTGCACGACCTAAGAACAAAATTGAAGAAAAATTTAAATATTTCATTTCACTCAAGAAGAGAAAATTTCAAGGCTCTTTGTTAGAAGTGGCTAAACTTACATTTAGTTTAAAAACTTTTTTATTTGATTGTAGCGTGCAAACATGAAAGTTTTGTTAGTTAAAAGAAAAATTTCATTGTTAGTGCTTTTGATTCGAACACAAAAGATTTGAAATATTATAATAAAATATAATTTAAAAAAAAATGGACAAAGACAGATTGAGTAAAATTGAGGCTGTAAGACTTTTAGTTTAAACGTGGGGGATCATTTTTTACTATACAAATTTCATTGAGATATTTTTAACCTTGAATTTGTTACAAACAATAGACAACAAAGAAATTTGTACATTTTCCTCCAAAATTTAAAAGAAGTGTGAAAAATTTACAGCAGGTGCTGATTTTAGTCTAAATATTCTTTTATATTTCAAATATTGACTGAAATGTTAATAAACATATGTCAGAGTTTTAGCAAGAAAAATATCAAATAAAAACATAATTCTTTAGTTAATTAACCGCAACCAATAGAAGATAAACATAAAATTATACATGCAAAATTATGAACTAAATAAGAATTATATAAAAACTGAAAACAATTTCTTAAAAACTTAAAAAGTAGGAATAAAAATAAGAAGAGCTTAGAAGCACTCAATAAAAACAAAAGCTTAGATCTCAGAGCACTTTTCTATAGCAAAAGTTGCCCAAGTGATGCTTTATACTAGAAAAGCTTTTAGTGTACTGTGCTTTTAAGCTTAACAATAGAGTTTTGATACAAAAGTTTTCAAAAAGATAAATATTTCGGAAAAAATTTATTAAAACTAAAAATTTACATTTAAAATTAAAGAAAAAGTTTGGAGCTTTTTAAAGTTTTTTTTTCCAATAAAAGCTCATATATATTTAAAGACAAAAAAACTTAAATTTATTACAAAATTATAAAAAATAATAACAAATTGCAAGACAGTATATGAAAAAAAAGATAAGACTTCAATCCATAACCAAAATCAAAATCAAAAAAAGAGGAGACCATCCCATTTTAGTTAAAGGAACAAAAATTAAGTAGAACCAAAGAACGAAAAGTTGCATTAAACCAAAAAAACGTAGAGGATTTTATTAAAAAAAAACTCACCTCCTCAGAGGCATTGGCATAGGAGCTGCGTTCTTTTTCTTTATCTTTTAGTTGAGTCTTCAGTTTCTCGATTTCCTTGATAAACTCATCACGTTCCTGTTCACGTTCGGCAGCCTGTTCCTCGAGAAATTGGCGGGTGGCCTTCAGCTGTTTATCGGCCGTAATAATCTGAGTTTTTGTGGGGATGTTTTGCGTTTAGTTTATAAAACAAATAATTTTTACAAAATAATTCTTAGACAATAAAAAAATATAATAATTACTCATAAAAAAAACCTCTTTTCTGTAAGAAACGATCCTTCTGACGATCTTTCTCTAAGAAAAGATCATACTGACGATCTTTTCTCTAAGAAAAGATCCTCCTGACGATCTTTTCTCTAAGAAAAGATCCTCCTGACGATCTTTTCTCTAAGGAAAGATTCTCCTGACGATCTTTTCTCTAAAAAAAGATACTCCTGACGATCTCTCTTCTATGGAAAGATCCCCCTGACGATCTTTTCTATAAGAAAAGATCCTCCTGACGATCTTTTCTCTGAGAAAAGATCCCCCTGAATATCTTTTCTTTGAGAAAAGATCCTCCTGACGATCTTTTCTCTAAGAAAAGATCCTCCTGACGTTCTCTTCTCTATGGAAAGATCCTCCTGACGATCTTTTCTCTGAGAAAAGGTCCCCCTGAATATCTTTTCTTTGAGAAAAGATCCTTCTGACGTTCTTTTCTTTGAGAAAAGATCCTCCTGACGTTCTTTTCTCTGAGAAAAGATCCTCCTGACGTTCTTTTCTCTGAGAAAAGATCCTCCTGACGATATTTTCTCTAAGAAAAGATCCTCCTGACGATCTTTTCTCTAAGAAAAGATCCTCCTAACGTTCTTTTCTCTGAGAAAAGATCATCCGATCTTTTCTCTATAAAATATCCTCCTGACGATCTTTTCTCTAAGAAAAGATCATCCTGACGATCTTTTCTCTAAGAAGAGATCCTCCTGACGATCCTTTCTCTGAGAAAAGATCCTCCTGACGATTTTTTCTCTAAGAAAATATCCTTCTGACGATCTTTCCTCTAAGAAAAGATCCTCCTGATGATCTTTTTTCTAATAAAAGAGACTTCTGGCCATCTTTTCTCTGAGAAAAGATCTTCTTTACCATCTTTTCTCTAAGAAAAGATCCTCCTGACGATCTTTTCTCTGAGAAAAGATCCTCCTGACCATCTTTTCTCTGAGAAAAGATCCTCCTGACGATCTTTTTTCTAAGTAAAAATCCTCCTGACGATCTTTTCTCTAAGAAAGGATCCTCCTAACGATATTTTCTCTAAGAAAAGATCCTTCTGACGATCTTTTCTCTAAGAAAAAATTCTTCTGACGATCTCTTCTTTAAAAAAGAGATCCTCCTGCCGACCTTTTTTATATGAAAAGATCCTCCTGACTATCGTTTCTATATAAAAAGATCCTCCTGGCGATCTTTTATCTATGAAAAGATCCTCCTGACGATCTTTTATTTAAGTAAAGATCCTCCCAACGATCTGGTCTCTAAGAAAAGATCTTCTTCACAATCTCTTTTCTAAGAAAAGATTCTTCCGACGATCTTTTCCCCAAGAAAAGATCCTCCAAATAAATAATATACATATATAATATATAGTATAATCTCGATTAATATAATTATTTTTTAATGATAAAATAAATATAAATCTAATAGTTTTCATAAACAAGTATCCAAAAATTGAGCACTTTTTATAAGAAAAAGTCTCAAAATCGGAAGAAAAGCATTGAGTTCTTTTTATGTCGGTAATGAAGCTCAGCAACTAAGACCTTCTCTATAAGGAAAAGATGCTAAGAACCTGAGCTCTTTTCTATACAAGAAAAGATGCTCAGAATCTTAGCTATTTTCTATAGTATATAAGAAAAGATGCTCAGAATTTGAGTGATTTCACAAATCCAAAGCTACAAATTTTAGACCAGTTACTACAATATCGAAAGCATGCTCACAAAATTTTGTATACAAATTCAAGCTACTTTAATATTTACAAAGCTACTGAAGACTTCATTTAAATCTTTAAATCCAACACTTACCTGTGACTGCAAATCTTCACGATCTTTCTTACTGCACTCCACCACTTTGTCTCCCTCACGACAGAAATCTTCTATCATTTGCAGCAGTTGAACCGTAGAGTCATTACTATTTGGCTTTTGAGTAGGAGTGGACAAGATATTGCGAGCCTTCTCTTGCAACAAAGCAAAACTGGAGGATGAGTGTTCAGAGTGTGAGAGACGTTGTGGCGACTTCATGGAGCCGAAGCCATAACCTTCATTATACTCAACGTTGTTGAGGGAACTAAGTTGTGATAGTTGATCTCTTAAATGCTGCAGTTCCTGGCCCAATTCAGAGTTACGTGATATGGTATGATCCAATTCTTGTTGCAAGTGTAAACGATCATTCTCTGATTTGACCAAGCGATTTTTCAATTCAACCAACTGGAAATTCAATTCGGAAGCATTGTTGGTGGTGCTGGAGTTGTTATCCAAATAGAATTTGTGTAAATCGGGTGGCAATGAAATGAGATTCTGTGACTCATGTATAAGAGAAGTTTGATGGGTGGGTAGTTGCTGTTCATTAAGTGAATTGACGCGTATAAATTTACGCTGTTGCTGCAGCTGAAGCTTTAAGCCATCCTCCTGTTCACTGTCATTTTTCTCCCGTTCACTGGAGAAACTTCCTCTTCTCTCTTTGCTGTCATGTTTTCTAACGACCTCCTCCGAGAGATGTAGCAAGAAAGAAGCTTCTGTACGTAAACGTTCCAGGCAATCCTTCAAATCAAAGTCCTCGCTTTCACTATTTTTCTCACTGACATATTGTACCAAAATGGGATCCTCGATAACCTCCTGGAGACTTTGTATGTCAGGGATCATACGTAATTTGCTGGTGTTTAGGGTTTCATTTAGCAGAGTATTGTTGAGGGTGAAATCTTCCAGATTATGTTCTTCTAGGGTGCGATTGCAGGAGAGAAGACGTTGTACTTCTTCGGTCAAGGTCTCGTTTAAATCATTCTCACAGTTGGCCACACATTTTAGCAATTCCGAGAGTACTTGTCGGAAGGCTTTTGAAAGTTCTCGCAAACTGTCACGTTCATTGAGAACTTTGTCAAAATCGCGAGCAGAATCAAACGTAGAATGACGCTTGTTCTTGCGATTCAGTTGTTTTTCATAGTCTAGCTTTAGGCGAGACATCTGGAGAAGAGAAAGGAAGAAAGAAAAGTAAATAAGTATTCAAGAATACAATCTTCTTACACTAAGATATCCTAAATATAAAAGATCCTTCTCATTTTGTCTGATAAAAGATCCTCCCGACTACCTTTTCTCCGAGAAAAGATTTTCCCGACAACCTTTCTCCCGAAAAAATATCCTTCTGGCGACCTTTAATCCGATAAAAGATCCTCCAGACGACCTTTCCTCCGAGGAAAGATCCTCCTGACGACATTTTCTCCGAGAAGAGACCAACCTGGCGACCTCTCCTCTGATAAAAGACCCTCCTGACGACCTCTCCTCCGAGAAAAGATAATATTGACGACTTTTCCTCCGAGAAAAGATCCTCCTGACGACCTTTCCTCCGAGAAAGGATCCTCCTGACGTCATTTCCTCCGAGAAAAGATCCTCTTGAAGACCGTTCCTTCCAGAAAAGATCCTCCTGACGACCTTTTCTCCGAGAAGAGATCCACCTGACGACGAAAAGATCCTACTAACGATCTTTCCCTCCAGAAAAAATGATCTTAACGAACTTCCTTCCAGAAAAAATCCTCCTGACGATCTTTTCTTCGAAAAAGATCCTCCTGACGACCTTTTCTCCGAGAAAAGATCCTCCTGACGACCTTTTCTCCGAGAAAAGATCCTCGTGACGACCTTTTCTCCGAGAAAAGATCCTCCTGACGACCTTTTCTCCTAGAAAAGATCCTCCTGACGATCTTTTTGCAAGAAAAGATCCTCCTGCCGACCTTTTCTCTAAGAATTCTCCTGACGACCTTTCCTCCGAGTAAAGATCCTTCTGACTACCTTTCCTCCGGGAAAAGATTCTCCCGACAACCTTTCTCCCGAAAAAACATCCTTCTGTCGACCTTTAATCCGATAAAAGATCCTCCAGACGACCTTTCCCCTGAGAAAAGATACTCCTGACGACCTTTCCTCCGAGAAGAGACCTTTTCTCTGAGAAAATATCTTTCTGACGACCTTTTCTCCGAGAAAAGACCTTTTCTCTGAGAAGAGACTCTCCTGACGATCTCTCCTCCGAGAAAAGATCCTATTGACGACCTTTCCTCCGAGAAAAGATCCTCCTGACGACCTTTCCTATGAGAAAAAATCCTCCTGATGACCTTTTCTGCGAGAAAAGATCCTCCTGACGACTTTTTCTCCGATAAAAGGCCCTCCTAACGACCTTTCCTCCGAGAAAAGATCCTCCTGACGACCTCTCCTCCTAGAAAAGATCCTCCTGAAGACTTTTTATTCCAGAAGAGATCCTCCTGAAGACCTTTAATTCCAGAAAAGATCCTCCTGGCGACCTTTCCGTAGAGAAAAGATCTTCCTGAAAACATTTTCTCCGAGAATAGATTCCCTGACGACATTTTCTCCGAGAAGAGAACCTCCTAACGACCTTTCCTTCCAGAAAAGATAATCCTGACGTCCTCTTCTAAGAAAAGATCCTCCTGACGACCTTTTCTCCGAGAAAAGATCCCCCTGACGACCCTTCCTTCGAGAAAAGATCTCCCTGACGACCTTTTCTCCTAAAAAAGATCCACTAACTACTTTCCTCCAAGAAAATATCCTCCGGGCGACCTTTCCTCCAAGAAAATATCCTCCTGACGACCTTTTCTCCGAGAAAAGATCCTCCTGGCGACCTTTTCTCCGAGAAAAGATCCTTCTGAGGACCTTTTCTCTAAGAAAAGATACTTCTGACGACCTTTTTTCCGAGAAAAGATCATCCTGAGGAAAGATCATTTTGGTGATATTTAGAACGGAAACTTACCTCATCAGCATGTTTAATTTGTAATTGTGCAATTTCCAATTGACTTTTAGCTGTAAATTTCTCTCTCAGCAAAATCAATTCCTTGGGCCAATGTTGATCATCTGTTGTAGTCTCCGATAGTAAAGTCTGCAATGAAACCAACAAAAGAAAAAGACAAAATCAATATTAAAAACGGAAATGCATTAAAAAGATGATAAACCCATTTAAAAAAAGTTTATACCATTAAAATAATTTTATTTTTAGTATTTTTAAATATGTTTTTATTTATATGTTTTCCCAAGCGTCAAAGAAAGTTTATGGATGGTCTGCAATCCAGACGATCGACATTTTGACTGAAAGGGAGGGAATATCTCTAGACGTCTATGTTTTGTTTATGCATTTGGCCATATCAAAATTGTGGGTGAATTGGTGGTGGCCGAGAGGGGAATTTTAAAAATAAATTAATGAAATAAAGCTTTTCGGCTGATAAACATATGAATAAAATATGAAAGAATATAGTAAAATGGGTGCTTCTTCTGTTTATCTTATAGAGTTTTTGGAAAGCAAAATATGTCGGGAGATAGTCTTTGTTTGGGGAAAATGTACCAACGGATTTAGAAGCTATAAAAGAAATATGATTTATTGTTACCAAATGAGCAATATTATGGTTAATACAGAAAACCAAATCGATTCTTTTTCAAATATCTCAGTTTCTGAGAAAAGTAGCTCAATTTCTGAGCTCTTTTCTATAAGAAAAGTAGCTCAGTTTCTGAGCTCTTTTCTATAAGAAAAGTAGCTCAGTTTCTGAGCTATTTTCTGTAAGAAAAGTAGCTCAGTTTCTGAGCTATTTTCTGTAAGAAAAGTAGCTCAGTTTCTGAGCTCTTTTCTATGGGAAAAGTAGTCAGTTTCTGAGCTCTTTTCTATGGGAAAAGTAGCTCAGTTTCTGAGCTCTTTTCTATGGGAAAAGTAGCTCAGTTTGTGAGCTCTTTTCTATAAGAAAAGTAGCTCAGTTTCTGAGCTCTTTTCTATGGGAAAAGTAGCTCAGTTTCTGAGCTCTTTTCTATGGGAAAAGTAGCTCAGTTTCTGAGCTCTTTTCTATTGGAAAAGTAGCTCAGTTTCTGAGCTCTTTTCTATGGGAAAAGTAGTTCAGTTTCTGAACTCTTTTCTATGGGAAAAGTAGCTCAGTTTCTGAACTCTTTTCTATGGGAAAAGTAGCTCAGTTTCTGAGCTCTTTTCTTAAGGAAAAGTAGCTCAGTTTCTGAGCTCTTTTCTTAAGGAAAAGTAGCTCAGTTTCTGAGCTCTTTTCTTTAGGAAAAGTAGCTCAGTTTCTGAGCTCTTTTCTTTAGGAAAAGTAGCTCAGTTTCTGAGCTCTTTTCTGAGCTCTTTTCTATAGGAAAAGTAGCTCAGGTTCTGAGCACTTTTCTATAGCAAAGGTAGCTCAGTTTCTGAGCTGTTTTCTATGGGAAAAGTAGCTGAGTTTTTGAGCTGTTTTCTATGGGAAAAGTAGCTCAGTTTCTGAGCTCATTTCTTTGGGAAAAGTAGCTCAGTTTATGAGCTATTTTCTTTGGGAAAAGTAGCTTAGTTTCTGAGCTCTTTTCTGTAGGAAAAGTAGCTCATTTCTTGAGCTTTTTTCTATAGGCAAAGTAGCTCAGTTTCTGAGCTCTTTTCTGCAGGACTGATTCAGAAATGGTAAATTTTTCTAAGAGTTTTTTTTTATTTTTATATTTCTTTCCTTGTAAAACGCAATTAACCAAAATTTCGTGTATATTTGCTTTAAAATTTTACCAAAGACGTCAATAATCCAAATGTTTAAATTTGAGTGAAAAAAGAAAAAATCCCACCATCATATTATTATACAGAAATAACCAAATTAAATAATGATCCAATAAAAATATTTATTTTTCTGTTAACAAAATGTCGATGCCATCCATTTGCCAGGGTCAAGTTTATGGCGGTTGTCTAAAGCGAACAGCAGGGCACTTTGGGGTGAGAGTGAGTGTATGTTTTTAAGCAGAAAACTCACGTTAAATTTAATTAAATTAAAAAATTAGTTTTAAATATCATGAAATAAAACCGTTAAAAATTTGAATTTCTAACGTATATTGAGTAATAAAATTAATAGATATTTGGACTCAATTTAATTGGCCGACAGACAGAGACGCAAAATAAACAAATAGCCAAATGCTTACGATTTGCTTTCATTTGTAATAAATCAAATTCAATTAAACTTTAAATTATGGCGAGAGATTGGTCGTCTTTTGCATTCAATCTTTGATGAAAACAATAAAACGTATTTGTTATTATTTAAATGTCGTATAAACATTTCAAGAAAAGACTCCAAGTTTTCCTCATCGAAGAAAAGAACAAAACTTTTAATTAAGAGATGTGCTAATGGATGACCCACAAAACTCATTTATGTTCCACATAAATAATTCTTTATGGAGCCAGAAACATTCTTATACATATGTTTTTTATGTCAGCTAATGTTTAAATACACAATTTGTTAAAAATATGTTTTGTTTCGTAAATTGTTTATTCAAATTCTAGACAAGATGTTTTAAACCTTTAAATAACATTTGAGTTTTTATTAGGAATAATCAAAACATTGGCAGGTAGTTGGTATTTTAAGATGTCAGTGATGTTTGACAGTTCCAAATAAAGTGTCAAGAAAGAAAAACAGAAATAGAAGAACTCCAAAACTCTCCGTAGTTTGTTAAGTGTCGAGATCCTTGACACTTGAGATTCTAATGATGGGTTACAAAAGTAATTGAAAGAGCTAAATATATGTTTCCTTGAATTTATACAAAAATAACTCAACAACTGAGCTATTTTTTTTAAAGAAAAGAGATGATAAACTGCGCTATTTTCTTAAAGGAAAGATCTGATAAACTGAGCTACTTACAGAAAAATCTTAAAAACGGGAGCTACTCAAAAACTGAGCTCTTTTCTTATAGAGAAGAGCTCTGAAAACGAGCTACTTTCCCATAGGAAAGAGCTCAAAACCTGAGCTACTTTTCTTATAGGAAAGAGCTCAGAAACTGAGCTGCTTTTCTTGTATGAAAGAGCTCAGAAACTGAGCTACTTTTCTTATAGGAAAAAGCTCCAAATCCAAGCTTCTTTTCCTACACAAAGGAGCTCAAAATCTGAGCTTATTTTTCTATAGAAATAGCTCAAAATCGGAACTTCTTTTCCTATAGAAAAGAGCTCAGAACTTGAGCTACTTTTTTTTATAGAAAATAGCTCAGAAACTGAGCTACTTTTCTTATAGAAGAGAGCTCAGAAACTGAGCTACTTTTCTTATACAAAAATATAGGGTTTATATAACTCCAGCGGCTGACGATTGAGTGAAATTTACATGTGTTTTGTTATTGTAACAAAAACAAAATACATGTAAATTTCATTCAATCGTCAGCCGCTTGAGTTATATAAGTAGCTCAAAAACTGAGCTACTTTTCTTCTAGCAAAGAGCTCAGAAACTGAGCTCCTTTTCTTATAGAAAAGAGCTCAGAAACTGATCTACTTTTCTTATAGAAAAGAGCTCAGAAACTGAGCTACTTTTCTTATAGAAAAGAGCTCAGAAACTGGAGCTACTTTTCTTATAGAAAAGATCTCAGAAACTGAGCTACTTTTCTTCTAGCAAAGAGCTCAGAAACTGAGCTCCTTTCCTTCTAGAAAAGAGCTCAGAAACTGAGCTCCTTTCCTTCTAGAAAAGAGCTCAGAAACTGAGCTACTTTTCTTCTAGAAAAGAGCTAGAAACTGATCTACTTTTCTTATAGAAAAGAGCTCAGAAACTGAGCTACTTTTCTTATAGAAAAGAGCTCAGAAACTGGAGCTACTTTTCTTATAGAAAAGAGCTCAAAAACTGAGCTACTTTTCCTATAGAAAAGAGCTCAGAAACAGAGCTACTTTTCCTATAGGAAAGATCTCAGAAACTGGAGCTACTTTTCTTATAGAAAAGAGCTCAGAAACTGAGCTACTTTTCTTATAGAAAAGATTTCAGAAACTGAGCTACTTTTCTTATAGAAAAGAGCTCAGAAATTGAGCTACTTTTCTTATAGAAAAGAGCTCAGAAACTGAGATACTTTTCTTATAGAAAAGAGCTCAGAAATTGAGCTACTTTTCCTATAGAAAAGAGCTCAGAAACAGAGCTACTTTTCCTATAGGAAAGAGCTCAGAAACTGAGCAGAGCTCTGAGCACTTTTCTCTATAAAAAGTAGCTCAGATTCTGAGCTCTTTTTTCTATAAAAAATAGCTCAGATTCTAAGCTCTTTTTTATATAAAAAATAGCTCAGATTCTGAGCTCTTTTTTATATAAAAAGTAGCTCAGATTCTGAGCTCTTTTTTATATAAAAAGTAGCTCAGATTCTGAGCTCTTTTTTATATAAAAAGTAGCTCATATTCTGAGCTCTTTTTTATATAAAAAGTAGCTCAGATTCTGAGCTCTTTTTTATATAAAAAGTAGCTCAGATTCTGAGCTCGTTTTTCTATAAAAAGTAGCTCAGATTCTGAGCTCTTTTTTATATAAAAAGTAGCTGAGATTCTGAGCTCTTTTTTATATAAAAAGTAGCTCAGATTCTGAGCTCTTTTTCATATAAAAAGTAGCTCAGATTCTGAGCTCGTTTTTCTATAAAATGTAGCTCAGATTCTAAGTTTTTTTTTTTCTATAAAAAGTAGCTCAGATTCTGAGCTCTTTTTTATATAAAAAGTAGCTCAGATTCTGAGCTTTTTTTTATATAAAAAGTAGCTCAGATTCTGAGCTCTTTTTTATATAAAAAGTAGCTCAGACTCTAAGCTCTTTTTGTATATAAAAAGTAGCTCAGATTCTGAGCTCTTTTTATATAAAAAACAGCTCAGAGTCTGAGCTCTTTTTTATGTAAAAAGTAGCTCAGATTCTGAGCTCTTTTTTATGTAAAAAGTAGCTCAGATTCTGAACTCTTTTTTATATAAGACGTAGCTTAGATTCTGAGCTCTTTTTTATATAAAAAGTAGCTCAGATTCTGAACTGCTTGCTTTAGGAAAAGTAGCTACGATTTTGAGTGCGTTTCTATATAAAATTTACTTAGATTTGAGAAGTTAATCATTTTTATGAAAATTATAAAAAGTAACAAATTTGAAGACTAAAGAAGTCTGTGATTAACTGGGAGCAGTCCATACATATATAAGTTAAGAGCTATCTCAAACTGATAAGCTTTCAATTGAATAAACGCGTCATTTATTACCTAAAGGCGTAACTTTTTATATTAATGACGTTTTTAAAATGTCTCTTTAATTGTTTTTTTCTACTATTAAACACTTGTTCACAGTTGGCAGATACAAATAATTATCAGTTTGTAAATATTTCCATTTATTGATGACTTGAATGTGCCATCAATTCGTTCCCTTATCAATTTTTCCATTTAAAATTACAGAATTAAAATTAAACTGTTATTCAAAGAAACAAAGATAGATCACTTAAGGGATCATTTAATGGAGATTAGGCTTAATTATCAAAGAAAAAATATATAAAAATTATAAATAGTTCTCAATTAAAACAGAAAGTATCCAGAGGATTTTTAAGCATCAGTTGAATTATTATAACTTTCTACAAAACTGTGGAAACTTTTAGATCTTCTGCCATAAAATTACAATTTATTTGACAAAATTTCTTGTAATTTCTTTTGCAACTCTTTAACTTTTTTAGCAAAACTTCAAAGTGCAATTCCTTCCACTTTTGACATACATTTCAATTTACACCAGGAAGCATAAATTTCATTTTATGTTCAAATCTGAAAATTTTGTTTGTAAATTTTATGCCTTTTAAAATCGCTTATATTTCCATTCTGAGATGTTTTTCACTTGTTTTTAATTTTTCATCGTCATGTTTATTTTTGAGTTTTTTTTGCTGTTTTAAAAATACATTTTCCAAAAATATATTTTTACTAGCGCGTAATAGCGAAATTTATGCTGCTATATTTAATTATATAATTTTATTTTCAGTTACATGTGGTTTTCTTTTGGGAAATTTATTTTGTTTTTGGCAAAATTTGCAAAATTGTGGTACAGTTTTCTTTGAAGATGTTATAGTTTGAGGAAGTTTGAATCTGAGCTCTTTCTTTATATAAAAATTAGTTAAGATTCTGAGCTATTTTCAATAGAAAAAGTAGCTCAGATTCTGAGCTATTTTCTGAAAAAAAAGTAGCTCAGTTACTGAGCTCTTTTCTAAAGAAAAAGTAGCTCAGATTCTGAGCTCAGTTAGTGAGCTCTTCTTTATAGAAAAAGTAGCTCAGTTAGTGAGCTCTTTTTTATAGAAAAAGTTGCTCAGTTACTGAGCTCTTTTTTTTTAGAAAAAGTAGCTCAGTTACTGTGGTTTTCTTTTGGGAAATTTATTTTGTTTTTGGCAAAATTTGCAAAATTGTGGTACAGTTTTCTTTGAAGATGTTATAGTTTGAGGAAGTTTGAATCTGAGCTCTTTCTTTATATAAAAATTAGTTAAGATTCTGAGCTATTTTCAATAGAAAAAGTAGCTCAGATTCTGAGCTATTTTCTGAAAAAAAAGTAGCTCAGTTACTGAGCTCTTTTCTAAAGAAAAAGTAGCTTAGATTCTGAGCTCAGTTAGTGAGCTCTTCTTTATAGAAAAAGTAGCTCAGTTAGTGAGCTCTTTTTTATAGAAAAAGTTGCTCAGTTACTGAGCTCTTTTTTTTTAGAAAAAGTAGCTCAGTTACTGTGGTTTTCTTTTGGGAAATTTATTTTGTTTTTGGCAAAATTTGCAAAATTGTGGTACAGTTTTCTTTGAAGATGTTATAGTTTGAGGAAGTTTGAATCTGAGCTCTTTCTTTATATAAAAATTAGTTAAGATTCTGAGCTATTTTCAATAGAAAAAGTAGCTCAGATTCTGAGCTATTTTCTGAAAAAAAAGTAGCTCAGTTACTGAGCTCTTTTCTAAAGAAAAAGTATCTCAGATTCTGAACTCAGTTAGTGAGCTCTTCTTTATAGAAAAAGTAGCTCAGTTAGTGAGCTCTTTTTTATAGAAAAAGTTGCTCAGTTACTGAGCTCTTTTTTTTTAGAAAAAGTAGCTCAGTTACTGAGCTCATTTTTATAGAAAAAGTAGCTCAGAATCTGAGCTCTTTTTTATAGAAAAAGTAGCTCAGTTACTGAGCTCTTTTTTATAGAAAAAGTAGCTCAGTTACTGAGCTCTTTTTTATAGAAAAAGTAGCTCAGTTACTGAGCTCTTTTTTATAGAAAAAGTAGCTCAGTTACTGAGCTCTTTTTTATAGAAAAAGGAGCTCAGTTACTGAGCTATTTTTTTATAGAAAAAGTAGCTCAGTTACTGAGCTCTTTTTTATAGAAAAAGTAGATCAGTTACTGAGCTCTTTTTTATAGAAAAAGTAGATCAGTTACTGAGCTCTTTTTTTGTAGAAAAAGTCACTCAGTTACTGAGCTCTTTTCTAAAGAAAAAGTAGCTCAGTTACTGAGCTCTTTTCTAAAGAAAAAGTAGCTCAGTTACTGAGCTCTATTTTATAGAAAAAGTAGCTCAGTTACTGAGCTCTATTTTATAGAAAAAGTAGCTCAGTTACTGAGCTCTATTTTATAGAAAAAGTAGCTCAGTTACTGAGCTCTATTTTATAGAAAAAGTAGCTCAGTTACTGAGCTCTTTTTTATAGAAAAAGTAGCTCAGTTAATGAGCTCTTTTTTATAGAAAAAGTACCTCAGTTACTGAGCTCTTTTTTATAGAAAAACTAGCTCAGTTACTGAGCTCTTTTCTATACGGAAAATTTAGGTTAGAAGTGCTAAGATTTAAAATTTGTTCTACACAAAAAAGTAGCTCAGATTTCTGGACAGATTCTGAAATATTTTCTGTATAAAAATTAGCTCAGATTCTGAGTCAAAACTAGTTCTATATAAAGATCTACGATCAATTCTAAACTTTTTCTCTATAAACATCAACTATTGAGTTGAAATTTGTTCGATATAAAAATCTACAATTGAGTCAAAACTTGTTCAATGGAAAGATCTAGGATTGAGTCAAAATTTGTTCTGTATAAAGATCTACAAATGGGTCAAAACTTGTACAATGCTAAGATCTACGATTGAGTCAAAAATTGTTCAAAGGTAAGATCTAGGATTGAGTCAAAACTTGCTCTTTATAAAGATATATGATTGAGTCAAAACTTGTTCAATGCAAAGATCTACGATTGAGCCAAAACTTGTTCAAAGGTAAGATCTAGAATTGACTCAAAACTTGTTCTTTATAAAGATATTTCTATATAAAGAAATACGATTGAGTCAAAACTTGTTTAAAGGAAAGATATAGGATTGAGTCAAAACTTGTTTTACGTTCTGTACAAAGAAATACGATTGAGTCAAAACTTGTTCAATGGAAATATCTAAAATTGAGCCAAAACTTGTTCTATATAAAAACCTACGACTGAAATAAAACTTGTTCAATTGAAAGGTCTAGGATTGAGTCAAGACTTGTTATATATAAAGATCTTCAATCGAGTCAAAACTTGTTCTATATAAAGAAATACGATTGAGTCAAAACCTGTTTAAAGATCTAGGATTGATTTAAAACTTGTTTTATGTAAAGAAAACAGATTGAGTCAATGGAAAGATCTAAAATTGAGTCCAAACTTGTTCTATATAAAGATCTATGGATTGAGTCAAAACTTGTTCTATGTAAAAATCTAAGATTTGGTCCACAATTAATTGAGTTTCTTTAAAATTTTAAAGCTATCGATCTACGATTGAGTCAAAACTTGCTCTATATAAAAACCTACGACAGAGTCAAAACTTGTTCAATTGAAAGGTCTAGGATTGAGTCAAAACTTGTTCTATATAAAGATCAACGATTGAGTGAAAAACTGTTCTATTTAAAAATCTACAATTGAGTCAAAACTATATAAAGATCTACGGTTGAGTCAAAACTTGTTCTTTATGTAAAATTGAGATTGAGTCAATCTTTATAAAGATCTACGACCCATTGAAAACTTGTTCTATGTAAAGACCTAAGATTGCGTAAAAACTTGATCATTAAAAAGATCTACCGATGAGTCAAAATTTGTTCTTTATAAAGATCTACGATTGAATCAAAACTTGGTCTATATAAAGATCAACGATTAAGTGAAAACTTGTTCTATTTAAAAATCTACAATTGAGTCAAAACTTGTTCTATTTAAAAATCTACGATTAATGTGGGGTTTATATAACTCAAGCGGCTGACGATTGAGTGAAATTTGTATGTGTTTTGTTATTGTAACAAAAACAAAAAACATGAAAATTTCACTCAATCGTCAGACGCTTGAGTTATATAAACCCCACATAAGTCAAAACTTGAGTTTGAACTTGTTCTCAACTTGTTATCAACTTGCGATTGAGTCCAAACTTGTTCAATGGAAAAATCTAGGATTGAGTCTTGTTCAAGATTCTTTAGAAAATTTTAACTCAAAATTGTTTACCTTGAAATGTTTATAATCCTTTAGTTGTTTAATATATAAATTTAACTTTTTTCTATTGTTTTATAACTTTTATTTCACACACTTTTTCATTTAAAGAAATTTCTTAAAATCAATTTATTTTGACTTTTTTATTTGATTTGTTTATATTTTTTCTTAATAATATTATTCTTCACTTTTTTCTTGTCTTGTTAAAATTGAACGTTAAGATTTTCAAAATTTCACACAATTTTCAAATTTCTTACAATTTTCAAATTTCTCACAATTATTTAACGCGGGTCTTTTAAAATTTTGATTTATTGTCATTATTTTCAATTAAGTTGATGTTGACAAATGTTTTCTGGGTAAATTTATTCTTAAAGAGAAAAGGGGGGAGGGTTTTCAATATTTTTTTTTAGGAAAATTATTTTTAAGTTTCAAACACACGCGTTTTTTTTATTCTCAGTTAATAATTCAAGAATTCAATTCTTGTGGTTCCACGAAAATTCAAAAATTCAAACGTACGCTTTGAATAGCCGCGATAAACTGTTGAGTTTTTCATGTGTGAGGGGAAATTTTAAATACCTATAAAACGGAAAAAATCTTAAGAGGCAGCATAAAAGTGAGAGAAAGAGCGAGAAATGTGCGAAAAAGAGATCATTAAAGAGAGTTAAGGTAATAAAATGAGAGAGTTTTGCTTGAGAGAGTCAGATTAGAACTTAGATTTGAAAACTTATTTTCAAAATCTTTTTAACGATGCAGGTATTTTGATTATATTCTAATTGAAAATAATTTCAAAACAAGATTTCGAATTTTATTATCACCTTTTCAAAATATTTTTTATTATTCATTAAAATAAAGATCATAAACATTTAAGTGAAAAGGTCTTTAGAAGAGATTAATAACAAATAATGATGATATTTCTATTTTATTTAAGAAATAATTTATATAGATTTGTCTTAAAATTCTATATTAGATGTCAATTCTTATAAGATTTACTAAAGAAATAGAAAAATAATACAAATTTGTAGAGACTGCATGTCTTTTGCCATAACATATTTCATTTTGTTAAATAAAACGATTTTTTTTTTATTTTTACTATAAATTTTATAGTTTCACTCAACGAATTTTCTTTATAATTCAAGCGTTTTTAATTTTTTTGCAAACAAATTTTTTTTAAATTTTATAAAAATTTCTTTGTTCATAAAAACTTGTGCCAAAATTTTGCTAAATTAATTTTAGTATGTCAAAGACAAATTATTGTACAAATCATTAAACATTTCTAATGTTATTTTATAGTTAAAAATGATCCTAAAGGAAGATCTATAATTGACTCAAAATTAAATCTATATAAAACAACTGCGATTGAGTCAAAACTTAAGTCCAAATTTGATTATTATTAATATATACGATTGAGTTCAAACTTAAGTCAAAACTTGTTCTATATAAAAATCTACGATTGAGTCAAAACTTGTTCTATATACAAATCTACGATTGAGTCAAAACCTGTTCTATATAAAAATCTAAGATTGAGTCAAAACTTGTTCTATATAAAAATCTAATATTGAGTCAAAACTTGTTCTATATAAAAATCTACGATTAAGTCAAAATTTGTTCTATATAAAAATCTAAGATTGAGTCGAAACTTGTTATATATAAATATCTATGATTGAGTCAAAACTTGGTCTATATAAAAATCTACGATTGAGTCAAAACTTGGTCTATATAAAAATCTACGATATAGTCAAAACTTGTTCTATATAAAAATCTACGATTGAGTCAAAACTTGTTCTATATAAAAATCTACGATATAGTCAAAACTTGTTCTATATAAAAATCTACGATTGAGTCAAAACCTGTTCTATATAAAAATCTACGATATAGTCAAAACTTGTTCTATATAAAAATCTACGATTGAGTCAAAACTTGTTCTATATACAAATCTACGATTGAGTCAAAACCTGTTCTATATAAAAATCTAAGATTGAGTCAAAACTTGTTCTATATAAAAATCTAATATTGAGTCAAAACTTGTTCTATATAAAAATCTACGATTAAGTCAAAATTTGTTCTATATAAAAATCTAAGATTGAGTCAAAACTTGTTCTATAATAAAAATCTACGATTGAGTCAAACCCTGTTCTATATAAAAATCTACGATTAAGTCAAAACCTGTTCTATATAAAAATCTAAGATTGAGTCAAAACTTGTTCTATAATAAAAATCTACGATTGAGTCAAAACGTGTTCTATATAAAAATCTACGATTGAGTCAAAACCTGTTCTATATAAAAATCTACGATTGAGTCAAAACTTGTTCTATATAAAAATCTACGATTGAGTCAAAACGTGTTCTATATAAAAATCTACGATTGAGTCAAAACCTGTTCTATATAAAAATCTAAGATTGAGTCAAAACTTGTTCTATATAAAAATCTAATATTGAGTCAAAACTTGTTCTATATAAAAATCTACGATTAAGTCAAAATTTGTTCTATATAAAAATCTACGATTAAGTCAAAACCTGTTCTATATAAAAATCTAAGATTGAGTCAAAACTTGTTCTATATAAAAATCTAAGATTGAGTCAAAACTTGTTCTATATAAAAATCTAAGATTGAGTCAAAACTTGTTCTATATAAAAATCTAAGATTGAGTCAAAACTTGTTCTATAATAAAAATCTACGATTGAGTCAAAACGTGTTCTATATAAAAATCTACGATTGAGTCAAAACCTGTTCTATATAAAAATCTACGATTGAGTCAAAACTTGTTCTATATAAAAAGCTACGATTGAGTCAAAACTTGTTCTATACAAATATCTACGATTGAGTAAAAACTTGTTCTATATAAATATCCACGATTGGATCAAAACTTGTTCTATACAAATATCTACGATTGAGTGAAAACTTGTTCTATATAAATATCCACGATTGAGTCAAAATTTGTTCGATATAAATATCTACGATTGAGTAGAATTTTTTGTAACAAAAAATATTGTATAGAATATTTTTTTGTACCGAAAAATTTTCTATTGAAAAGTTTTTTCTAATGAAAAACTTTCTATAGAAAATTTGTCGTTACAAAATTTTTTCTATAGAAAATTCTTTACAAAAAATATTTCTATAGAAAATTTTTCTTTACAAAAAATTTTTCTATAGAAAATTTATTTTTACAAAAAATTTTTCTTTACAAAAAATTTTTCTATAGAAAATTTTTCTTTACAAAAATTTTTCTATAGATAATTTTTCTTTACAAAAAGTGTTTCTATAGAAAATTGTTCTTTACAAAAAATTTTCTATAGAAAATTTTTCTTCAAAAAAAAAATTCTATAGAAAATTTTTCGTTATAAAAAAATCTTTTATACAAAATTTTTCTTTACAAAAATTTTTTCTATAGAAAATTTTTCTTTACAAAAAGTTTTTCTATAGAAAATTTTTCTTTACAAAAAATTTTTCTATAGAAAATTTTTCTTTACAAAAAATTTTTCTATAGAAAATTTTTCTTTACAAAAAATTTACAAAAAATTTTTCTTTACAAAAAATTTTTCTATAGAAAATTTTTCTTTACAAAAAATTTTTCTATAGAAAATTTTTCTTTACAAAAAATTTTTCTATAGAAAATTTTTCTTTACAAAAAATTTTTCTATAGAAAATTTTTCTTTACAAAAAAATTTTCTATAGAAAATTGTTCTTTACAAAAAATTTTCTATAGAAAATTGTTCTTTACAAAAAATTTTCTATAGAAAATTTTTCTTTACAAAAAAATTTTCTATAGAAAATTTTTCTTTACAAAAAAATTTTCTATAGAAAATTTTTCTTTACAAAAAAATTTTCTATAGAAAATTTTTCTTTACAAAAAAATTTTCTATAGAAAATTTTTCTTTACAAAAAAATTTTCTATAGAAAATTTTTCTTTACAAAAAAATTTTCTATAGAAAATTTTTCTTTATAAAAAAATTTTCTATAGAAAATTTTTCTTGACGAAAAATTTTTTTATATAAAATTTTTCACTACAAACAATTTTTCTATAGAAAATTTTTCTTTACAAAAAATTTTTCTATAGAAAATTTTTCTTTACAAAAAATTTTTTTTTAGAAAATTTTTCTATAGAAAATTTTTCGTTATAAAAAATGTTTCTATAGAAAATTTTTCTTTACGAAAAATTTTTCCATTTTTTATTTTTTTTGCGAAATATTTTTCCAAAGAAAATTTTTCTTCACAAAAAATTTTTCTATAGAAAATTTTTCGTTATAAAAAATTTTTTTATAGAAAATTTTTCTTTACAAAAAATTTTTCTTTAGAAAATTTTTCTTTACAAAAAATTTTTCTTTAGAAAATTTTTCTTTACAAAAAATTTTTCTATAGAAAATTTTTCTTTACAAAAAATTTTTCTATAGAAAATTTTTCTTTACAAAAAATTTTTCTATAGAAAATTTTTCTTTACAAAAAATTTTTCTATAGAAAATTTTTCCTTACAAAAAATTTTTCTGTAGATAATTTTTCTTTACAAATAATTTTTCTGTAGAAAATTTTTCTTTACAAAAAATTTTTCTTTACAGAAAATTTTTCTTTAAAAAAAATTTTTCTTTACAAAAAAATTTTCTTTATAAAAATTTTTTCCAAAAAAAAAAAATTTCCATTTTTTATTTTTTTTTTGCGAAATATTTTTCCAAAGAAAATTTTTCTCCACAAAAAATTTTTCTATAGAAAATTTTTCTCCACAAAAAATTTTTCTATAGAAAATTTTTCGTTACAAAAAATTTTTCTATAGAAAATTTTTCTTTACAAAAATTTTTCTGTGGATAATTTTTCTTTACAAATAATTTTTCTATAGAAAATTTTTCTTTACAAAAAATTTTTCTTTACAGAAAATTTTTCTTTACAAAAAATTTTTCTTTACAAAAAGTGTTTCTTTATAAAAATTTTTTCTATAAAAATTTTTTTTATAGCGAAAATTTTTCTTATAAAAAAACTTTCTACAGAAAATTTTTCGTTATAAAAAAATTTTCTTTAGAAAAATTTCCTATAAATTTTCTATAAAAAAATTTCGTATAACGAAAAATTTTCTATAGAAAAATTGTTTGTAACGAAAAATTTTCTATAGAAATATTTTTTATAGAAAATTTTCTATGTTTAATGTTATCGTTAATCTTAAGAATTCTTTTAAAAAGTTTCAATATTTTCAAAATTTCAAATATTCCCAAATGTATCCACTGATTCCCTATGTCTGACCTTCATTTTTGTCTTGTTATTCACGAATTCTTTCTAATCTTAAGTAAAAACATTTTCAAAATTTTCTTATCCCAAAAAGTCCAATATCAGCGTAAAAGATTTGTTTTTTTGTATATAAAAAATCTATTTTCTATATAAACTGTCACCTTTTTCAAATGATAATGAACTTAAAATTTACACTAAATACAAAATAGGGCCTCTTTCCGCACCCCCCAGAAACCCCTCCTTTCGCCTAAAAAAAAAGTAAAAAAAAGAGGATCTATTTTTAATTCCAAAATAGAAAATGTCTCATTTTTACAAATGGAACCAATGAAGAAAATTTTTTGAAGAAAATTTAAATTAGATTTTCATTTGCTACTTTTGGGGATTTTATTAGATTTTTTATTTGTTCTAAAGAAAAACAAGAAAATCGTTTTAAGTAGAAAAGAATAACATTTAGCACGTGTCCGAAATCGAAATGAAAATCGTTTTGAAAACAGAACAAGAGATGATGACAAAGAAGTTTTTAGAAATCAATTGAAAAAAAAAAGAATTTAGTTCATTATGAGGAATCGAGGCGCTAAATTTACGGGAACAAATTTCATTGCGAAGAAAGTGTGAAAAGTGTCTGTGTCAAAGATTTTCCATTACTTTTTGTTCAAATTCTGAAAATTGGTGTCTTTGACAGAGGAAGTGTGTTCATTGACATCTCGGTCGTCTCTTGTTGTTATTGTTTCGAATGTTTGTTATTTTGAAAAACATTTTGATAAAAATAAACACAAAAACCCAAATATTGAAAACGAAAGATAAAGAATCAGATGAAATGAAATCATTTCGATTTTTGTTTGAAAGAATCTCTTAATTAAATTGAAAAAATAAATAGTTTGCAAAAACAAAGTTCAAATCTCATACAAAATATTCAAAGCAAACAAATCGAAATATTTCAATACGACTAAAGGGTGTTTCAAAATTTTATGATATTGTTTGTGACATTTTCAAATCCTTTTGTTTTCTTTTTTTTTTAACTTAATCTCTCTGTTTTGGTCTGATGACAGGTAAAATGTCAAAACATGTTTGCGTAAATTCAAAATAATGAAAAACAAGTTAATGGTACCTGAAAAAAGGTAATCGATAATACAAATATTCTATAGAAAATTCGAAAACTTAAATATTCTTCAAATAAACATTTAAAAAAATGTATAACGAACAATTTTAAATAGACAAATTTTTATAATGAAAAATTTTCTATAGAAAAATTTTATAAGAAAATTTTCTATAAAAATATTTCATAAGAAAATTTAGTTAGAAAATTTTCTGTAAACAAATTTTATTAAAAAAAAATTTCTATAGAAAATTTTGCATAGAAAAATTTTATTAGAAAATTTTCTATAGAACAATTTTATTAGCTAATTTTCTATAAAAAATTTTATTAGAAAATTTTCTGTAGAAAAACTTATATAGAAAATTATCTATAGAAAAATGTTATTAAAAAATTGTCTATAAAAAAATTTTATTAGAAAATTTTGTATTGAAAAATTGTATCAGAAAATTTTTTATAGAAAATTTTATTAGCTAATTTTCTATTAAAAAATTTATTAGCTAATTTTCTATTAAAAATTTTATTAGAAAATTTTCTATAGAAAAATTTTATAAGAAATTTTTCTATAGAAAAATTTTATAAGAAAATTTTCTATAGAAAAATTTTATAAGAAAATTTTCTATAGAAAAATTTTATAAGAAAATTTTCTATAGAAAAATTTTATAAGAAAATTTTCTATAGAAAAATTTTATAAGAAAATTTTCTATAGAAAAATTTTATAAGAAAATTTTCTATAGAAAAATTTTATAAGAAAATTTTCTATAGAAAAATTTTATAAGAAAATTTTCTATAGAAAAATTTTATAAGAAAATTTTCTATAGAAAAGTTTTATAAGAAAATTTTCTATAGAAAAATTTTATAAGAAAATTTTCTATAGAAAAATAATAATTTTTATAAAAAATTTTTGTATAGAAATGTTTTATTAGAAAATTTTGTATAGAAAAAAAAATTTTATTAGAAAATTTTCTGTAGAAAAACTTATATAGAAAATTATCTATAGAAAAATTTTATTAAAAAATTGTCTATAAAAAATTTTATTAGAAAATTTTGTATTGAAAAATTGTATCAGAAAATTTTTTATAGAAAATTTTATTAGCTAATTTTCTATTAAAAATTTTATTAGAAAATTTTCTATAGAAAAATTTTATTAGAAAATTTTCTATAGAAAAATTTTATTATGAAATTTTCTATAAAAAAAAAATGTTATTAGAAAATTTCCCATAGAAGAATTTTATTAGAAAATTTCCCATAGAAAAAACTTTATAACGAAAAATTTTCCATAGAAAAATTTTTATAACGAAAAGTGTTCTATAGAAAAAATAATTTTCTATAAAAAATTTTTGTATAGAAACATTTTATTAGAAAATTTTGTATAGAAAAAAAAATAGAAAAAAATTTTATCAGAAAATTTGTTAAAGAAAAATTTTATTAGAAAATTTTTTACAGAAATATTTTATTAAAAAATTTTCTATAGAAAAATTTTAATAAGAAAATTTTCTATATAAAATTTTTATTACAAAATTTTCTATAATAAAATGTTATTAGAAAATTTTCCATAGAAGAATTTTGTTAGAAAATTTTCTACAAAAATTTTCTATAAAAATTTTCTATAGAAAAATTTTTTTAACAAAAAATTGTTTATGGAAATAAAATTCCATAGAAGAATTTTATTAGCGAATTTTCTATCGAAAAAATTTATAAGAAAATTTTCTTTGGAAAAATTTTATATGAAAATTTTCTATAGAAAAAATTTTCAATAGAAAAATTTGTATAACGTAAAATTTTTTATAGAAAAGAAGTTTCCAATATCATACAAAATTTTTTTATAACTAAAATTTTACTAGAGAAATTTTTTTTTAGAACAAAAAATTTTTTATAGAAAATATTTATAACGAAAAATTTTCTATAGAAATTTTTTTTATAACGAAAAATTTCCTATAGCAAAAATTGTTTATAACAAAAATAAAATTGTTAGAAAATTTTCTAAGGAAAAATTTTGTACAGAAAAATTTTATTAGAAAATTTTCTAAGGATAATTAAGTTGGATAATTTTCTACAGAAAAATGTTTTAAAGAAAAATTTTATTAGACATTTTTCTATAAAAAAATTTTATTAGACATTTTTCAATAAAAAAAATTTATTAGAAAATTTTCTATCGAAAAATTTTATTCGAGTTTTTTTATATCAAAATTTTCTACAAAAAAATTTGAATAGAAAATTTTCTATAGAAAAATTTTATTAGAAAATTTTCTATATAAAAAAATGTTACTATAGAAAATTTTTTTATAACGAAAAATTTTCTATAGAAAATATTTTTATAACGAAAAATTTTCTATAGAAAATTTTTCTATAACGAAAAATTTTCTATAGAAAATTTTTTTATAACGAAAAATTTTCTATAGAAAATTTTTTTGTAACGAAAAATTTTCTATAAAAAATTTTTTTATAACAAAAAATTTTCTGTAGAAAATTTTTTATAACGAAAAATTTTCTAAAGAAAACTTTTTTATAACGAAAAATTTTCTATAGAAAATTTTTTTATAACGAAAAATTTTCTATAGAAAATTTTTTTCTAACAAAACAAAAAAATTTTCTATAGAAATTTTTTTTGTAACGAAAAATTTTTTTATAACGAAAAATTTTCTATAGAAAATTTTTTTATAACGAAAAATTTTCTATAGAAAATTTTTTTATAACGAAAAATTTTCTATAGAAAATTTTTTTATAACGAAAAATTTTCTATAGAAAATTTTTTTATAACGAAAAATTTTTTCGTTATAAAAATTTTATTAGAAATTTTCTATAGAAAAATTTTTTTGGAAAATTTCCTATAAAAAAAATTCGTATAGAAAAATTGTATTAGAAATGTTTCTATGAAAAAAAGTTTATTAGAAAAATTTCTAAAGAAAAATTTTATTACATTTTCTATGAAAAAATTTTACCAAAAAATTTTCTATACAAAAATTTTAGTAGAAAATTATCTATAAAAAAATGTTGTAAGAAAATTTTCTATAGAAAAAGTTTATTTTTCTTTGAAAAAATTTTGATAGAAATTTTTCTTTAAAAAAATTTCTATAGAAAACGTTTATTAGAAAATTTCCTATAGAAAAATTTTATTAAAAAATTGTCTATAGAAAAAATTGTTTAAGAAAATTTTCTATAGAAAACTTTTTTTAGAAAATTTTCTTTAGAAAATTTGTTTATAAAAAAATTTTATTAGAAAATTTTCTATAAAAACATTTTTAAAGAAAATTTTTTTCAAAATTTCATAATATTGAAAATTGTTGTTCGAAAATCATGTTTTGATTTCTTGTTTTATTTTTCAAATTGGCACAATTTCTTAAAAAAAAGTTGGGCACGGTCAATTTGTATATCACGTTTTCTAAAATTCAAAATAAAACCCAAAAAAATTAATGTCAGCACTGACCGCCCCGTTTAGTTTCAAAAATAGTCTCTTAATACACGTCATTGTTGGCAAATTTTCAAATTTTGAAAAAAAAAAAAAAAAAAAAAGCTCAAATAAATTAGAACTCACGCAAAATTTGTAGAAGAAAATTAAAAAAGAAAGAAAAAGAAAGGAGAAGGTTTTGAATTTTAACCCTTCGATATTTTGTTGGCAACTAGGGTTTATAGGTTATAAGGAAAATTGTTGCCATATGGCACATTTTAGTTTCTTCGATGAAAATTTAATTTTAAATTTTAATTTTAAAATCTAAAATTATATTTAATGATGAAAATTATTGCCATATGGCACATTGTTTGTTTGATCTTTCAGTTTCTGTTTCAAAACTTTAAGATTATTATAAAAATTATATTTAAAAAAATATTAAAATATGAAGCGAAAGGGTTAAGGCGAAAAATGTCAAAGCAAATTGGGAAATGAAATTTTTCTTAAAACATAAAAATTACAAAAAAATAAGAAAGAAATTAATGAATGAATCATCATGCATTTAATGAAACGGAAAATAAATTTTGAAAATACAAAAACAACAACAAAAAGTAAAATAAAATTAAAATAAAAAGTGAAATTTAAAAATTGAAAACAAAAACTGATAATGAAAAGCATTTTATCCTCAGAGACTTACCTGTATCTGCTGTTCCAATTCGTGAACAATATCCTCTCGAGCCAAAGCCAATTGCTCCTGCAAACGTCTCTCATATTCATCGATAATTTTCTGAATCACTTGAGCCTCGTTACTGCCATTCAGTTCATCCTGATCGATAATGATCAGAGACGTATTGTTATTATTGTGGCTACTGAGAAAAGCTGATCCGGGTGAATTGGAATGAGAAATACCTGAGGCTCCTGCTCGAGGATCTTCAGGCGTTTGGCTTCGATTGGCGGTTTGATTTAGACCACGTACGGTTACAAGTGTCAAATCTTCGGTATTTGTGGTAGTCGTGGTCTCTTGGGTCGAATTCAGGGTGGAGTTTTTAGTAGTAGTTGATGACTGTTTTTGGTGGATTAATTTAGTTACAATTTTTTTGGAGTTTGGGGTGTTAGCACGAGTTTTAAGTGTATCCGTAATTGGGTTTAATTTTTGGATTTTGTTCAATTTATCAAAAAAGAAATAACAAAATGCACAACATGCGAGTTAGATTACAAACATTTAAATATTGAATAATATACGAAAAATTACTTGGGTTTCAAATTTTAAACAAATCATGTTTTTTTTCTAAAAAGGAAGAAGAAAATATTTCGGTTACAATTTTTAACTTTTCAGAATCAAAACTCATTTCCACTCGATAGTTTACAGCAAAATCTAATTTTTATTTCACAGCCTAAAACTAGGCAACAAAATCAAGTAGAATTAATGTTGAAAATTGTTCTATTATGACGAATCTTATAATACCCTATAAAAAAAACTTAATAAAAATTCTTTATAAAAAAATTTTGCTGTCAAAAAAATTTTCAATAGAAAATTTTTTATAACAAAAAATTTTCTATAAAAAAATTTTATAACAAAAATTTTCAATAAAAAAATTTTTTGAAAAAAAAAAAAAAAATTTATAATAAAAATTTTCTATTAAAAAAAAATATTATAATGAAATATTTTCTATAACAAATTTCTTTATATCAAAAATTTTCTATAGAAAAATTTTTTATAACGAAAAATTTTCTATAAAAAAATATTTATATCGAACAATTTTCATATCGAAAAATTTTGTATTGAAAAATTTTCTGTAGAAAAATGTTTATATCGAAAAATTTTCTATAGCAAAATTTCTGTATAGTAAAATTTTCTATGGAAAAACTTTTATATCGAAAAATTTTTTATGGAAAAATTTTTATGTCGAAAAAAATTCATATTGAAAAATTTTTTATAGAAAAAAATTTATATCGAAAAATTTTTATATTGAAAATTTTTCTATAGAAAATTTTGTTAAAAATTTTAATGAAACAATTTTCTATAAAATTGATGATATCGAAAAATTTTACATAAAAAATGTTTGTATCGAAAAATTTTCTATAGAAAAATTTTGATATCGAAAAGTTTTGATGTCGAAAATTTTAGTATAAAACAATTTTCTATAGAAAAATTTTTGTATAGAAAAATTTTCTATAGGAAAATTTTTATTTTTATAGAAAAATTTCTATTTTCTTTAGAAAAATTTTTATATCGAACAATTTTATATACAAAAATTGTTTATATCGAAAAATTTTTATATCAAAAAATTTTCTATAGAAATATTTTCATATCGAAAAATTTTCCATAGAAAAATTTTTATATCAAAAAAATTTCTTTAGAAAGATTTTTATATCAAAAAATTTTCTTTAGAAAAATTGTAAAATCAAAAAATTTTCTATAGAAAAATTTTGATGTCAAAAATTTTTTTATAGAAAAATATTTATATCGAAAAATTTTCTATAGAAAAATATTAAATCGAAAAATTATCTATAGAAAAATTTTTTATCAAAAATTTTCTACAGAAAAATTTTTTATCAAAAATTTTCTATACAAAAATTTTATATCAAAAATTTTCTATAGAAAAATTTTTATAACAAAAATTTTCTATAGAAAAATTTTTTATAACAAAATTTTTCTATAGAAAAATTTTTTTAACGAAAAATTTTCTATAGAAAAATTTTTATATCGAAAAATTTTCTGTAGAAAAATTTTTATATCGAAAAATTTTCTATAGGAAAATTTTTATTTTTATAGAAAAATTTGTATTTTCTATAGAAAAATTTTGATATCGAAAAATTTTCTATAGAAAAGTTTTTATAACAAAAAATTTTCTATAGAACAATTTTTATAACGAAAAATTTTCTATAGAAAAATTTTAATATCGAAAAATTTTCTATAGAAAAATTTTTATAACGAAGAATTTTCTATAGAAAAATTTTTATATCGAAAAATTTTTTGTAGAAAAATTTTTATATCGAAAAATTTTCTTTAGAAAAAATTTTATATCGAAAAATTTTCTATAGAAACATTTTGATGCGTAATATTTTTATGTGAAAAATTTTCTATAGAAAAATTTTGATGTCAAAAATTTTTATATCGAAAAATTTTTTATAGAAAAATTTTTATATCAAAAAATTTTCTATAGAAACATTTTTGTATCGAAAAATTTTCTATAGAAAAATTTTTGTATCGAAAAATTTTCTATAGAAAAATTTTTGTATCGAAAAATTTTCTATAGAAAAATTTTTGTATCGAAAAATTTTCTATAGAAAAATTTTTGTATCGAAAAATTTTCTATAAAATTTTTTTTTCTTTAGAAAAAATTGTCTATAAAAAAATTTTCTAGAAAATTTTTTGTATCGAAAAATTTTCTATAGAAAAATTTTGATATAAAAAAATTTCCTATAAAAAAATTTTGATATCGAAAAATTTTCTTAGAAAATATTTGATGTGAAAAAATTTCATATACAAACATTTTTCTATCGAAAAATTTCTATAGCAAATTTTTATATCGAAAAATTTCTGTAAAAAAATGTTGATGTCAAAAAATTTTCTATAGAAAAATGTTGATATCAAAAAATTTCCTATAGAAAAATGTTCATATCAAAAATTTTATTTAACAAAAATATGTATATGAATGGATCTAAGAGTTTGAGCCTGAAAATAAAAATTAGTCGACTGTGTGAGTCATCCAGAACCAGCAAAGCCCAACAAAAGTCATTCGGACTCCAAACATTTTGAAACGACAATGACGAATCGTTATTTCACCACGACAAAGCAAGTTCGCACATATCGACTTAGAAAAGGTGCTTCTGGAGATCTACAAACATTAATTTAGTGAGTCATCCGCCATGTTTTGCGGATTTGGAACTCAATACAGATTTAGAATTTTACGTTTTTCTTTTCCTTAAGCTTTAACAGAAATATTTGCGAAATATTAATGACAGATGATTCGAATATACCTTCACCTTTATAAATTGAAAAAAGCATGATTTGTTGGATTTTAATAACAAAAATGAAATTAGTTCTAAAATTTGTTGGAATAAAAAGCATAAGCCTCAATGAAAAGAGCATGCCATTTTAATTGGAATAAATTGCTAAAGTTTTAAAATTCTTAAAACTTAAGAAAACTCACCATAAACTCGTCTTCGGGATAACGAGATTCATAATACTTAAGGCGATCGCTTAATTTCTTGATATTCTCATCTTGGGAACGTTGAATTTCATGAATTTTATTTTGATAAAATGTCTTTAATTCGGTAATTTCCAAGGCCAACTAGAGAAGAGAAAGAAATAAAAGAGAGAATAAAATAAGTTAAATAATTCCAATAACTAGAAGTTGGAATGATCATAATCCAGGAAGCGATTTCAAGAACTTTATAACAAACAATTTCAATATTGGCATCGTTTGACAACCTAAAGCTATTCTCATAATGATTTTTAGCGTTTTTCAAGCAGAGGTCAAAGGTTAAGCATGCCTTGACTACGACTTTTTTTGATTAGAGGTTCGAATATTCATAATCTAGTTCACGATTTCAAAAACTTCAAGGCTAACCACTATTTAAATTGTCTCTTTGCTTGAAATACCAAAGCTTTTATCATCCTGATACTCAGCTATAGAAAAGCAGGGCTCAAAAGTCAAGTAGGGAAGGTCAAATAGGCTCTTACTGACGTTGATCATCCAATAAGTTTCAAAATCTAATGTTTTTCTTTAAAAAGTTTTAGGGGAATCATTAAGGTTAAGTAAAAGCTTAAAGAAAAGTTCAAGGTTCAATTAGGACTCGATCCTTAAGTTCAAAAGTCAAGTATGCCTTCAAATTACTTACTTTTAGAACAAGGCCAAAGTTCGATTAGGACTTGACTCCTTTTAGAAAAACGTTCAAGACAATTTTGAAGATCAACTAAAGATGGACTCCGACTTCTTTTAATAAGTTTTAAAAGAAAGTTAAAGGTAAATTGAACTTGAATTTATAAGGAAATATGTCCAGGTCAAAGGTCCAACAATCCTATCCTTATCTTTTAATATTTAATAAACTTTAGCTCAAAATTCGATTAGGACTTGGTTCTGTCTTACTTATTTTTCAAAGATTCAGGAGAATTTTAAAGGGTAAAGTTCTACCCTGGCTACCTTTAATAAGTTTTGAGAGAAGGTTAAAGGTTAATACAAAAGTCCTTAGTTCAAGCTTCTATTAAGACTTTGTATTTCTTTTTTAGAAGTTTTAGGGAAATTTGAAGGTTAAAATGAGCCTAACTCTGACTTCATTTAAGGTTAAAGGTAAATTGAACCTTAGTTTTTTAGAAAATATGACTAGGTCAAAGGTCAAGCAATCCTATCATTTTCTTCTTTGATTTAATATCCTTTAGTTCAAAGTCTCATTTATTTTTAAAAGATTCAGGAGAGCTTTAAAGGTTAAAGCTTTACCCTGGCTTCCTTTAATAGGTTTTGAGAGAAGGTTAAAGGTTATTTGAATCTTTATATATTGGGAAATGTGTCTAGGTCAATATTAATGCCTATAGGTCAAGTTTCCATTAAGACTTTCCTCTTTTTAAACGTTTCAGGGGAATTTGAAAGTTTAAATGAGCCTAACTCTGACATTTAAGGGTAAATTGAACCTTAGCTTATTCGAAAATATGGCTAGGTCAAGTCATCCTACCTTTGTCGTCTATGATTTAATAACCTTTAGGTCAAATTCTCAATTATTTTCAAAAAAAAAAAAAAATGGGAGCATTTTAAAGGTTATTTAAAGCTTCCTTTAGTAAGTTTTGAGAGAAAGTAAAAGCTAAATTGAACCTTCATTTATTAGAAAATATGACTGGGTCAAAGGTAAAGCAAGCCTAAATTTGGTTTCCTTGATTTTCAAACCTTTAGAAAAGTATTGACTCCAACCTCATTCTATCCTTTACTTCTTTGTAGTAATAAAAACAAAGAAGTAATTGAACCTTTACTTATTCATAAATATAACTAGGTCAAAGGTCAAGCAAGTCTTATTCTGACCTTAACTTTGGTTTCCTTTATTTTAAAAAGTCTTGGAAAAGTCTTGAGTTTGTAGTAATAAAACAAAGAAGTAATTGAACCTTCACTAATTAATAAATATAACTAGGTCAAAGATCAAACAAGCAGATCAGAGGTCAAACTTTGACTACCTTGATTAAATAGCCTTTAGAAAATCTTGATTTCAAACCTATTCCTATTCTTGATTTTATGGAAATCCCATAAACTTCCAACTTCTTTGTAGCAATAAAATAAAGAGATAATTGAATCTTAATTTTTTAATAGGTTAGAGGTCAAACAAGCTGGATAAAGGTCAAGCTTCGACTACCCTGATTAAATAGCCTTAAGAAAATCTTGACTTTAAACTTTCTCCTATCCCTGGATTTATGAAATTCCCAACTTCTTTGAAATACCAGAAGCAAACTCACTTGCGTTCCCTGATTTGTGGCAGCATCATCATTAAACGCATCATTTCCGGGAGTCATTTGACGATGAGAAGGACTTAACAACAGCTCAGCCTTAGAACGTTTGCGCGGCGAAGATTCTTTAGATTTAGAGGGCATGACCAGCTTAAAATCTTCGGGCAATTGTTCTTGATCCGAAGTGTCCGAGGCCGAGGATGAGGACATGCCATGACGTTGAGATTTCTGGGAGAAGACATCATCAGAAAATCTGAAAACAGAAATTCGAAATAAGAATGAACAATTTTTTAATAGAAAAAAAACTTACTGCTTTTCCAGGTCAGCACATTTGGTCTCAAAATATTTCCTTAAATCCTCCATTTCCTGATTATGCTTCGCCTCTCGGTCCTGTTTTTGTTGTATGAGCTTTTGTATTTCCCTATCTTTCTCCTGCTTTTCGTTGTCCCATTGATCTAGGATGATTTTCAGTTCCTGATCATATTTCATTTTGGATTTCTCCAGCTCCTGACACAAATAATCATCGAATTTCTTTTGCACCATAAAGAAGAGGCGCACTTCACTGGGCGTTAGATACTTTTGGAATTGTTCTATTTGCTTGCTGAAGGTCGAAGGATCTCCAGGCATTTCCATATCACCTGGAGGATATGGATCATATTGACGCGGCATTGAAAGTTGCCTTTCTCGAGAATTGCGCGAGAATTTATCCTCATTATCGGTGAGATAGAGACGATCGAGATCATCATCTGATTCACTAACCAAATCCATGGAAATTTCCGAAATTCTCTGACCGCAATTGCTTTCTTGATCTCGGGGCCAAAAAGGTTTCTTGCACGAATCCATGACTTCGGAGAGTTGTTTGCGCAGCTGGGCAACTTCATGATTTAGTTTCTCGGATTCCGTTTGCATAGTCTCCCTAATGTTCAGGGATTGTTGCAGGGAATCATTGAGCTTGGCTATAAGTTCATCTCGTTTGTTGAGCTCCAAATAGATATCCATGGTCTTAAAAAGGGAAAGTTGAGGTGATATCTTACTAAGAACGATTAAATATTTAAAATCAAATACTTACCGTTTGCCCAAAGTCCTCCTGTAAGGTCCTATACTCAGTTGAATTGGTTACCAAAGAACTAGAATCTCTGCCCGAACCCAATAGCTCCGAGGAGTTGTGATTATTCTGAGAATCTCTTCTTTGATTACTGTTCTCCAATTGTAGATTTAAGGAAGCCAAGCAAGCTTCTTTGCTTACCAGCAACTGCTGCAGTTCACCCACCTTTTGCTCCAGCATTTGTATCATCTGCAAGCTGACAGCTGAATTTGACTCGGGATCCGCATTGTGATTTAAAGTCTTGCTATCACTTTTTGAAGTCACGGTAACAGATTTTTCTTGGGTTAAAGAATTTTGCTCTTCCTGGGTGGATAAAGAATTGCGTTCACTCTCCTCTGTTATGTCTTCGAGAACTTCCTTGGCAAAGTCTACCAGGGAAACTCGTTCCATTTGCTTAACCTGATTGTTCTCGCTGGATGAAGCAGATTCGCCCGTGGGCGACAGCTGCATATTCGTTTCTTTAGGTTGTATTTTCATGGCCATTATGCGAAGTTTCATGAGTTGTAGAGAAGTCTCCTCGTCATCCTCTTCCTTGGTATTGATTTGAAGTGTGGACCAGGGTTCTAATTGCTCGATTTTGGCTTGATGTTCTTTGAGGGTGAAAGTTTGGCTTAGATTATCTTGTATTTCCCTTTGGGCTTGCTGGGAGGTGGTGGCGTTTTCCTGCAGATCCTTTAAACTTTCATCTAAGTCCGTTATCATTTCAGATTGCAAAGTCTTTTCAAACAACTCCTCCACCACCTGTTCATTGGGCACTATGGAGACGGTTATGTGTTCTCTTAGTTTGGGCAGCTGCAAGATCTTCTTCTCTTGCTCTATAAGATTAAAGGTAAGATCTTTAACTCCCAACTCTTGGGCTTCCTTAGGATCTAATGAATACTGCTGCAAGTTATCCTGTAGCTTGGTAGAGCTTAACAAAGACTCTCTCATGCTTAAACGCGAATCCTCCAAATTGTTTGCTTTTAAATCCTCTTCCTTCGAAATTACTTGGGATTTTTTGTTTAGCTGAGATCTATCGGGAGTATCGGCCAGCATTTCATTAATCAGGGTCTCATTATGTATATCAAAACTGGGATTGAGGGAACTCAAATCCTTATCTTCAAAAGTCATTTCCATAGACTGATTTGAAGCCATCATTTCCTCAATGGAATGATCTTTCTCGCTGTGCAAGGAAGAGGCTCCGGATAAGGGCTTGATGTCTGGGTTTTCGAAAAGTTCTGGTCTTGAGCTTTTCAATACCTTTTGCAGTTCATCTTTAAGGCTTGCGGAAGTTTGCCCTTGAGATTTGGATTTTTCTTCCAGGCTTTTGGATCTTGAAGTCTGGGATAATTCCTGAAAGCTTTTGGTATTTTCTTTCATAGTTTCTTTAGCCTTGACCTCCAATTCTTTACTTTCCTTGGATTTCGAGCTTTCTGTTTTATTCTCTTTATCACTTCCTTCATCTTCTTTACTCTCCTTTGAGGTCTTAGAAGCTTCCTTAAGGCTTTTAGAGCTTTCCTTTGTAGTCTCTTTGGTACTTAATTCATGTTTAAAGCTTCCCTTTAATTTATTATCAGCTTTAGAATCCTCTCGGCTACTTTTGTTGGGCTTGCTTTCTCCATGCTTTGAGTTAAGACTCTTGGAGCTTTCATTAAAGCTTTTGGAACTTTCCTTGTTGCTTTCCTTTGAGCTTTCTTTATTCTTCTGAATCTCTTTTGATTGGGAGCTCTCCAAAGTTTCCAAATGACTAATTTTATTGTTAAAATCTTCTGTGTGTTGAGACATTTCACTTTCGATTTTAGCCTCTTCCTGCAATTCCGAAACATCATCTGCGGTAGATTGATTAGTCAAGCTAACTTCCTGCTCCTCCTCCTCATCCTTTTCTGAAGAGTATTTAGGCTTGATATTCATTTCTTGATGTTCACTTCCTTCCAACTTCGAGGACTCAGGTGGGGAGTGTTTTAAAGGCTTACCTAAAGGCAAACTTACGGCTCCCGATAAATCACTTTCATCATCATCTTCTATGACAAAATGTTGAGCCAAATTACCTCCCGATAACTGGCTATCATCTATTTTAAATTCCTCGCTACTAGAGAGATTTTTGGATTTTGTATTTCTTTGTAACATTCTCAACTCCTCACTTGAGCTTTCCGAGAACTCGATGCCAAATAATTGATCTGTGACAGGCTTTTTACTGGGTCCTGGCAAGGACAGACTTAAATCCTGATCTTCGCTCCTTTCGCTTAGAACTCTAGCTGGCTTTTTACTGGTTCCTGGCAAAGACAGGCTTAAGTCCTGATCTTCACTCATTTCAAAGGCCTCTTCTATATCCTCCTCGATCTCTTCGTCCATCTCCATGTCCTCTTCATCGGCTGTGTTTTCACTTAAACTAGGATTTTTAAAACTTTGTGGCACATGACTTTGACTGTTTGATGTGGCTGTTGTGTTTCTAGTGGTCGTTGGCGTTGTGGAGGCCGGCATATGATCTGTTGTTGATCTCTGATCACTTAATGACTTATTAGTCGTTGTTGCTGTTGTTGTTGTCGCTGTTGTCGTGGTCGCTGTTGTCTCCATTATGCTGATTGATATGGAGGATGTGGGTTCATCAAAGTACGTTGTAAATGAAGCAGTGTCTGTTAAACTAAAATCTGGGACCTCCTGCTGTAACAACTCACTTGTATCTAAAGATAAAGAAGATGCCAAAGACTTTGAAGCTTCTTGTAATAACAGCTCTTCTTCCTCACTTGACAATGAAGTTCTTTCAACTGTAAATGTTCGAGCAGAACTTGTTGCTGCAACTAAAACATTTTTTTCTGCTTCCTTAACCTCAAGATTCCCCAAACATGTTTCTAAACATTGTTGCCCGTAATTGTTTGTGTTGAGGGGGGATGTTGCTTCTTCTGCTGACTGCCTTGTGTCTACGAACTCTAGCGTCGGTATAAGTTCTATATGATTTTTATTTGTTTCGTCTACAACATCCACTACAGCCAGATGTTGGACTTCATTTGCTGCCTCTGCTGAGTTGGGGGTTTGTTGTGAATTGGCGCCCGCTGTCGTTAGTTTTAGATGTTGCTGAGTTTGTTTTTGTTGAGTTGTTGTTTTATAGGTTGCACGTGGGCGCAACAGCGTTGTGATCTGTAAAGGGAAGGACAGAGAAGAAATACATAAATAAATGAATTGTTGAAAAGATCTTGGAAGAAGGGTATTATAAATGAGTTGTAATGATTATTTTAGTATAGAGTTTTAAGTGTGAAATTCTTGGATGACATTATATTGAGAGGCAATTACCAGAACTAATTAATTTTTTAAAGAATAGAAGAATCAAACAAGAACCTGACCTACAACCTAGACCTACTGATGCCATTATGTGTGGAATATAATATTGTCCATGGCTTTTCTCAGTGAAGCACATCCAAAATGCCCAACTTCCCATGAATCCGGTGTATAAATCAGGCCGAATTTAAATTATATACTGGTTACCGAGAACCGCTGTGGTTTTCTTGGTTATTCGCAAGTTAAGGAAACCCCAAAAAAACAGTTTAAATCCCCAGTTTACATCCTCTCTAAGTGGAAGGACCCTGCCCTCAAATTGTCTCCGCAGAATATGAAATAGGGCATAAGTTTGGTAGAACATAGCAGTATCCTGTTAAAACCTAATGTCATTGAAGTCTAGATCATTTATTTGAGGCCAAAATAAGTTGGTAATTATCGAACTATAGCGTTCGCCGTTGACAGTGATGGATTGGACTTTCTTGTATTCAGTTTACCTATTAGTGACAGTGACGGCCTGCCAACGACGGTCTCAAAGAAATGTGGACCGATATTATCGGTCAAAAACCACACCAAACAGCGACAGTTTTGGGATGCATGTGTTGTATCGAGATTATCCAATTTAAGCCACAAATTTGACCTATATAGCTCACCATTAACAATAATGGCCTGATTACAGTTGTTCTCATTGAAATATGGACCGAATACGCCGCTATTTCAAAATCCGCATTGGACATTCTTCAGAATCAGAGAACTTTAAAATACCTTTTCGCTGGAGCTGATTTCGATCAAAACATGGATCTCCATAGCCCATACAGTGAACGCGGTTCGTTCTTTAGGGTCGTCAACCTTCAGTTTCTGGTTCAGTTAACTTTTGCATGAGTTTAAAGTGAATTACGATAAGTTTGTGGTCTAAAGAAGGTCGAATTCTTTTGAGCGACGCGAAATCAACTGCTTGTTTTGCTCACTCTCAAGATATGCGACAATGTTTTTGTCAAATCTTACGTTTTGTCGACGTAAGAGTGTTGATCGATCATTTATTATACCAATGGAATCAAATTTATGAGGCACATTGGGAATAGTCCTCTCGGTAGAAGATTATGTTAACTATCTGATATTGAAAAACAGCTGCTATGTTTTCGGAAATTGCCCTTCGTACGGGTGTTGGTCGAGCGTTCACAGAAGCAGTAGATTAAAACTTATCCATCCCACTTGGAATAGTTCTTTGGAATAGTTCCCCGGTGGGAGATTATGGTAATCATCTGAAAAAGGTCAAGCTTTTGTAAGCAAGGCTATTCATCTGACAACGGAACTAGGACAAGGACCAGATCTACAGCCTGAATTTCAATCTTAACTATAACTGAGCAAGGGACCAGAATCTTAAATTAAACCTGAACTAGAACCTAAATTAAAACTACATCTGGAGACGGAAGCTAAAATAGAATCAAAAACATAAGTTGAATTCGAATCTGAACTATAACCAGATCTGAACCTACATTTGGACCAGGACTAGATCTAGAACCTAAATAACAATCCTAACTAGAACCTGAACAATAACTGAACTCGATCAGAAATCAGAACCTGGAGTTGGAACTAACATCTGAACTAGAACCTGACCTCGAACTTGTAAAACCTTGATCCAGAAGCTGAAATCAAAAACATACCTTGAATTATAGTCTAAACTATAAATGAACAAGATCTGAACCTGCATTAGGACCAGGATCTAAAACCTAAATTGCAATCGTTACTAGAATCTGAACTATAACTGAACTCGATCAGGAATCAGAACCTGAACTAAAACCTGTCCTAGTTTAGGTTAGGCAGGCAGCCGATGTTAGGTCAGCGTCACTTGGGTCCTAAAAACGGTCTCTTTGTGGTACCTGCAAGGAATAGACTGAAAGAAAAGAACAAAGGAAGTTATTTCAGGCTATCAGTGAGAGGCTTATCAAGCCATCCTGAAGCCCTGATAAATGAGTCTATTTTAAGAATGTCAATACTCGCTAGATCTGATAAATCATGCAGAAAAGGTGCCCCCAGATAGATAGCCCTTGAAATTGAAAGGGCGGGGCAGAGGCAGACAAGATGTGTTACTCCTCCTCTTCTGTGTTATGACAACTGTGACATTAGTCATGGAATTGAAGGTTAAGTCTTCTGGCATGCAGTCCACAAACGCAATGGCCTGTTAGGGTTGAGATTAGGTTGCGGAGTCTGTGGCGAGGTAGAGTTACCAAGCATACAAATACTGTCCTAGAAATTGAAAAACCTTGATCCAGAAGCTGAACTAGAAAATTAAATTCAACCTGTATCAAAAATATGCCTTATTAGACCAGGACTACAACTTATATTATAACTCAGAATCTGACCTGTAACCTGAACTAAAACCTTAACTGGAATATAAACTGGAACCTTTAATATTACTTGAACTAAATAGAGCATGAAGAAGAACTCGACATCCAACCAGAATCTTATTAGAACCGGAACTGGAACCTGACTTACAACGAGAACCAGATCAAAGCGTTTATTAGAAGCTGAACTACAATTGAATTAGATTTGAAAACTAAAAAAGAATTACAACTATAGTAGACCCTGAATTAGGACCTAAACTAGGACATAAGCTGGAATCTAAGCTAGACCTAAACTAGAATCTTACCTAGAACCTGAACTAAACTAGATCTTGAATAAGAAGCTAACTAGAATCTGAACTAGTATCTGAATTAAACCTTGAACTAGATCATAAAGTAGAACCTGAATTGCAACTAGAATCTATTGTTGAACCGGAAGTAGGTCTAGAACTGAAGCTGGAACTAGAATCTGAACTGGCGACTTAACTCTAACCAAAACTAGAACCTAAATAAGAATCTGAACTGTGATAGATCTGGAATCTGAAATAGAATCACAATTAGAATTAGAACATAAACCGGAATCTAAGCAAGACCTTAACCAAAATCTTACCTAGAACCCGAACTACAACCTGAACTTAACTAGATCTTGAATCAAAAGCTGACTGGAATCTGAACTAGTATCTGAATTAGAACGTGAAATAGAACATGAAGTAGAATCTGAACCGCACCTAGAATCTATCCTTAAACAGGATGTAGGCGATAGATCTGAACTGTGATAGATCTGGAATCTGAAATAGAATCACAATTAGAATCTAAATTAGAACATGATCTGGAATCTAAAAAAGACCTTAACCAAAATCTTAACTAGAACCCGAACTACAACCTGAACTAAACTAGATCTTGAATAAGAAGCTAACTAGAATCTGAACTAGTATTTGAAATATAACGTGAAATAGAACATGAAGTAGAATCTAAACCGCAACTAGAATCTATCGTCGAACAGGAAGTAGGTATTAAACTGAAGCTGGAACTAAAATTTTAACCGGAGACTGAACTCTAATCAAAACTAGAAGCTGAAAAAGAATCTGGACTTTAATATATCTGGCATCTGAAATAGAATCACAATTAGAAACTGAATTAGAAAATAATCTGGAATATAAGCAAGGCCTAAAGTAGAATCTTACCTACAACCTGAACTGAACTAGATCTTGAATCAGAAGCTAGAATCTGAATTAGTATCTAAATTGGAACCTGTACTAGAATATGAAGTAGAACCTGAACTGCAACTAGAATCTATCGTTGAACCGGAAGTAGGTCTAGAACTGAAGCTGGAACTAGAATTGGAACTGTAGACTAAACTCTCACCTAAACTAGAACCTAGACATGAATCTAAACTGTGATAGATCTGGAATCTGAAATGGAATCACAATTAGAACCTGAATTAAAACCTGAACTAGAATATAAAAAGGAATCTAAGCTAGGCCAAAACTAGAATCTTGCCTACAGCATGAACTATAACCTTAACTAAACTAGATCTTGAATAAGAAGCTAACTAGAATCTGAAGTCGTATCAAAACTAGAACCTAAACTAGAACATGAAGTAGAACCTGAACTGCAGCTAGAATTTATCGTTAAACTGGAAGTAGATCTTGAACTGAAGCTGGAACTAGAATTTGAACCGGAGACTAAACTCTAAACTAGAACCTAAACAAGAATCGGAAGTGTAATACATCTGGCATCTGAAATGGCATTACAATTAGAACCAGAATTAGAACATAAACTGGTGTCTAAACTAGACCTAAACTAGAATCTTACCTAAAATTTGAACTACAACCTGAACTGAACTAGATCTTGAATCAGAAGCTAACTGGAATCTGAACTAGTATCTGAATTGGAACCTGCACTAGAACATGAAGTAGAAACTGAATTGCAACGAGAATCTATCGTTGAACCGGAAGATGGTCAAGAACTGAAGCTGCAACTAGAATTGAAACCGGAGACTGAACTCTAACCAAAACTAGATCTTAAAAAAGAATGTAAACTGTTATATATCTGGAGTCTGAAATAGAATCACAAATAGACCCTAATTTAGAATCTGAACTAGAACATAAACTTGAACCTAAGCTATACCTTAGCTTGAATTTTACTTAGAACCTGAACTATAATCTAAACTGAACTAGATCTTTAATAAGAAGCTAACTAGAATCTGAATTAGTATCTGAGTTAGAACCTGAACTAAAACATGAACTAGAACCTGAACTGCAACTAGAATCTATCATTGAACCGGAAGTAAGTTTAGAACTGAAGCTGGAACACGAATTTGAAACAGAGACTGAACTCTAACCTTAACCAAAACCTGAACAAGAATCTGAACTATAACTCAAACTAAAATCTTAATTTGACTTTCATTAAATTTCGTCGTTCCAATATCTGAGATTTCCTGTTACAAATTAAATGAAAAATGTTTAGAAAATCATAAATTTTCATTTCGTAGCTAAAAATATTATCTTCCATAACGAAAAACTTGTTGTCTTCCCCACTTTACGATCTCACCTACCCTACCCCCCTTTTCCATCTTTGACATCATATGACAAAATTCCTATAACTTTGCCATAAATCACTCAACATTTCTTTTATGATTTAATATTTTACAGGAAGTTTTGAAATGTTTTTTTCTTGTTTGGAAAAACTAAAAATAAACTAAACTCTTTCAATTTAAAGAAAAATTCTAAAATTCTGGGAAAATTTTGTTACTTTAAAAAAAAACACCTACAAAATCTTGGCCATATGTAATTCATCATAAAATATTGAAATAATGTCGGTATTTTTCTGTTGTTTTTCTTGGGTGATCACCAATATCTGATCTGTTGTCTGTTGTTTTCGTTCATCTACAAAAATTCTTTGAATATAATTAAAAAATTGAAAATTTTGTTCTCTTATGAATTAAACGTTTGACGCTTGTGTGTGATGAAATGCAGGTCAAATCAATTGGATTTTTATTCAATTATCTGCGAGTTCAGACGTTGTTACAGAGGAAATTTTGAAAATTTTTTAAGATTTTGTGATTTGGAAAGACAAATTTTGTAAAAGAAATAATGAAATCATTTGTCTTATAATTGAAGAAAATTTGTTTTTTAAGTTAATAGTTGAAGATAATTGAAAAATGTCTGTGAAAATTTCAAAATTTGCTGAGAAGAAAAACTAAAATTGGCGGGAAAGTTAATTAGAACCTGAACTGAAATCTGAACTAGAGCTTGTACTAAAATCTGAACCTAAACTAAAACCTTAACTAAAACATGAACTAGAACCAAAACCTGAACTAGAGTCTAAACTTGCATCTGGACTAGACCTGTATTAAAACCAAAACCGAAACCTGAACTACATACAACTAAAGTAGAATTTAATAAACTAAATATGGAAGCTAAAAGGAACATGAACTAGAACTTGAATCAGAACCAAATCATCGCATTCGATATCGATCAAATCTTGAATCTAAACAAGAATCTGAACTTTAATATATCTGGAATCTGAAATAGAATCACAAATTGACTTTGAATGAGAAACTGAATTAGACTTAAACTGGAATCCCAACTAGACCTAAACTAAAACCTGAACTGAACTAGATTTTGAATAAGAAGCTAACTTGAATATGAACTATTATCTGAATTAGAACCTGAACTAGAACATGAAGTAGAACCTGAACTGCAACTATAATATATCGTCGAATCGGAAGTAGGTCTTTAACTAAAGCTGGAACTAGAATCTGAACCGAATCTAAAATCTAAATAAGAATCTCAACTCTAATATATCTGGAATCTGAAATAGAATCACAAATAGACCTTGAATTAGAAACTGAATTAGAACATAAACTGGAATTTCAACTAGATCTAAACTAGAACCTGAACTGATTTTGAAAAAAAAGCTAACTAAAATCTAAACTAGTATCTGAATTGGAACCTATACTAGATGAAGTAGAACCTGAACTGCAATTAGAATCTATCGTTGAACTAGAACTGGAGCTGGAACGAGAATTTGAACCGGTGACAGAACTCTAACCAAAACTAGAACCTAAACAAGAATCTGAACTGCAATAGATCTGGAATCTGAAATAGAATCACAATTAGAACCTGTATTATAACATAAACTGGAAGGTAAGCTAGACCTAAATTAGAATATTACCTAGAAATTGAACTGAACTAGATTTTGAGTAAAAAGCTAACTAAAATCTAAACTTGTATCTGAATTGGAACCTGTACTAGAACATGAAGTAGAACCTGAACTGCAACTAGAATCTATCGTCGAACCGGAAGTAGGTCTTGAACTGAAGCTAGAACTAGAATTTGAACCGGAGACTGAACTTTAACAAAACTAGAACCTAAAAAAGAATCTGAACTGTAATATATCTGAAATCTGAAATAGAATCACAAAAAGACCTGAATTACAACCTTTCCTAGAACATGAAATAGAACCCGAACTGCAACTAAAATCAATCTTTGAAGCGGAGGTAGGTCTTGAACTGAAGCTGGAACTAGAATTTGAAACGAAGACTGAACTCTAACCAAAACTAGAATCTAAAAAAGAATCTGAACTGTAATATATCTGAAATCTGAAATAGAATCACAAATAGACCCTGAATTAGAACATAAACTGGAATCTAAACCGGAATCTTACCTAGAACCTTAACTACAACCTAAACTTAACTAGATCTTGAATAAGAAGCTTACTAAAATCTGGAATCTACCTAAAACTGGAATCTAAAGTAGAATCTTACCTAGAACCTGAACTACAACCTAAACTTAACTAGATCTTGAATAAGAAGCCAACTAGAATCTGAACTAGTATCTGAATTACAACCTTTCCTAGAACATGAAATAGAACCCGAACTGCAACTAAAATCAATCTTTGAAGCGGAGGTAGGTCTTGAACTGAAGCTGGAACTAGAATTTGAACCGGAGACTGAACTTTAACAAAACTAGAATCTAAAAAAGAATCTGAACTGTAATATATCTGAAATCTGAAATAGAATCACAAATAGACCCTAAATTAGAACATAAACTGGAATCTAAGCCGGAATCTTAAATACCTAGAACCTTAACTACAACCTAAACTTAACTAGATCTTGAATAAGAAGCTTACTAAAATCTGAACTAGTATCTGAAATGGAACCTGTACTAGAACATAAAGTAGAACCTGAGCTGCAACTAGAATCAATCGTTGAACCGGAGATAGGTCTTGAACTGAAGATGGAACTAGAATTTGAACCGGTGACAGAACTCTAACCAAAACTAGAACCTAAACAAGAATCTGAACTGCAATAGATCTGGAATCTGAAATAGAATCACAATTAGAACCTGTATTATAACATAAACTGGAAGGTAAGCTAGACCTAAATTAGAATATTACCTAGAAATTGAACTGAACTAGATTTTGAGTAAAAAGCTAACTAAAATCTGAACTAGTATCTGAATTGGAACCTGTACTAGAACATGAAGTAGAACCTGAACTGCAACTAGAATCTATCGTCGAACCGGAAGTAGGTCTTGAACTGAAGCTGGAACTAGAATTTGAACCGGAGACTGAACTTTAACAAAACTAGAACCTAAAAAAGAATCTGAACTGTAATATATCTGAAATCTGAAATAGAATCACAAAAAGACCTGAATTACAACCTTTCCTAGAACATGAACTAGAACCTGAACAGCAACTAGAATCAATCGTTGAACCGGAGATAGGTCTTGAACTGAAGCTGGAACTAGAATTTAAAAAGGAAACTGAACTCTAACCAAAACTAGAACCTAAACAAGAATCTGAACTGTAATATATCTGAAATCTGAAATAGAATCACAAATAGACCCTGAATTAGAACATAAACTGGAATCTAAATCGGAATCTTACCTAGAACCTTAACTACAACCTAAACTTAACTAGATCTTGAATAAGAAGCTTACTAAAATCTGAACTAGTATCTGAAATGGAACCTGTACTAGAACATGAAGTAGAACCTGAGCTGCAACTAGAATCAATCGTTGAACCGGAGATAGGTCTTGAACTGAAGCTGGAACTAGAATTTGAAACGAAGACTGAACTCTAACCAAAACTAGAACCTAAACAAGAATCTGAACTGCAATATATCTGGAATCTGCAATAGAATCGCAATTAGACCCAAAATTAGAACCAGAACTAAATCATAAACTGTAATCTAAACTAGACGTAAACTAGAAACTGAACTGAACTAAATTTTGAATAAGAAGCTAAGTAGAATCTGAACTAGTATCTTAATTAGAACCTGAACTAGTACATGAAGTAGAACTCAAACTGCAACTAGAATCTATCGTTGAACCAGAAGTAGGTCTAGAAAGGAAGCTGGAACTAGAATTTGAGCCGGAGACTGAACTCTAACTAAAATTTGAATCTAAACAAGAATCTGAACTGCAATAGATCTGGAATCTGAAATAGAATCACAAATAGACCTTGCATTTGAACATAGACTGGAATCTAAACCAGAATCTTACCTAGAACCTGAAATGAACTAGATCTAACTAGAATCTGAACTAGTATATAAATTGGAACCTGAAGTAGAACCTGAACTGCAACTAGAATCTATCGTTGAACCGGAGGTAGTTCTTGAACTGAAGCTGGAACTAGAATTTGAACGGAAGATTAAACTCAAACCAAATCTAGAATCAAAACAAGAATCTGAACTCTAATATATCTGAAATCTGAAATAGAATCACAAATAGACTTTGAATTGAAACCGAATTAGAACATAAACTGGAATCTAAAGTAGACCTAAACTAGAACCTGAACTGAACTAGATTTTGACTAAGAAGCTAATTAGAATCTAAACTAGTATCTGAATTAGAAATTGAACTAGAACATGAAGTAGAACCTGAACTGCAACTAGAATCTATCGTCGAACCGGAAGTAGGTCTTGAACTGAAGCTGGAGCAAGAACTTGAACCGGAGCCTGAACATAAACTGGAATCTTAACTAGAATCTTACCTAGAACCTGAACTACAACCTGAAATGAACTAAGTATATATCGAATAAGAAGCTAACTAGAATCTGAACTAGCATCTGAGTTTGAACCTGAATTAGAACATGAAGTAGAACCTGAAATGCAACTAGAATCTATCGTCGAACCGGAAGTAGGTCTTGAACTGAAGCTGAAACTAGAATCTAAATCGGTGACTGAACTCTGACTAAAATTAGAATCTCAACAAGAATCTGAACTGTAACAGATCTGGAATCTAAAATAGAATTACAATTAGAACCTGAGTTGTAACATAAACTGGAATATAAGCTAGACCTTAACTAGTATGTTACAGAGAACCTGAACTACAACCTGAACTTAACTAAGTATATATCGAATAAGAAGCTAACTAGAACCTGAACTATCATCTGAATTGGAATCCGAACTAGAACATGAAGTAGAACCTGACCTGCAACTAAAATCTATCGTTGAAGCGGAGATAGGTCTTGAACTGAAGCTGGAACTAGAATTTGAACCGGAAACTAAACATAAACTAGAATCTTTCATAGAACCTGAACTACAACCTGAACTAAGTATATATCGAACAAGAAGCTAACTAGAATCTGAACTAGTATCTGAATTACAACCTTTACTAAAACATGAAGTAGAACCTGAACTGCAACTCGAATCTATGGTTGAACAGGAGGTAGGTCTTCAACTGAAGCTGGAACTAGAATCTGAACCGTAGACTGAACTCTTATCAAAACTAGAACCTAAACAAGAATCTGAACTGTAATATATCTGGAATCTGAAATAGAAACGCAACTAGACCCAAAATTAGAACCAGAACTTAAATATAAACTGGAATCTAAACTAGACCTAAACTAGAATCTTACCTAGAATCTAAACTATAACCTCTTGAATAAGAAGCTAACTAGAATCTGAACTAGTAACTGAATTAGAACCTGAACTAGAACATGAAGTATGACATGAACTGCAACAAAAATCTATCGTCGAACCGGAACATAGAGTAGAACCTGAACTACAACTAAAATCCATCGTTGAACCGGAGATAGGTCTTGAACTGAAGCTGGAACTAGAATCTGAACCGGTGACTGAACCTGAAACTGAATAAAACTAGAAACCTAAAATTAGAATCTAAACTGTTATATATATAGATATATATATATATATATATCTATATATATATATATATATATATATATATATATATATATATATATATATATATCTATATATATATATATATATATATATATATATATATATATATATATATATGGAATCTGAAATAGAATCACAAATAGACCGAAAGTGTTCCATTTTTTCCTATACAAAAATGTTTAACACTTTGTGCGCGGATGCGGCTCCTGTTCCCCTTATGAAATTTTGGAAAAAATGTTCACAGCCTATTTTTATGTTACATAGAACATTTCTAGAGGAAGTTAGGGTTCATGTTTGCACTTTCGTAAAATAAGTTGCACCCTAATAAATATATAATGAGGAGTTTAGATTCTAAACTTCGCTTTTATATTAATTACTTTAAACTATTTGTACAAATTCTTTCTAAACTTTCAACTCAAAACTTTTCGCTTTTCTTGAAACATTTCTATTCAAAGGACCTTGACATTGTCACCCACTTTTATATTTATTTCTCGGGCTAAAATAAAATTAACAAAAGTTAGTTGTCATGACAATAGGAATTGCCGTACGAAGACTAAATAAGAAATCCAATCGAATGAAACTAGAAACCTAAAATCACTTTAAAGGAACTCCTCTTTTGCTTTTTTAGAATCAAATATTTAATTTCTTAAGTAAAATTCTAGGATTTTGCAATGAGAATTGATAAAATTTATTCCAAGTGGGTGGTGGTGGTGATGTGTAGGCAATTAGTAGGTTCTAGTGACACTCCCGTTTTTTTTTTCGGGGGGGGGGAGGTGGTTAACTTGTAATATGTTTTTGATTTGAGGTAAAACTTTTTTAAGGTAACCTGAGCCGTAATAAATTTGTGGCCTATAGATTTATGAATGAACTATAAATGGATTTTTTTAGTAATGTTCTAAATATATGCTTCAAATGTTCGCAAGGAGCATGATAACGGCAAATAAAGATATAGGAGAATATTTTGTTAAATAATAGTTAAGATGAGATCACGATAAAAGGTCAATAGAAAGTAAAATGGGTTAAGGAAAAGAGTTTTTAGGGAAAAAAAAAACAAAGAAATAAGGGAGTATTTTCGGTTTTACCTAAATTTTTATTACTAAAAATTAAATTATTTAAAAAAATTTAAAGAAATATAGAAGAGAACTAAAGTAGCTTTATTTTAACTTAACAAAATTTAAAATCCACTAAATAGTTTTGAAGTTATTGTAATTTTGCCCCGAAAATTCGTGCTCTTGACGATACGCCTAAGAATATGCAGCCCAAAAATGTACTTGAGCATAAATTTCAAAGTAAAACATGATTTACAATTCCATGACCTGTAAGTACTAATTAGTTAAGTTTTGTTAAAATATAACCAAATTTACTTAGCTTTTTTTTCATTTTAGAAAATTAACTTTTTTCTCAGGCCGTTTTCAAAAATCATTTTTTAATTTTTTCAAAATTTAGTTCAATAAATATTAGAAATAATAAATTTGCTTTCCATTATCATAAAGCAAACAAATGGGGAATAACCTACAAAAAAAATGAAATCGATATCTTTAACTGTTTCGCCGTACTTGCGATTTGGAATCAAAAAATTTCGCAAAAATATGATTTTTTTAATAATTTGAGTATAATGCTTGTTAAATTATACAAATGTTCAACATTAATAAAAGTAATAGTGAAAACTTTTCCTCAGACTGTATAGAATGTACACGGCATTGTTTTTTCTTAATAGTTTAACCCTTTCTTCGCCGGGGTCAAAGGTCAAAATTTTCATTTTCTATAGGAAAATGACTAAATATTAAGAATTTATTGCCAAATTTTGTTCAAATGCTTTTTATTAATTGAAAATCTTGTTTTATTGGATTTGTAACCCAAATTTTAAACAAATTTGAGTTAATCAAATTCATTTACCCCCTACTAAAAGTAGCTCATAATTATGCTCTGTTTATTCTTTCAAAAAAATGTTTGTCTTTATAAAATATTTAAAACATTTTCTTTGTAGATCTTACAATAAATTTGCTTTTTTCAAAATAATCTCACAGTAGTTTTGTTCCCATTACAACAATTTTCTATGCAAATTTTCTAAACATTAATTCATTTTTTTATAAGAAAATAAACTAAAATTTCTGTGTTCTAGTTCTAGTTTTTTAAATAATTTTTTAAAAAATTGTCTGTTTGTCATGTTGATTTTGAGCGAACAAACAAAAAAAAAATTAAATGTTGTTAATTTTAAAATTTAGCAAAAATTGGGCTTTTTTAGTTAGACTAAAAACCTAAATGTCTAGAATAATAAATTGAAAAATTTTATTGAAAATTAGAGCAAGTTTAAAAGCAGAGTGTGAACAGATATTTTTGAATGAAGATTTTTTTGTATTTTAGGTCATGTGGGAATGTTAAGGGGTTAATGTTTGAGAGAAATGTGTGAGATTTGAAGAGGAATAGAAAATAATATGTAAAATGGTATACGGGTATGAAAGACTAGTTCGCAGCTCTTTGAGGGTTAACCCCTTGACGTATTTCCACGAGTCTGACTCGTGATACAATTTCTGTACCTAACATGATTATCACGAGTCCGACTCGTGGTACTATTTATGTGCCTAACATGATTATCACGAGCCTGACTCGTTTTGCGACTGTTCTTAAGCATCAAAACCGGTTTGTTTAGTGCAACTTGTGTGTGAACAGTTGGAAGCGAATTTCGTTGCGCAGATTGATATGTCAAGGGGTTAATAGTCCACTTAAGGCAGCCACAGGCACTTACGTTGTCAAACAGGTCCCTCTTCTACGATCTTTGTATGACAGCGATCTTTTATCCAAAAATAATTTTCAAAACTTATTACAAAAGTCAAATAAAATCTTTATTGTGGTTTAGTGTAAGGTAGTCACAACTAAGTTGACCAAATTAGACCTACCTTATGTTTAGTTCCTAACAATTTTTCAAAACTAGTTCTTCTTTGTGGGTTAGACAGCTATAGCTAGACTCGGTACTACCTTTATGATCTTTATGTTACATTAAAGTAGTCAAAAGGCCAAACGGTTTGAAATATAATTTCAGAATTGTCAGACCTTTGTCGGAAAGATAACACTAAACGCTACCGGAACTTCTCTACCAATTGTATAACCTTTCGCTATTCCCGTTCATACGGCAGATATTAATATGAGAGATATAAATGTGACAATTTGCATTGTTGCTGAGTAGTTCAAAGTTTAATTTTTACACATTTAATTGGCTATAATTGCAAAGAGTTTAAATTTCAAATATAGTTTTAGATATAAAAAATTTCAAACCAAGTAACAGAAATTTAAAATAATGAAATCGTTTTGGATTATTTCAAAAAAAATGTCGGTCACTATCTTTCTTTGAAGACCATTTTATTAGGTCTTTCAAGAAATATGAGCCCAGATTAGTTGCCTTCCTGTCCACTTAAGCAAACCTTTAGCTTAAGCTTGATTTTTTAATGAGACTCATCTGATCATAGTGACAGGAAATTATTTCTAGCTGAGCTATGTAGCACAGCATTAACGCCAATCGTAGAAATTTGATCACATAAATAAATATAAGTTTATTTTAAATTTATTGATTATTTATTTAATTTTAAGCAATTTTTAGAAAACAATTTTTTTTTAATCGTCCTTTTTTAATTTTAAAATTTTTCATTAAAAAATTTCCATCAATTTTAAAATCTTAAAAAAAAAAATTCCATACAAAAAATTTCCATCAATTTTAAAATCTCAAAAAAAAATTTCCATGGTTTGTTAAAACTATAATTTATCAAAAGTATGGAAATAATTTTACAATATATAATTTATAAAGTTTATACAATATGTAAAAATTGTTAATAGAATACGCGAAAATAATTTATCGAATTTATATAATATATGGATTATTGATTATTTATTTAATTTTAAGCAATATTTAGAAAATACATTTTTTTAAATTTTCCTTTTTGATTTTAAAATTTTTCATTAAAAAATTTCCATCAATTTTAAAATCTTAAAAAAAAATCCATAAAAAAATTTCCATGGTTTGTTAAAACTATAATTTATCAAAAGTATGGAAATAATTTTACAATATATAATTTATAGAGTTTATACAATATATGAAAATTGTTAATAGAATATGAGAAAATAATTTATAGAATTTATATAATATATGGATTATTATTTTAAGCAATATTTAGAAAATAGATTTTTTTAAATTTTCTTTTTTGATTTTAAAATTTTTCATTAAAAAATTTCCATCAATTTTAAAATTTAAAAAAAATCCATACTTTGATAAAAAAAATTTCCATCAATTTTAAAATCTCAAAAAAAAATTTCCATGGTTTGTTAAAACTATAATTTATCAAATGTATGGAAATAATTTTACAATATATAATTTATAGAGTTTATACAATATGTAAAAATTGTTAATAGAACATGCGAAAATAATTTATAGAATTTATATAATATATGGATTTTTAATTATTTATTTAATTTTAAGCAATATTTAGAAAATACATTTTTTTAAATTTTCCTTTTTGATTTTAAAATTTTTCATTAAAAAATTTCCATCAATTTTAAAATCTTAAAAAAAATTTCCATACATTGATAAAAAAAATTTCCATCAATTTTAAAATCTCAAAAAAAAATTTCCATGGTTTGATAAAACTATAATTTATCAAATGTATGGATATAATTTTACAATATATAATCTATAGAGTTTATACAATATGTGAAAATTGTTAATAGAATATGTGAAAATAATTTATAGAATTTATATAATATATGGATTTTTGATTATTTATTTAATTTTGAGCAATATTTAGAAAATAGATTTTTTTAAATTTTTCTTTTTGATTTTAAAATTTTTCATTAAAAAATGTCCTTTAATTTTAAAATCTTAAAAAAAAAATTCCATTCTTTGATAAAAAAATTTCCATCAATTTTAAAATCTCAAAAAAAAATTTCCATGGTTTGTTAAAACTATAATTTATCAAATGTATGGAAATAATTTTACAATATATAATTTATAGATTTATGCAATATGTGAAAATTGTTAATAGAATATGAGAAAATAATTTATAGAATTTATATAATATATGGAAAATAAATATTTCCATAGAATAGCTAATAGAATATGAGAAAATAATTTATAGAATTTATATAATATATGGAAAATAAAATATTTCCATAGAATTGCGCTTCAATCTTGTACACATGGTCTCCAATTTCGTAGGTCAGGCTTTGAAAGACCTTCCTCTACATGGCCTTTTCATCGAAGTTTCGGACGTCCTCTTCTAACATAAGGGGACCGTTTTTATTCTAATTTTAGATTTTTCATAGCAATTGTTCTTTCCAGGAGTAGGTTACTAGCCCGACTTCCTAAACCATATTTTTAAAGTTCTTATGGTAGAACTCGCGAAACATATTAGCGCTAGAGCAAAGCAATTTTTTACTCTCATCGTCCCTATTGGTTTTCACTAAAATTGTTGGCCTAACCTGCCCTGCCTCCATATCAGACATTGTCCTGAATGACCTACACTACAACATTTTTAGTTGAAATTGAGAATATTATGAATGAAATTGTGAAAATTCCAAATGAAATTGAGAATTTTCGGTAGAAATTTCGGTAGGTTTTCAGTTCCTTGAGCTTACAGATTGATTCCACCTTATCTAAGATTAACGGAATCCCTCGTGTGTTCCTTGGGGTTAATGGATTTGCCAAGACCCCTTATAGACTCGGAACGCTATTATCTCAACCGCAACATTCAATCGATAAAATTTTATGTTGTGAGTTGAAGAGCTTCATAACTTTTTAACTCTCAACGGGAAACTAGGTCATACCAATATCTCTTCCCTTAAGGCTATACGAAGAAGGCGATATGTTTAATATTGCGTGTCAATGATCTCCATTTGTCTCAGCTCTAAAAAGTTTCCAATTGTGAGTTGCTTGTTTAGGATTGCAGATAGGAGGTATACTCGGCAGATTTTGACTAATCAGTGATGTCAATGTTCTATTCAGAAAAAAAAGTATCATAACTTTCCAACTCTCAACTGGAAACTACCCCTACCGCTTCCCTTAAAGCTGTACGAAAAAGGCGATATGTTTAATATTACGTGTCTATGAAATGAAAATACTCCAAAGACATATCGTTAAGAATAGGAGCCGGCACTGTTAACTACTAGGAGCCGATTACTATTAGAAATCGATGTTTTACTCTCGTAGAAATCGATGTTTCACTTTCACCCCACAGATATATCGTTATCAACCAGAGCCGGTACTCCTAACTACCAGGAGCCGACTACTTTTAGAAATCGATGTTTTACTTTCATAGAAATCGATATTTTACTTTCTTTAGCAGTGAATTCTACTTTGAAGACTGTAGTCTACGAAATTAAAATACTCCAAAGACAAATCGTTAACAATAGGCGCCGGGACTGCTAACTACCAGGAGCCGATTACTTTTAAAAATCGATGTTTTACTTTCGGAGAAATGGATGTTTTACTTTCGTCAGCAGTGAATTCTGCTTTGAAGGCTGTAGTCTATGAAATGAAAATACTCCAAAGACATATCGTTATCAACAAGAGCCGGCACACCTAACTACCAGGAGCCGACTACTTTTAGAAATCCATGTTTTACTTTCGTAGAAATCGATGTTTTACTTTCATCAGCAGAGAATTCTACGTTGAAGACTGTAGTTCTATAAAGTTAAAATACTCTCAAGACTTATCGTAAAGAATATGAGTCGGCATTCCAAACTACCAGGAGCCGACTACTTTTAGAAATCCATGTTTTACTTTCGTAGAAATCGATGTTTTACTTTCATCAGCAGTGAATTCTACGTTGAAGGCTGTAGTCTATGAAATGAAAATAATCTAAAGACAAATAGTTAACAATAGGCACCGGCAATAATAACTACCAGGAGCCGACAACTTCTAGAAATCGACGTTTTACTTTTATCAGAAATGAATTCTACTTTGAAGACTATAGTCTGTGAAATGAAAATACTCCAAACGATATATCGTTAATACTCCAAAGACATATTGTAAGTCGGCTCCTGGTAACTCCTAACTACCAGGAGCCGACAACTTTTCATAATTTTCGTAACACAACACGAAGCAAACAGACCAATCATATTAAATTACTCTACCAAGACCTTTGTACCAGTATGACGATTAAAGTGAGTCTATAACTCATCTAAAATTGAATTTTGGATTCAATTCATTGATAACCCTGTCTTCAAACTATTTTGAAACTAATATTATATTATAAAAAAAACCTAAACTAATTGAAAAATTTGAAAACACTTCATACAGGAAAAAAAACACGTGCTCTCATGTAGGAAAAAAATATTACAAAACCCATTTGCTGCACTTCAGTTCACACCAATTTCGAAATTGTAGGAATAAAACTAAAAATTATTTAATGGTTTAATGTTTTTCAACACAACAAGTTTTTACTTTTAGAAAATATACAACAAATGGCTAAAGTTTTTGTTATTTGCAAAAAAAGAAGAAGGAAAAATAAACTAAAACTTAATTTAAAAATAACTTATTTTGAAAATAAATAAATTATATTGAGTCATCTTATCACAGAGAAAAACAGAACCGACTCTATTTTCAAATAAATTGAGTTAAAAACAAACTAAAAAGTGTCTGAAAATTCTCCATATTGAAGCATTATTTTATAATTAGACAAAAAACTTACATGTAATTTCGGCATTTTGTTAAAAAGTTATCGTAATGTTTTCGTTTTATTTTGAATTTTTTGAAAAATTTAAAAATTTTTCTCAAATCTTTGAAGATTTTAGTTTAAAGTTTTATCATTTTTATGAATAAATTGGTGGGATTTTTGTTTTTTAAATTTGTATGATTAATTTAATATTATTAATTTTATAAACAAGTTCGTATTTGGCTTAAAATCGGCTTTATTTCTTCGGTTTTTCATTTTATATCGTTTCGTCGTCGCTTTTAAATCGATTATAAGTGTAAAATGCTTGATTTAAAAAAAGTTTTATATTCATTATAAACTGGCTGCCAACATCCGTGATGTCAGGAGTCGATTTTTTACCAAGTCATTAACCCTAGGGTAGACAATAAGAATAACATTACTCGAGCTGCAGCCACCTGCCATAAAGTGATATTTTTAAATTATCTTAAAAAAAAAAACTGAAATGTCCTAATAAAAAACTTCGAATTTTTTCGTAGGATTTCTTCGATCTATAAGTAAATATTAGGCTCAGGGAAGAACTACCTCGTTTAAAATTAAGACTAGATAAAGTGTACGTTTAAACATTGGAAAATGGGACCGTATGTAAACCCAAACATCGATATTGAACTCTACAAAAACCCCTAAATTTTCAACTTCTCGACTTCGGCCGCACATTAATTTGAAACAAAAAAAGTGTTACTAAATCTATATCTTCTTAACTGTAAGTCTGATGGCATCAATATGTATAAGAGAATTATTAAGAAGGACCAAATCTTTTTAAATTTTGGATTTATGGCAACCCTGTGTTTATACAGGGTGCACTATTGGGCTTTAAAGTAGACCACCTCAGAAGTAAAAAAGCTTTTGGACCGTATAGCTCTTCCAAATATTGTCTAATATAGTTGTCTGATGGCATCAAAATGTATGACAGAATTATTAGGAAGGACCCAAGCTTTTTAAATTTTGGATTTATGGTTACCCTGTTTTTAAACAGGCTGCAATATTAGGCTTCAAAGTAGAACACCTTAGAAGTAAAAAAGCCTTTGGACCGTGTAGCTCCTTTCAATCTGATTGATTTTTTAAATTTTGGAATGAGCTTGAAGAAACAAAGAAAAAACATAATAACTTCATCATAATAACTCTTATAGCTTTAAAGATATTTCATTTCATAAATAAAAAAATAAATATTTTTTTTCTTCAACTTTTTTTAGTTTTTGGCCCATTGTGCATTCGATATCAAACCCATAATTTTGAAAAAAATATCTTCCTAAAGCCAACATTTTAAGAAATAAAACTGTGTACATAGTTTTTGAATATCTTGAATCGTTTTGTGATGACAAATTTCCAAAGTCAAATATTTTTTCGCTGATCAAAAAAATTAGCAGTTTTTCCCCAAAAATATGCTATCAATTTTTTACTTTTTACTTAAAAGTTTTCTATTAAAAGTTAATGTTTTATTATAAATTCGTAGAGAATAGGGTTTTAGGTTAATTTTAACCAAATCTTAAGTCGTCAGTACAACATTTACCCTACAAACAGCATTGACCGAATTTTGTTCAAATTAAAAAAAAAAATAATTGTGTTTTCGATTATAGAACAAAAAGTCAAGCCGATTTTCCAAATTTCTGAAATGCAGTTATAAAGCCCCATGTATTCTCTTTAGATTTCGAAAATAAAAAGTTGCTTAAATTCTTAAAAGAATCCAGAAAATGGGATTTTATAAAAAATTACAAATTTTCATACACTTTTTCCAGTTTTTGACCCATTGTGCATTGGATATTTAACACATAATTTTTAAAAAAAATACTAACATTTAGCCCACAATTCAAAAAATAAAACTGTGAGAACCGTTTTTTATTAACATGAACCCTTTTATGTTGAGAAGTTTTCAAAGTCAAATATTTTTCGCTAATCAAAAAAATTAGCAGTTTTTCCCCAAAAATATGCTATCAATTTTTTACTTTTTACTTAAAAGTTTTTTATTAAAAGTTAATGTTTTATTATAAATTCGTAGAGAATAGGGTTTTAGGTTAATTTTAACCAAATCTTAAGTCGTCAGTACAACATTTACCCTACATACAGCATTGACCGAATTTTATCTAATTTTTAAGAAAATTTTTGTGTTTTCGATTATATAACAAAAAAGTCAAGCCGATTTTTCAAATTTCTGAAATGTAGTTATAAAGCCCCATGTATTCTCTTTAGATTTCGAAAATAAAAAGTAGCTTGAATTTTTAAAGGAATCCAGAAAATGGAATTTTGTAAAAAATTACAAATTTTCATACACTTTTTTCAGTTTTTGACCCATTGTGCATTGGATATTTAACACATAATTTTAAAAAAAATACTAACATTTAGCCCACAATTCAAAAAATAAAACTGTGAGAACCGTTTTTTATTAACATGAACCCTTTTATGTTGAGAAGTTTTCAAAGTCAAATATTTTTCGCTAATCAAAAAATTTAGCAGTTTTTCCCCAAAAGTATGCTATAAATTTTTAACGTTTTACTAAGAAGTTTTTTATTAAAAGAGGAGTGCCAGTCGGATTACTGTGCCACTTGGTGAGAAACATTAAGCTTGAAAATTTGAGCCAAATCGGACAATGTTAACACGTGGCGCCCGGGTCCTAGAGTTAATAAATGAGTTTAGAAGGGGAAAAATGGGACTTTTTCGGGTTTTACCAAATAAAAATTGATTTTAGGTTTTTTGAAAATTTTGTTAAGTGAATTTTGAAAATTTGCAATTCTGACTCCCGTGATTTATTTCGAATGCATTAGTTATAAAAACGCTCAAAAAAGTGGGGTGATAGCTTATTCCGCATTCCCGTTCCAGTGACTTAAAGTCAAAGATTTTCGGAAAAATTAGCTTTTTTGAGAAATTTTAGAAAAAACTAAATAATTTTAAAATTGTTTACCTTTTAAGCAAAAATAGATTTATTGATTATGCCTAACACCGTGTAAATTAAGTGGTTTTAGTTTTACCAGAATTGGAAATGTTTAACCCTGACGTTACCGGGTTCAAAATAAATTTTTAGTCAAGATTCAACTCTTAAGGTATATATAAGCTATTGCTGTGACTTAAGCAATATTTCTTTTGCTTAACCTTCCAAGAAATGTTTTAAGTTAATAACGAGGATGACATAAACTAGAAATATTAACCCTTTAGTGACCAAGGGAACCAAAATGACCCCAAAAAATAAAATATATATTTTTTTAAATTATTTTTTCTCAGCAAATGACACAAGAATCCGAACATAAACTAAAATAAGTAAGAAAGTGCTATAGTCGGTCAAGCCCGACCATACGATACCCTTCACCACTAAGGTCAAAAGGTCTTATTTTTCCTGTATAAAGACAAATATTTGGCAAATTTTGCCATCATACAAACAATTTTCTCAAAACTTATATATTTAAAATGTTTTCATCATTTGGACTTATATGAGAGCTAGGGTCAAATGTGGACCGATTATCTCGAAATTTGGCAAATTGATTACAATTTTTTTTTTAATATTGTATGCATGCAAAAAATAAACTTAAAATTATCATTATTTATAAGCGTTTTTAGAGATTTTTGTCTCATTTAGTGCGTTTTGACAGAAGAATTTGTATGGAAGCTATGGTCAAATGTGAACCGATTTCAACGAAATTTGGTACAGTGATTTAAGTTTACATAAGCAGTATTTGTTTTAAATTTCATGAAAAAATATTGATATTTGTGGCCAATATATCAATTCCCGGAAGTGGGACCTATGGGAGGTACCATAAATAATGGGCCGATTTTGACGAATTTCAATAGCCATGATCCCACTATCAAAAAAATGTGCCAAATTTGATAAAATTATCTTTAGAATTGCGTCCTGTAGTTTGATTACAAGGTTTACATGGGGGTCCAGCCAGACGGACGGACGGACGGACATCGCTAAATCGACTCAGAAAGTGATTCTACTAAAAGGTGGGTCTAAGACAAATATTTCTATGCGTTACATACATCAGCACAAAGGTATAATACCCTTTCCACCTATGGTGGTGAAGGGTATAAATATTAACCCTCTAGTGACCAACGAGGACCAAAATGACCCCAAAAAATAAAATATATTTTTTATTTATGTTTTCTCACCAAATGACACAAGAATCCAAACGGCTTTTCTCGAAATTAAAAAATAATAATTTTTCATACAAAAAAAAAACGGTTTAATGGGCCCTAAATTGCCCTAAATTCTAGAACATATGAGATGGAATCGCAGCACTAGCTTGCTACCTCTACTACAACTATTTAGAGTTCTTTTCCTCATTTAATTTTTCTAGCTTTCCTCATGCTTTCTTTTCTCTACAGTCTTTTCTATCTAGGAAGAATCACAAGCTGGGGGATTTCCTTCCCCCTTACAAAAAAAAAAGTTATTAAAAAAATTATGTATTTTTAGAGTTCTTTTCCTCATTTAATTTTTCTAGCTTTCCTCATGCTTTCTTTTCTCTACAGTCTTCTCTATCTAGGAAGGATCACAAGCTGGGGGATTTTCTTCCCCCTTACAAAAAAAAAATAGTTATTAAAAAAATTATATATTTTTAGTCATTTCTTTTTTATTAATTTAAGGTATTTTAAATGATTCAATTATTTTTTTAATTTATTATTTTATTATTTAGAAATTTTTTCTTTAAATTGTTATTAACAAATTTTCTTGATTTTGTCACTATTTTTATAAAAATTTTTATTAATTCAAATTTATTATGAATATTTCTTTTATTTATTAGTTATCAACAAAATAATTTTTTCAAACCAAATTTTTCTTATAAAATTTGTTACATTTAATTTTTTTTTTTTTTTTTAATTTTAATTATTTTTTTTAATTTTAATTATTTTTTTAATTTTAATTATTTTTTTTTAATTTTAATTATTTTTTAAACTTTTTTATTTATTACAATATTTTTCAATTTTTTTTCTTATTAAATTTTGTTCTAAAACTTTCGCATAACATTTTTTCTTCATAAAATTTCTAAGTAAGTCTTATCACAATTTTCATAATTAAAATCTCAAAACCGTTTCAGAAAAATTGAATTTCAATCAAAAGAATTTTTTTTCAAATTTTATTTATGTTCTCAATTGTTTCGCGTTTTGAAGAAAACTGAAACATCCGAAAACCGATTCACTTTTTATTACATGACAATCACAAAAAACACACAAAAAAAATAGATAAAATACACAAAAATCTAAAAGTACGAAAGAACAAACGAACGAACGAACGGATGAATTCACAGCATGTGAATAAATAAAAGAAAATTTTGAATTTCATTTCAAATAAATAAAAACCGAAAAATCAAGCAAATGAGAATGAAAGTGAAGACAAGAAAGTCTCAAGCAAAAATTTTGCAAATAAAAAAGACGAAGTAGAGAAAAACCAGAAAATTACAAAGTCTACAGCAAAACTCATGTAATATATTATTAGTTTCTTATATATTTTTATTATTTTAATGTTTATATCTAAAAAAGGAAAAAAAAAAACAACAAAATAGTTCAACTTTAACAACAACTGAAACAAAAACAAACAACATGCGGTTCCAAGAGGTTCCATGCACTGAAACAAAATAAATATGAAGGTACTATAATCAACAACAAACAACAACAACAAAAAACATTCAAAAACATTTCAATCCCACCAGAATTTAACTTCACTATTTGAGTATTTTAGAGTGATTTTGTATTTTTATCAATTTTATTTTGAGCACGAGGGAACGTCTTCGTAACGAAAACAACAGCAGCAACAATATCAATCGCTTATTTACACGATTACCTACGAGGAGTTTAACTGTAAACTCTGCGAAGGTATAACCCAGTAAGAAAAAAGGTTTATTCTCAAATTGAGGATGATTTGAAAATAAATCTTTTTTCAAAGGTCAAACGTTTGATACTGATTTGATACTGATTTGAGAATAATAGCGTTCTCAACAAAAAGGGGACTTTATTCTCAAATTGAGAAATGCCTTTATTCTCAAATCATTATCAAACCTCATTCTCAAAGGTTTTTCAAATGTGGATATCATCTACATGTGGAACGTAAATAAAATGGCGTTGTATTTTTGAGTTTGTTTATTTTGTTTTTGAAAACGGTGCATCATATTTGAATTCTTTTGCTTAAAATATATTTTTTTTATTGTTAGGTAAAAAAAAATTCAAGAAACAAAGAAAATTTACTTATGCATATGAATATTATTGAATTTTTAATGTTGACATTTTTTAAGCAAGGTTTTATATTCAAATATGGATCAATTAAAAAAAAATCCGAAAGAAATAACGAATTTCTTTGAAATGCAATGCCATTCCATTAAAATATCTTAAACATTATTTTTTTAACATAAAATTATTTTTTTTAATGTTTGAAAAAATTTGAAATAAGGTTTGATATCAAATTTATATAACACCATTTTTCAAATTATTCTCAAATCATCTTAGGGTTTGATGATGATTTGAGAATAACCTTTATTCTCAATTTGAGAAACTATCATTTTTCAAACGTTTATTCTCAAATGAACCCTCATTTGAAAATGAATGTGAATCTCAAACATCTATTCAGGTTTGAAAAAAGTTTGAAAAAAACGTTTGATATCAAACGTAAAAGTCATCATATTTCAAACGTTTGACACTGTTCTTACTGGGAAGTGAGAGTCATGTGTAAGTGTGTGTGATACACACACACACATGATACACAATTAAACAGTTATCCAGAGCAGGAATGGAAAAACAGGATTTTTGAAAATTTTCCTATTAAAATAGGAAATTTTTGAAAAATTTCCTATAAAAAAGGAAATTTTTGCAAAATTTCCTATAAAAAAAGGAAATTTTTGCAAAATTTCCTATAAAAAAAGGAAATTTTAAAAAAATTTCCTATAAAAAGAAGGAAATTTTTGAAAAAAATTTTCAAAAATGGAAATTTCTGAAAATTTTCCTATAAAAAAAGGAAATTTTTGAAAATTTTCCTATAAAAATAGGAAATTTTTGAAAAATTTCCTATCAAAAAAAAAATTTTTGAAAAATTTCCTATAAAAATAGGAAATTTTTGAAAAATTTCCTATAAAAATAGGAAATTTTTGAAAAATTTCCTATAAAAAAAAAAAATTTTTGAAAAATTTCCTATAAAAATAGGAAATTTTTGAAAAATTTCCTATAAAAATAGGAAATTTTTGAAAAATTTCCTATAAAAATAGGAAATTTTTGAAAAATTTCCTATAAAAATAGGAAATTTTTGAAAAATTTCCTATAAAAATTTCCTATCCTATAAAAATTTCCTATAAAAATAGGAAATTTTTGAAAAATTTCCTATAAAAATAGGAAATTTTTGAAAAATTTCCTATAAAAATAGGAAATTTTTGAAAAATTTCCTATAAAAATAGGAAATTTTTGAAAAATTTCCTATCAAAATAGGAAATTTTTGAAAAATTTCCTATAAAAATAGGAAATTTTTGAAAAATTTCCTATAAAAATAGGAAATTTTTGAAAAATTTCCTATAAAAATAGGAAATTTTTGAAAAATTTCCTATAAAAATAGGAAATTTTTGAAAAATTTCCTATAAAAATAGGAAATTTTTGAAAAATTTCCTATAAAAATAGGAAATTTTTGAAAAATTTCCTATAAAAATAGGTAATTTTTGAAAAATTTCCTATAAAAATAGGAAATTTTTGAAAAATTTCCTATAAAAATAGGAAATTTTTGAAAAATTTCCTATAAAAATAGGAAATTTTTGAAAATTTTCCTATAAAAAAAGGAAATTTTTGAAAATTTTCCTATAAAAATAGGAAATTTTTGAAAAATTTCCTATCAAAAAAAAATTTTTTTGAAAAATTTCCTATAAAAATAGGAAATTTTTGAAAAATTTCCTATAAAAATAGGAAATTTTTGAAAAATTTCCTATAAAAATAGGAAATTTTTGAAAAATTTCCTATAAAAATAGGAAATTTTTGAAAAATTTCCTATAAAAATAGGAAATTTTTGAAAAATTTCCTATAAAAATAGGAAATTTTTGAAAAATTTCCTATAAAAATGGGAAATTTTTGAAAAATTTCCTATAAAAATAGGAAATTTTTGAAAAATTTCCTATAAAAATAGGAAATTTTTGAAAAATTTCCTATAAAAATAGGAAATTTTTGAAAAATTTCCTATAAAAATAGGAAATTTTTGAAAAATTTCCTATAAAAATAGGAAATTTTTGAAAAATTTCCTATAAAAATAGGAAATTTTTGAAAAATTTCCTATAAAAATAGGAAATTTTTGAAAAATTTCCTATAAAAATAGGAAATTTTTGAAAAATTTCCTATAAAAATAGGAAATTTTTGAAAAATTTCCTATAAAAATAGGAAATTTTTGAAAAATTTCCTATAAAAATAGGAAATTTTTGAAAAATTTCCTATAAAAATAGGAAATTTTTGAAAAATTTCCTATAAAAATAGGAAATTTTTGAAAAATTTCCTATAAAAATAGGAAATTTTTGAAAAATTTCCTATAAAAATAGGAAATTTTTGAAAAATTTCCTATAAAAATAGGAAATTTTTGAAAAATTTCCTATAAAAATAGGAAATTTTTGAAAAATTTCCTATAAAAATAGGAAATTTTTGAAAAATTTCCTATAAAAATAGGAAATTTTTGAAAAATTTCCTATAAAAATAGGAAATTTTTGAAAAATTTCCTATAAAAATAGGAAATTTTTGAAAAATTTCCTATAAAAATAGGAAATTTTTGAAAAATTTCCTATAAAAATAGGAAATTTTTGAAAAATTTCCTATAAAAATAGGAAATTTTTGAAAAATTTCCTATAAAAATAGGAAATTTTTGAAAAATTTCCTATAAAAATAGGAAATTTTTGAAAAATTTCCTATAAAAATAGGAAATTTTTGAAAAATTTCCTATAAAAATAGGAAATTTTTGAAAAATTTCCTATAAAAATAGGAAATTTTTGAAAAATTTCCTATAAAAATAGGAAATTTTTGAAAAATTTCCTATAAAAATAGGAAATTTTTGAAAAATTTCCTATAAAAATAGGAAATTTTTGAAAAATTTCCTATAAAAATAGGAAATTTTTGAAAAATTTCCTATAAAAATAGGAAATTTTTGAAAAATTTCCTATAAAAATAGGAAATTTTTGAAAAATTTCCTATAAAAATAGGAAATTTTTGAAAAATTTCCTATAAAAATAGGAAATTTTTGAAAAATTTCCTATAAAAATAGGAAATTTTTGAAAAATTTCCTATAAAAATAGGAAATTTTTGAAAAATTTCCTATAAAAATTTCCTATCCTATAAAAATTTCCTATAAAAATAGGAAATTTTTGAAAAATTTCCTATAAAAATAGGAAATTTTTGAAAAATTTCCTATAAAAATAGGAAATTTTTGAAAAATTTCCTATAAAAATAGGAAATTTTTGAAAAATTTCCTATCAAAATAGGAAATTTTTGAAAAATTTCCTATAAAAATAGGAAATTTTTGAAAAATTTCCTATAAAAATAGGAAATTTTTGAAAAATTTCCTATAAAAATAGGAAATTTTTGAAAAATTTCCTATAAAAATAGGAAATTTTTGAAAAATTTCCTATAAAAATAGGAAATTTTTGAAAAATTTCCTATAAAAATAGGAAATTTTTGAAAAATTTCCTATAAAAATAGGAAATTTTTGAAAAATTTCCTATAAAAATAGGTAATTTTTGAAAAATTTCCTATAAAAATAGGAAATTTTTGAAAAATTTCCTATAAAAATAGGAAATTTTTGAAAAATTTCCTATAAAAATAGGAAATTTTTGAAAATTTTCCTATAAAAAAAGGAAATTTTTGAAAATTTTCCTATAAAAATAGGAAATTTTTGAAAAATTTCCTATCAAAAAAAATTTTTTTTGAAAAATTTCCTATAAAAATAGGAAATTTTTGAAAAATTTCGTATAAAAATAGGAAATTTTTGAAAAATTTCCTATAAAAATAGGAAATTTTTGAAAAATTTCCTATAAAAATAGGAAATTTTTGAAAAATTTCCTATAAAAATAGGAAATTTTTGAAAAATTTCCTATAAAAATAGGAAATTTTTGAAAAATTTCCTATAAAAATAGGAAATTTTTGAAAAATTTCCTATAAAAATAGGAAATTTTTGAAAAATTTCCTATAAAAATAGGAAATTTTTGAAAAATTTCCTATAAAAATAGGAAATTTTTGAAAAATTTCCTATAAAAATAGGAAATTTTTGAAAAATTTCCTATAAAAATAGGAAATTTTTGAAAAATTTCCTATAAAAATAGGAAATTTTTGAAAAATTTCCTATAAAAAAAAGGAAATTTTTGAAAAATTTCCTATAAAAATAGGAAATTTTTGAAAAATTTCCTATAAAAATAGGAAATTTTTGAAAAATTTCCTATAAAAATAGGAAATTTTTAAAAAATATATTTTTTAAAAAATTTCCTATTTTTTAAAGAAAATTTTTATTTTTTAGGAAATTTTTCAAAAATTTCCTATTTTCTAAAGAAAAATTTTTAAAATTTTCCTATTTTTTAAAGGAAATTTTTCAAAAATTTGCTATTTTTTAAAAGAAATTTTTCAAAAATTTCCTATTTTTTAAAGGAAATTTTTAAAAAATTTCCTATTTTTATACAAAATTTTTAAAAAATTTCCTATTTTTATATGAAATTTTTCAAAAATTTCATTTATCAATTACAATGCAATCACATTTTCCAACCCTGCACAAAGATGTCAATCTTTGTACCTAAACGAAAGTCTGTGCCTTCAATTTCGTGTCTGTGTAATCCATTCTTTGTGTTTTTACCCGTAAGAATGTATTTAAAATTATTGATAAGAATTAAATCAAAATTAATGACAAATTTCAAGTGTAATAGAGTAGAGCAGAAAACATAATTAGATGAGATTTGAAATCCTAATAATTTTCAGACATTGTGGAATTGAACCAAATTTGAAATAATTTTAACATATTTACGTTATCTTACAATAGATGTTTAAATGTGGGCACATGAGTTTATTAACCTTAATAATTATTGAAGATTAGTTTGAATTCGATTTTCAAAAATTAAATCACTAAAGAACTTAGAGAAAAAAGAGCTATAACTCAAAAACCGTTTGAGCGATTTATAAGAACTAAAAAAAGACCCATTTTTAAGGCATTTTTCAACTTTGGGGCCTGGGCGCCACGTGTTTTCAGGGTTAATGTTTCCCACCAAATCACCAATAATCCGATCGACACTCCTCGAGAAGAGTAAAAAAAATACCCTAATGTATATACATTAGGTGCACCTTATTTTACAAAAGTTCGAAATTGAAAGTGTTAAATTTTTTTGTATGGGGGAAAAAATGGGAGTGTTTTCGGTTTTGTATAAATTTTAAACACTTGAAGTTGAATTATTTAAAAAATGTAAGATAATTTAAAAGAGAACTAAAGTAGCTTTATTTTAAGTCATCAAAATTAAAAATCCATTAGGTAGTTTTAGAGTTATTGCAATTATTCCCCGAAAAATTGTGACCTTGACGAAACGTCTAAGGATAGGCAGACCAAAAATGTACTTAAGGCCAAATAAATTTCAAATTGAGACATGATTCACAATTCCATGACCTGTAAGTACTAAGTAGGTGAGTTTTGTTAAAATATAACTGAATTTACTTGTTTTTTTCATTTTTGAAAATTATTTATACTTTTTTCTCAGTCCAGTTTCAAAAATCATTTTTTAATTTTTTGAAAATTTTATTCAACAAATATTAGAAATAATAAATTTGCTTTCCAGTATCACAAAACAAACAAATGGGAGAATAAAATCCAAAAGGTCGAGGTCGATATCTTTAATCGTTTCGCCGTAACTGCGATTTGAAATCGTAAAATTTCGCGAAAATGTAAATTTTTTTGTAATATTTAATTTGAGTGTATGCTTGTTAAATTGTACCAATGTTCAATATTAATAAAAGTAATAGTGAATATTTTTTCCCAGACTATATAGAATGTACATGGCATTTGTTTTTAATATTGGAAAAGTTTAACCCTTTCTACCCCGGGGTCAAAGGTCAGAATTTGGAGTTTTTGTTAAATTGCACTAATCTTTAAAATTAATAAAAGTAATAGTGAATATTATCCCTATTATCCCTATATAGAATGTACAGGGCATTATTTTCTTAGTATTGGAAAAGTTTAACCCTTTCTTTTCCGGGGTCAAAGGTCAGAATTTAGAGCTTTTTTTCATTTTCTTTAGGAAAATGATATAATATTAAGAATTTATTACCAAATTTTGTTCAAAATGCGAAAATATATTAATTTGTACTAACATTGTCTTTCTTTTAAAAAGATATATATTAACCTTAAACAGACATGGGGACTAAAATGACCCAGATTTTTTTTTTCTCATGATCTTTGAATTTAGTTAGTTAGAAGTCTATACAGAAATACAAAAAATTCACAAAAATTAGTATTATATTTGCATTGGGGGAAAATCCTCCCCTGCTCCGATACGTCAACACTTGGAGACGCCAGACTGAGAACGAGTTGCGAGAGTTCGGATCTTATCATATTGGGTCAAACTACTATTATCGATTGAAAGGTTGGTAGCAAAATGTTAGAAAGCTATACAGAAATACAAAAATTGAAGAAAATTTGTATTAAATTTACATTGGGGGAAAATCTCCCCCTTTTCCAATGCGTCAAACTCCCTTAACAATAGGAGGCGCCAAACTGTGAACGAGTTGGGGGAGTTCGGATCCCATCATCTTGGGTCAAACTACTAACATCGATCAAAAGATCGGTTGCAAAGCTTTACAGAAATACAAAAATTCAAGAAAATTAGTATTAAATTTGCATTGGAGGAAAAACTCCCCCTGTTCCGATACGTCAAACTCCCTTAATACTTGGAGGCGCCAAACTGAGCACTAGTCGATAGAGTTCGGATCCTATTATATTGGGCCAAACTGATATCATAGACCAAAGGTCAGTAGCAAAAAGTTATAGGGCTTTATAGAATTACAAAAATTCAGGAAAATTGGTATTATACTTGCATTGGGGGAAATCTCCCCCTCATCCGATATGTCAAACTCCTTTAACACTAGGAGACGCCAAACTGAGAACGTGTTGGGGGAGTTCGAATCAGCGATCAAATGAACACTGGCAAAAGGTAAGAAAGCTATACGGAAATACAAAAATTCAAGAAAATTAGTATTAAATTTGCATTTAAGGAAAAACTCCCCCTGTTCCGCTACGTCAAACTCCCTTAACACTTGGAGGTGCCAAACTGAGCACTAGTCGATAGAGTTCGGATCCTATTATATTGGGCCAAACTGATATCATCGACCAAAGGTCAGTAGCAAAAAGTTATAGGGCTTTATAGAAATACAAAAATTCAGGAAAATTGGTATTATACTTGCATTGGGGGAAATCTCCCCCTCATCCGATATGTCAAACTCCTTTAACACTAGGAGGCGCCAAACTGAGAACGTGTTGGGGGAGTTCGAATCAGCGATCAAATGAACACTGGCAAAAGGTAAGAAAGCTATACGGAAATACAAAAATTCAAGAAAATTAGTATTAAATTTGCATTTAAGGAAAAACTCCCCCTGTTCCGCTACGTCAAACTCCCTTAACACTTGGATTCGCCAAACTGAGAACTAGTTGAAAGAGTTCGGATCCTATTATATTGGGTCAAACTAATATCATCGACCAAAGGTCAGTAGCAAAAAGTTAAAGGGCTTTATAGAAATACAAAAATTCAGGAAAATTGGTATTATACTTGCATTGGGGGAAATCTCCCCCTCATCCGATATGACAAACTCCTTTAACACTAGGAGGCGCCAAAGAACGAGTTAGGGGTGTTCGGCTCCTACCATATTGGGTTGAACTACTATCATCGACCAAAAGATCGGTTGCAAAAAGTTAGAAAGTTATACATAAATTCAAGAAAATTTTTATTTTATTTGCATTGGGGGAAAATCTCCCCCTTTTCAGATACATCAAACTCCCTTAACACTAGGAGGTGCCAAGCTGAGAACGAGTTGAGGGAGTTCGGATCCTATCAAATTGTGTCAAACTACTATCATCGACCGAAAGATCGGTTTCAATTCAAGAAAATTAGTATTATATTTGCATTAAGAAAATCCCCCCCCCTGTTCCAATACGTCAAACTCCCTTAACACTAGTTGCGAGAGTTCGAATCCTATCATATTGGGTCAAACTACTATCATTAACCTTAAGATCGGGGTAAAATCTCCCCCTGTTCCGATTAGGAGGCGCCAAACTGAGAACGGGTTGGGAGAGTTCGAATCCTACCATTTTGGGTCAAACTACATACTAACATCGATCAAAAGATCAGTTGCAAAAGGTTAGAAATACAAAAATTCAAGAAAATTAGCATTATATTTGGATGGGGGAAAAACTCCCCCTGCTCCGGTTCTTTTTATTTTTGTCTAAAATATTCTAATATAAAGTTTGAAGTTTTTAACTGTTTTAGTATATCATATACTCAATAATAAATCTGAAATTCAGACCTATTTGACCCTTTCGGGTTTTTATCGAAAATTTTACTTTTCTAAGCATTTAATTCTCTTAAGACTCTGCCTTTTAATTGAATTCAAATCAAAAAATACTTACCCAATCGTAAATAGTAAATAGATCCATTATAGGAGAGACAATTTTGTCATATCCGAAATTTACTCAAAATTGTTTCAAGTGGAACATAAGTGGATTGTAACGAAGAAGAGAGCACATATATAACAGAGAGAGGGAGCGAGAGCGGGGGTAAAACTTTTCGATGTTTATGTTTTTAGTTTTCACAAAATTGGGATAAAAAAAATAGTTTTCAAATGTTTTTCAAAAAAAAAAGTGCAACAAATATTGAAAACACTCAGATGTGTATTTTGTAATTTTGAGGCCGCAAAACACATTCGAATAAAATTGAAATAAAAATCAAATTAATGTTTTTGAAAACATGGGTGACGTTGACTTTGTAAAAAGGGCAGCCACGGCAATGGGCAATAAAAATCAAACAAAATTATCTTTACACATTTTTTGGGAACTTTTTACAAAATTTTTTTGTTTTAGAAAAAGAAATAAAATTTTTCTAAAACAATTCATTTTTTTTTATAAAAACCTAGTGCCCCTTAAAAAACTTTTTGGTACCAAAACTTTTTGTTTTTAAACTTTTTTTTTAGGTTATAATTAATAAATTTTCACGTAATTTGTTTCTTTTTTTTTTGTTGAGAACTAAAAACTTTTTTAATAATTTGTATTGAAAAAATTGAAATAAATTGCACTAAACTAATTCCTCTACAAACTATTTTTAATTCATTAAATTCTTAATTAAATTTTTCTTTCCATTTTGGGTGAATTTTGGAATTTGAAATTCCGAATTTTCTTTTCTCAAGCACAAAAAAACGTTTCAACTTAATAACGCGCCAATTGCAACTAAAGCCGAAAAAAATATCTTATATCTAAAAAATATAATAAAAGAAAATACTTTAAAGAAAAATCTAAAAATGCAACATTTTGAATATTTTTCCTACGCCACATTTTCTCAATCATTTCGATTCATTAAAATGGGAGATCTTTCAACTCTCAAAATTTTTTTTCTAGTAAACTTTTGTGGGGCGGCCCCAAACGCATTCATTCAGTTATAAAAAAAGACATTTTGTATTTAAAATGATTTTAAAGAATAATTTTGGAAAAACATCAAGTGTTTTTGAAGAGGGGACCAAAGAACAGAATAAGAGCGAAAAGCCACAAACGACTGTAACTAATAATAAGCAAAAAGTGGACCAACTAAAAGTGAACTAAAATTTTTTATGGAAAAAAATTTCCTTACAAATTTTTTATAGAAAAAATTTCCGAACAAATTTTTCATAGAAAAAATTTCGTTACAAATTTTTTATAGAAAAAATTTCGGTACAAATTTTGTATAGAAAAAATTTCGGTACAAATTTTTTTAAAGAAAAAATTTCGGTACAAATTTTTAAAAGAAAAATTTCGGTACAAATTTTTTAAAAGAAAAAACTTCGGTACAAAATTTTAAAGAAAAAACCTCGGTACAAATTAGAAAAAATTTCGGTACAAATGTTTTTAAAGAAAAAATTTCGGTACAAATTTTTTATAGAAAAAATTTCGGTACAAATTTTTTAAAAGAAAAAAATTTCGGTGCAAGTTTTTTATAGAAAAAATTTCATTTACAAATTTTTTATACAAAAAAATGTCGGTACAAATTTTTTATAGAAAAAATTTCAGTACAAATTGTTTATAAAAAAATTTCGGTATACATTTTTTATATAAAAAATTTAGGTACAAATTTTTTATAGAAAAAATTTCGGTACAAATTTTTTATAGAAAACATTTCGTTGCAAATTTTTTATAGAAAAAATTTCGGCACAAATTTATTTTAAGAAAAAAATTTCGGTACAATTTTTTTAAAAAGAAAAAAATTTCGGTACAATTTTTATTAAAGAAAAAATTTCGGCACAAATTTTTTATAGAACAAATTTCGGTACAAATTTTTTATAGAAAAAATTTCAGTACAAATTTTTTCTAGAAAAAATGTCGGTACAAATTTTTTTAAAGAAAAAATTTCGGTGCAAGTTTTTTTAAAGAAAAAATTTCGGTATAAATTTTTTATAGAAAAAATTTCGGTATAAATTTTTTATAGAAAAAATTTCGGTATAAATTTTTTATAGAAAAAATTTCGGTATAAATTTTTTATAGAAAAAATTTCGGTATAAATTTTTTATAGAAAAAATTTCGGTATAAATTTTTTATAGAAAAAATTTCGGTATAAATTTTTTATAGAAAAAATTTCGGTATAAATTTTTTATAGAAAAAATTTCGGTATAAATTTTTTATAGAAAAAATTTCGGTATAAATTTTTTATAGAAAAAATTTCGGTACAAATTTTTTATAGAAAAAATTTCGGTATAAATTTTTTATAGAAAAAATTTCGGTATAAATTTTTTATGGAAAAAATTTCGGTATAAATTTTTTATAGAAAAAATTTCGGTATAAATTTTTTATAGAAAAAATTTCGGTACAAATTTTTTTAAAGAAAAAATTTCATTACAAATTTTCTATAGAAAAAATTCGGTACAAATTTATTTTATAGAAAAAAAATCGGTAAAAACTTTTTATAGAAAAAATTTTGTTAATAATTTTTTGTAGAAAAAATTTCAGTAAATTTTTTATAGAAAAAATTTCGGTACAAATTTTTTTAAAGAAAAAATTTCGGTACAATTTTTTTTAAAGAAAAAATTTCGGTAAAATTTTTTTAAAGAAAAAATTTCGGTACAATTTTTTTTAAAGAAAAAATTTCGGTACAAGTTTTTTAAAGAAAAAATTTCGGTCTAAATTTTTTATAAAAAATTTTGGTCTAAATGTTTCATAGAAAAAACGAAAAAATTTTGAAAGAAAAAATTTCGGTACTAATTTTTTTAAAGAAAAAATTTCGTTGCAAATTTTTTATAGAAAAAATTTCGTTGCAAATTTTTTATAAAAAAAATTTCGTTGCAAATTTTTTATAGAAAAAATTTTGTTGCAAATTTTTTATAGAAAAAATTTCGGTACATTTTTTTATAGATAAAGTTCACTGTCGCTTGCATTTTGTCGCTTTAATTATAATTTAAGCAAAAAGACTTTCTCAAACAAAAAAAATGGGCCATTCAATAAAAGTAAAAATATACTTTATGGAAAAGTCATGGAAAAGTAAATATTGTGTGGGCTTTTGGGCTCGACATGGAACATAAGAAGAAAAACAAAAATGACAAAGTGCTACAAAAATAAAAGCAGATATTTCAAATTTTCTATTTTCTTTTAACTAAGAAAAACATGATTTTTCTTTTAACAAAAAAACAGAATCTCAGATATCAAAATAAATAATGAAATCATCATAATTGCACTATTTTGAAAAAAATAAAATAAAAATTATAGGAAATGGTTAAAACTGAATAACAAATTGGAAACTTAAGCAAATCTGGGAAACAAATTAGTTCTATAAGTGAAATATGAACTCGTAGGTGTAGAAAATTTGTTAAGATTTTAGCTGGAAATATTCAAAACATTTTCTGGGGATTACAAACTAGGAAATTTTGATATTAACAAGTAGGTTTTTGAAGATTCAATTTTTTTATGTTAAACATGACAAATTAAGACGATTTATTGCTTAAACAAAAGAAAATGGGAGGTCTGAATACTATATTTTCTTAAGGGACTGAACTAGTTATAGTTCTAAAAAAAAACTTTGTACCGAAATTTTTTCTATAAAAAATTTGTACCGAAATTTTTTCTATAAAAAATTTGTACCGAAATTTTTTCTAAAAAAATATTTGTACCGAAATTTTTTCTAAACAAAATTTGTAACGAAATTTTTTCTAAAAAAAATTGTACCGAAATTTTTTCTAAAAAAATTGTACCGAAATTTTTTCTAAAAAAATTGTACCGAAGTTTTTTCTAAAAAATTTCTACCGAAATTTTTTCTATACAAAATTTGTACCGAAATTTTTTCTATACAAAATTTGTACCGAAATTTTTTCTATAAAAAATTTGTACCGAAATTTTTTCTATAAAAAATTTGTACCGAAATTTTTTCTATAAAAAATTTGTACCGAAATTTTTTCCTTTAAAAAATTTGTAGCGAAATTTTTTCCTTTAAAAAATTTGTAGCGAAATTTTTTCCTTTAAAAAATTTGTAGCGAAATTTTTTCTATAAAAAATTTGTAGCGAAATTTTTTCTATAAAAAATTTGTTGCGAAATTTTTTCTATAAAAAATTTGTACCGAAATTTTTTCTATAAAAAAATTTCGGTACAAATTTTTTAAAGGAAAACCTTTAAAAAATTTGTACCGAAATTTTTTCTATAAAAAATTTGTACCGAAATTTTTTCTATAAAAAATTTGTACCGAAATTTTTTCTATAAAAAATTTGTACCGAAATTTTTTCTATAAAAAATTTGTACCGAAATTTTTTCTATAAAAAATTTGTACCGAAATTTTTTCTATAAAAAATTTGTACCGAAATTTTTTCTATAAAAAAAATTTGTACCGAAATTTTTTCTATAAAAAATTTCTACCGAAATTTTTTCTATAAAAAATTTCTACCGAAATTTTTTCTATAAGAAATTTGTACCGAAATTTTTTCTATAAGAAATTTGTACCGAAATTTTTTCTATAAAAAATTTGTACCGAAATTTTTTCTACAAAAAATTTGTACCGAAATTTTTTCTACAAAAAATTTGTACCGAAATTTTTTCTTTAAAAAATTTGTACCGAAATTTTTTCTATAAAAAATTTGTACCGAAATTTTTTCTATAAAAAATTTGTACCGAAATTTTTTCTATGAAAAATTTGTACCGAAATTTTTCTAGTTATTCTATTTCCGTTCTAGTTCTGTTCTAGGTTACATTTTAGATTCCGTTTCAGGTTTCGTTTTAGAATCAGTTTTTAGTTCAGTTTTAGATTTAGTTTTGGTTCGGTTTTAGTTTCAATAGGCTCCGGTTTAGGGTTCGTTCTAGGTTCAGTTCAAGGTTTAGTTTAAGGTTCAGTTATAGGTTAAGTTTTAGCAGTTTTAGGTGAGGTTTTAGTTTTATTCGGTTCTGTTTTAGATTCTATTTCAGGCTCTGTTTTAGATTTAGTTTTAGTTCCAGTTTTAGGTTAAGTTTAAGTTTCGGTTTAAGTTTTATTAGGTTCCGATTCAGGTTATGTTTTAGATTCCGTTTCTGATTCTGTTTCTAGATTCTGTTTTAGGTTTAGTTTTATCATCAGTTTTAATTTCAGTTTACGTTTCGGTTCTAGGTCCAGTTTTTGTTAATCTAAATTAAATCATACAATTTTGAATATTTAATTTTTTTATTTAATAGATATAAAATGTTAAATATAATAGAGCTTAATCGTATAAAAATTAGCTATTTATATAAAAATTATTTATATAAAATTTTTTTTATAAAAATGTTAAACAATTATTAAACTTAAAATCTATTTTAAAAATATCAATATTTTTAATTAATAAAAATGTGTATAAAAAAACAAATATTTTGGCAATAAAATTTGAGCATTAAATTTTCAAATATTCTTTTTCGTTTTAACTTATAGTTTTTTTTTTTTGTTAATTATTTTATAACGTTAGTAATAAACTACATTTTAAGGCAAATTGTTAATATAATTGATTGTTACGTTTATTTTGAAAGGATTATATATTTAATAAATCAAATCCTTCTAATCGTTATTTCGCTTAATTGAAATCGTTGTTAGTTTTTGTTATAAGACACTGGTTTTTTTAATTTTAAATACATATAGAAAATTATTTTTAACAAATCAAGAAAATTAATAGAAAATTTTTAAAAATTATACACAAATGGAAAATTGTTATTGGACCAGTTTACAATCCTTTGCAAATAAGTCTAGCAAATGAACAAATTTCTAGATTATTTCTATACAAATCTTTAAATTTACTATAACAATTTGCAAATGCTACGATGCTAGACTATTTGCTAAGGTTTCTAAACTAGTCTATTGTTTAATTACAATTTGATTGTCAAGTTTAAAGTTTTAGTTATTGTTTAAATTAAATATTTTATAAATTATTTATAATAAATTTAAAATTAAGCTGCTTTAGTTTAAGACACAAATAATAAACAAATTTTTTTGTTATAAATATTTTTAAAGTCTAGAATTGAAAACTTATTTTTATAAACGAAATGCAATTTATTCATTACATTATTATTTTTTTTCTAAAACTAATTTTTAAAAAATTCTTATTGCTTCTGGGTTTTTGGTTTTCAAATATTGTTAAAATCGGGGTTTAACAGTTTGAAATCATAGAATTTCTTTATTTTTACATTCTTAATTGAAATCTAAGCAATTAAGGGCAAAAAAAATCGAGTTTTTGAAATAGATTCTTCAAATCTTATTCAAAGAATCTAATAAAGTAACTCCATTCAATATTTAAGAGTTTGAGAAACGGTTCAATTTTGTATAAAACAATAATAGCGGATATCAAGAAATTATCTTTAACAAATTTAAATTTCGTACACCCAATTTTTTTAGAAATTACCTTAAAAGAGCCGGGCGACAGAGACAAGAACCGACCTTGAACAAAACTATTGTAGAACAGAACTCGAACAGAACTAGAACAGAACTAGAACAGAACTAGAACAGAACTCGAACAGAACTAGAACAGAACTAGAACAAAACTAGAACAGAACTAGAACAGAACTAGAACAGAACTAGAACAGAACTAGAACAGAACTAGAACAGAACTAGAACAGAACTAGAACAAAACTAGAACAGAACTAGAACAGAACTAGAACAGAACTAGAACAGAACTAGAACAGAACTAGAACAGAACTAGAACAGAACTAGAACAGAACTAGAACAGAACTAGAACAGAACTAGAACAGAACTAGAACAGAACTAGAACAGAACTAGAACAGAACTAGAACAGAACTAGAACAGAACTAGAACAGAACTAGAACAGAACTAGAACAGAACTAGAACAGAACTAGAACAGAACTAGAACAGAACTAGAACAGAACTAGAACAGAACTAGAACAGAACTAGAACAGAACTAGAACAGAACTAGAACAGAACTAGAACAGAACTAGAACAGAACTAGAACAGAACTAGAACAGAACTAGAACAGAACTAGAACAGAACTAGAACAGAACTAGAACAGAACTAGAACAGAACTAGAACAGAACTAGAACAGAACTAGAACAGAACTAGAACAGAACTAGAACAGAACTAGAACAGAACTAGAACAGAACTAGAACAGAACTAGAACAGAACTAGAACAGAACTAGAACAGAACTAGAACAGAACTAGAACAGAACTAGAACAGAACTAGAACAGAACTAGAACAGAACTAGAACAGAACTAGAACAGAACTAGAACAGAACTAGAACAGAACTAGAACAGAACTAGAACAGAACTAGAACAGAACTAGAACAGAACTAGAACAGAACTAGAACAGAACTAGAACAGAACTAGAACAGAACTAGAACAGAACTAGAACAGAACTAGAACAGAACTAGAACAGAACTAGAACAGAACTAGAACAGAACTAGAACAGAACTAGAACAGAACTAGAACAGAACTAGAACAGAACTAGAACAGAACTAGAACAGAACTAGAACAGAACTAGAACAGAACTAGAACAGAACTAGAACAGAACTAGAACAGAACTAGAACAGAACTAGAACAGAACTAGAACAGAACTAGAACAGAACTAGAACAGAACTAGAACAGAACTAGAACAGAACTAGAACAGAACTAGAACAGAACTAGAACAGAACTAGAACAGAACTAGAACAGAACTAGAACAGAACTAGAACAGAACTAGAACAGAACTAGAACAGAACTAGAACAGAACTAGAACAGAACTAGAACAGAACTAGAACAGAACTAGAACAGAACTAGAACAGAACTAGAACAGAACTAGAACAGAACTAGAACAGAACTAGAACAGAACTAGAACAGAACTAGAACAGAACTAGAACAGAACTAGAACAGAACTAGAACAGAACTAGAACAGAACTAGAACAGAACTAGAACAGAACTAGAACAGAACTAGAACAGAACTAGAACAGAACTAGAACAGAACTAGAACAGAACTAGAACAGAACTAGAACAGAACTAGAACAGAACTAGAACAGAACTAGAACAGAACTAGAACAGAACTAGAACAGAACTAGAACAGAACTAGAACAGAACTAGAACAGAACTAGAACAGAACTAGAACAGAACTAGAACAGAACTAGAACAGAACTAGAACAGAACTAGAACAGAACTAGAACAGAACTAGAACAGAACTAGAACAGAACTAGAACAGAACTAGAACAGAACTAGAACAGAACTAGAACAGAACTAGAACAGAACTAGAACAGAACTAGAACAGAACTAGAACAGAACTAGAACAGAACTAGAACAGAACTAGAACAGAACTAGAACAGAACTAGAACAGAACTAGAACAGAACTAGAACAGAACTAGAACAGAACTAGAACAGAACTAGAACAGAACTAGAACAGAACTAGAACAGAACTAGAACAGAACTAGAACAGAACTAGAACAGAACTAGAACAGAACTAGAACAGAACTAGAACAGAACTAGAACAGAACTAGAACAGAACTAGAACAGAACTAGAACAGAACTAGAACAGAACTAGAACAGAACTAGAACAGAACTAGAACAGAACTAGAACAGAACTAGAACAGAACTAGAACAGAACTAGAACAGAACTAGAACAGAACTAGAACAGAACTAGAACAGAACTAGAACAGAACTAGAACAGAACTAGAACAGAACTAGAACAGAACTAGAACAGAACTAGAACAGAACTAGAACAGAACTAGAACAGAACTAGAACAGAACTAGAACAGAACTAGAACAGAACTAGAACAGAACTAGAACAGAACTAGAACAGAACTAGAACAGAACTAGAACAGAACTAGAACAGAACTAGAACAGAACTAGAACAGAACTAGAACAGAACTAGAACAGAACTAGAACAGAACTAGAACAGAACTAGAACAGAACTAGAACAGAACTAGAACAGAACTAGAACAGAACTAGAACAGAACTAGAACAGAACTAGAACAGAACTAGAACAGAACTAGAACAGAACTAGAACAGAACTAGAACAGAACTAGAACAGAACTAGAACAGAACTAGAACAGAACTAGAACAGAACTAGAACAGAACTAGAACAGAACTAGAACAGAACTAGAACAGAACTAGAACAGAACTAGAACAGAACTAGAACAGAACTAGAACAGAACTAGAACAGAACTAGAACAGAACTAGAACTAGAACAGAACTAGAACAGAACTAGAACAGAACTAGAACAGAACTAGAACAGAACTAGAACAGAACTAGAACAGAACTAGAACAGAACTAGAACAGAACTAGAACAGAACTAGAACAGAACTAGAACAGAACTAGAACAGAACTAGAACAGAACTAGAACAGAACTAGAACAGAACTAGAACAGAACTAGAACAGAACTAGAACAGAACTAGAACAGAACTAGAACAGAACTAGAACAGAACTAGAACAGAACTAGAACAGAACTAGAACAGAACTAGAACAGAACTAGAACAGAACTAGAACAGAACTAGAACAGAACTAGAACAGAACTAGAACAGAACTAGAACAGAACTAGAACAGAACTAGAACAGAACTAGAACAGAACTAGAACAGAACTAGAACAGAACTAGAACAGAACTAGAACAGAACTAGAACAGAACTAGAACAGAACTAGAACAGAACTAGAACAGAACTAGAACAGAACTAGAACAGAACTAGAACAGAACTAGAACAGAACTAGAACAGAACTAGAACAGAACTAGAACAGAACTAGAACAGAACTAGAACAGAACTAGAACAGAACTAGAACAGAACTAGAACAGAACTAGAACAGAACTAGAACAGAACTAGAACAGAACTAGAACAGAACTAGAACAGAACTAGAACAGAACTAGAACAGAACTAGAACAGAACTAGAACAGAACTAGAACAGAACTAGAACAGAACTAGAACAGAACTAGAACAGAACTAGAACAGAACTAGAACAGAACTAGAACAGAACTAGAACAGAACTAGAACAGAACTAGAACAGAACTAGAACAGAACTAGAACAGAACTAGAACAGAACTAGAACAGAACTAGAACAGAACTAGAACAGAACTAGAACAGAACTAGAACAGAACTAGAACAGAACTAGAACAGAACTAGAACAGAACTAGAACAGAACTAGAACAGAACTAGAACAGAACTAGAACAGAACTAGAACAGAACTAGAACAGAACTAGAACAGAACTAGAACAGAACTAGAACAGAACTAGAACAGAACTAGAACAGAACTAGAACAGAACTAGAACAGAACTAGAACAGAACTAGAACAGAACTAGAACAGAACTAGAACAGAACTAGAACAGAACTAGAACAGAACTAGAACAGAACTAGAACAGAACTAGAACAGAACTAGAACAGAACTAGAACAGAACTAGAACAGAACTAGAACAGAACTAGAACAGAACTAGAACAGAACTAGAACAGAACTAGAACAGAACTAGAACAGAACTAGAACAGAACTAGAACAGAACTAGAACAGAACTAGAACAGAACTAGAACAGAACTAGAACAGAACTAGAACAGAACTAGAACAGAACTAGAACAGAACTAGAACAGAACTAGAACAGAACTAGAACAGAACTAGAACAGAACTAGAACAGAACTAGAACAGAACTAGAACAGAACTAGAACAGAACTAGAACAGAACTAGAACAGAACTAGAACAGAACTAGAACAGAACTAGAACAGAACTAGAACAGAACTAGAACAGAACTAGAACAGAACTAGAACAGAACTAGAACAGAACTAGAACAGAACTAGAACAGAACTAGAACAGAACTAGAACAGAACTAGAACAGAACTAGAACAGAACTAGAACAGAACTAAAACAGAACTAGAACAGAACTAGAACAGAACTAGAACAGAACTAGAACAGAACTAGAACAGAACTAGAACAGAACTAGAACAGAACTAGAACAGAACTAGAACAGAACTAGAACAGAACTAGAACAGAACTAGAACAGAACTAGAACAGAACTAGAACAGAACTAGAACAGAACTAGAACAGAACTAGAACAGAACTAGAACAGAACTAGAACAGAACTAGAACAGAACTAGAACAGAACTAGAACAGAACTAGAACAGAACTAGAACAGAACTAGAACAGAACTAGAACAGAACTAGAACAGAACTAGAACAGAACTAGAACAGAACTAGAACAGAACTAGAACAGAACTAGAACAGAACTAGAACAGAACTAGAACAGAACTAGAACAGAACTAGAACAGAACTAGAACAGAACTAGAACAGAACTAGAACAGAACTAGAACAGAACTAGAACAGAACTAGAACAGAACTAGAACAGAACTAGAACAGAACTAGAACAGAACTAGAACAGAACTAGAACAGAACTAGAACAGAACTAGAACAGAACTAGAACAGAACTAGAACAGAACTAGAACAGAACTAGAACAGAACTAGAACAGAACTAGAACAGAACTAGAACAGAACTAGAACAGAACTAGAACAGAACTAGAACAGAACTAGAACAGAACTAGAACAGAACTAGAACAGAACTAGAACAGAACTAGAACAGAACTAGAACAGAACTAGAACAGAACTAGAACAGAACTAGAACAGAACTAGAACAGAACTAGAACAGAACTAGAACAGAACTAGAACAGAACTAGAACAGAACTAGAACAGAACTAGAACAGAACTAGAACAGAACTAGAACAGAACTAGAACAGAACTAGAACAGAACTAGAACAGAACTAGAACAGAACTAGAACAGAACTAGAACAGAACTAGAACAGAACTAGAACAGAACTAGAACAGAACTAGAACAGAACTAGAACAGAACTAGAACAGAACTAGAACAGAACTAGAACAGAACTAGAACAGAACTAGAACAGAACTAGAACAGAACTAGAACAGAACTAGAACAGAACTAGAACAGAACTAGAACAGAACTAGAACAGAACTAGAACAGAACTAGAACAGAACTAGAACAGAACTAGAACAGAACTAGAACAGAACTAGAACAGAACTAGAACAGAACTAGAACAGAACTAGAACAGAACTAGAACAGAACTAGAACAGAACTAGAACAGAACTAGAACAGAACTAGAACAGAACTAGAACAGAACTAGAACAGAACTAGAACAGAACTAGAACAGAACTAGAACAGAACTAGAACAGAACTAGAACAGAACTAGAACAGAACTAGAACAGAACTAGAACAGAACTAGAACAGAACTAGAACAGAACTAGAACAGAACTAGAACAGAACTAGAACAGAACTAGAACAGAACTAGAACAGAACTAGAACAGAACTAGAACAGAACTAGAACAGAACTAGAACAGAACTAGAACAGAACTAGAACAGAACTAGAACAGAACTAGAACAGAACTAGAACAGAACTAGAACAGAACTAGAACAGAACTAGAACAGAACTAGAACAGAACTAGAACAGAACTAGAACAGAACTAGAACAGAACTAGAACAGAACTAGAACAGAACTAGAACAGAACTAGAACAGAACTAGAACAGAACTAGAACAGAACTAGAACAGAACTAGAACAGAACTAGAACAGAACTAGAACAGAACTAGAACAGAACTAGAACAGAACTAGAACAGAACTAGAACAGAACTAGAACAGAACTAGAACAGAACTAGAACAGAACTAGAACAGAACTAGAACAGAACTAGAACAGAACTAGAACAGAACTAGAACAGAACTAGAACAGAACTAGAACAGAACTAGAACAGAACTAGAACAGAACTAGAACAGAACTAGAACAGAACTAGAACAGAACTAGAACAGAACTAGAACAGAACTAGAACAGAACTAGAACAGAACTAGAACAGAACTAGAACAGAACTAGAACAGAACTAGAACAGAACTAGAACAGAACTAGAACAGAACTAGAACAGAACTAGAACAGAACTAGAACAGAACTAGAACAGAACTAGAACAGAACTAGAACAGAACTAGAACAGAACTAGAACAGAACTAGAACAGAACTAGAACAGAACTAGAACAGAACTAGAACAGAACTAGAACAGAACTAGAACAGAACTAGAACAGAACTAGAACAGAACTAGAACAGAACTAGAACAGAACTAGAACAGAACTAGAACAGAACTAGAACAGAACTAGAACAGAACAGAACTAGAACAGAACTAGAACAGAACTAGAACAGAACTAGAACAGAACTAGAACAGAACTAGAACAGAACTAGAACAGAACTAGAACAGAACTAGAACAGAACTAGAACAGAACTAGAACAGAACTAAAACAGAACTAGAACAGAACTAGAACAGAACTAGAACAGAACTAAAACAGAACTAGAACAGAACTAGAACAGAACTAGAACAGAACTAGAACAGAACTAGAACAGAACTAGAACAGAACTAGAACAGAACTAGAACAGAACTAGAACAGAACTAGAACAGAACTAGAACAGAACTAGAACAGAACTAGAACAGAACTAGAACAGAACTAGAACAGAACTAGAACAGAACTAGAACAGAACTAGAACAGAACTAGAACAGAACTAGAACAGAACTAGAACAGAACTAGAACAGAACTAGAACAGAACTAGAACAGAACTAGAACAGAACTAGAACAGAACTAGAACAGAACTAGAACAGAACTAGAACAGAACTAGAACAGAACTAGAACAGAACTAGAACAGAACTAGAACAGAACTAGAACAGAACTAGAACAGAACTAGAACAGAACTAGAACAGAACTAGAACAGAACTAGAACAGAACTAGAACAGAACTAGAACAGAACTAGAACAGAACTAGAACAGAACTAGAACAGAACTAGAACAGAACTAGAACAGAACTAGAACAGAACTAGAACAGAACTAGAACAGAACTAGAACAGAACTAGAACAGAACTAGAACAGAACTAGAACAGAACTAGAACAGAACTAGAACAGAACTAGAACAGAACTAGAACAGAACTAGAACAGAACTAGAACAGAACTAGAACAGAACTAGAACAGAACTAGAACAGAACTAGAACAGAACTAGAACAGAACTAGAACAGAACTAGAACAGAACTAGAACAGAACTAGAACAGAACTAGAACAGAACTAGAACAGAACTAGAACAGAACTAGAACAGAACTAGAACAGAACTAGAACAGAACTAGAACAGAACTAGAACAGAACTAGAACAGAACTAGAACAGAACTAGAACAGAACTAGAACAGAACTAGAACAGAACTAGAACTAAATTAAGAACTGAATTAAGAAGTGAATTAAGAATCAAATCAAGAACTGAATCAAGAACTGATTTAAGAACTGTATCAAGAACTGCACCACGAACTGAATCAAGATTTTCATCAAGAACTGAATGAAGAACTGTATCAAGAACTGTATCAGGAACTGAATCAAGAACTCAATCAAGAACTGAAACAAGAATTGAATCAAGAACTACATCAAGAATTGAATCAAGAATTGAATCAAGAATTGAATCAAGAATTGAATCAAGAACTGCATCAAGAACTGAATCAAGAGCTGAATCAAAAAATGAATAAAGAACTTAATCAATATCTAAATCAAGAACTAACTAAAGAACTTTATCAAGAACTGCATCAAGAGCTGAATATAGAACTGAATCAAGAACTGAATCAAGAACTGCATCAAGAGCTGTATCAAGAACTGAATCATGAACTTAATCAAAAACTGAAACAAGAACTAAATCAAGAACTAAATCAAGAATTCAATCTAAAACTGTATCAAGAACTGAATCATGAACTGAATTAAGAACTGAATCAAGAACTAAATCAAGAACTGAATCGCGAACAAAATTAAGAACTGTATGAAAAACTGAATCAAGAACTACATCAAGAACTGTATCAAGAACCTTATCAAGAACTGAATCAAAAACTCAATCAAGAACTGAGCTTCAGTTTATTTTCTTCTTAGAATCGACGGTTTTCGCTTTACTATAGAGAAATTTGGAGAAATAGACTACTTTAGATCAGCGATGCCCAACATTTGACTTCTCTTACCACATGTGGTAGGAGTGGTCGTTGTTATAACATACTCTTATTTTGAAAAATTTATGCTTTTTAGTTCGAAATCTCTCTATAGGGAAGTATTATACTGTCGCCCGCTTTTTAGAGATACGAAGCATTCAGAGCTATCTCTCTTTGTGGGAGTATACTATTCTTTCGTTTTTAATTCTCAATTTTCCCCATTGTTATTATTCTCCTTCTGCCTAAATTTCGTGGAGTATTTATAAAAATCAGACATTTCAAAGGGTTTCGTAACCTCTTTATAAGGTTGAAAAGTGGCCGGTTGGACCACAGTCATATTGACCGGTGACTCGATGCGTATGTCTGGCGATAAAGCAGCTGCTAAAGGTGGGGTAGGAGTAGCCGATTGATTTACATGCGAATTCGAAGTATTAACATACAAAGCGGAAGGAGGAGGTCTTGCTGGAGGCTTTTGATTGTTCGCTATATATTTAAAGGACGTAGAAGATTGGGGCGATAGTTCCAGATTATAAGGCTGGGATATAGAAGGAGTGGGTGTATTGCTAGAGCTATTGGCATTAGCAAAATCAAGTTGATTTAAATAGGAAGTGGATTGACTTAGTTTATTGTGAGGCGGATTGGTATTAATGGTTTGATTTTGTGGTTGATTAGAAGTTTTGGACTGAGCTGCCGACATAGAATAGTGACGAGAAGTGTTTAAGGACTGAGAAGAAAGTTTGCTGCGCGAAGGCTGACTATTGTTATTAGGAGAGGTAAAGGAGGAAGAGGGGTCTTCTTGACCGGGTGTTTGCCTGATAACAGGGCCATCTAGAGAAGACTCTAGCCATTGTTTGGGTTTCAATTTCTTTTGCGTTTCACTGTTGTAAGAGTTTAGGGAGATATCATCTAAGGGTTTAAAAGGTTTAACCTGGGTAACATTTGGTGGAGGTTGCAGGTTATTGGGGTTTTGTGTGATTAATAAGGGAGGATTGGGAGGAGGTGGTGGATTAAGGGCTGTGTTATAATATTGATTATTATTTAACATATCACTGGAATGTGATTTTAAATCATTAGCTGCCGTTGTTGAGGAGGAGGGATGATTTAGGGGCGGTAGATTACTTTGGGATCTCCATCTCATATTGGAAGCTGCTACAGGTGATGTTGAATAGTCTATGGTTTCCATGGACACATAGGAGGGAGCCAAAGAAATGACATCTAATGAAGGTGTGGCTCCTCGTTGTAGTAGATTTGTTTGTGATGTTGGTAAGCGATTTTTATCGCGCATATTTAAATGCTGAGGCGAATTAAGGGGAGATATATATTCCTTGATATTCTGTGATGATTTAATGAAACCTCCGCCATCCTGATGGGAAACATGATGGGAAGTAGGTGATAAATAGTATTTATCACATTGCACTATAATGGGTTGCTGCTGTTGGGCCGGGCGGTGTAAAGTAGCCACGTTATTAGAGTTTAGGGAGTACAGGGAAATATTATCGATTGTTATAGTAGAGCCTGAGGGAGGTGTTAGCAAAAGTTGATGCTGTTGCGGCGGTGGCTGTTGCTGTTGTGAGTGATGGCTGGAGGGATTTAAAGTCTGTTGTTGTGCGATTTGTTTGTGTTGTATATAGCGGCCATAATGTTGCTGTTGCTGCTGCTGCTGGGAAAGTAGCTGTTGCTGGGAAATTAATTGCTGCTGGGAGTGTAATTGTTGCTGACTTGGATTATTATTCGAAGGCTGCAAAGTGGTATAATAAAATTTCTGTGTGGCATATTGCAGATGAGGCATTAACACCTGGTGTTCTATATGTTGCTTGAACAAATGCTGCTGGGGATGATGATAATGATGCTGTTGCTGCTGCTGTTGTTGTTGCTGCTGCTGTTTGTATAATAACTGCTGCTGTTGCTGCTCTAAATGCTGCTGTCTGATCATTTGCAAGTTGGAAGAAGATTGAGCTGTTGTTCCAGCAACAGTGGCAGATCTTTTTTTCAAAGCAGCCTTGGCAGCATATTGCTGGGTAGCCTGGGCAGCACCATGCATTACAGCCACACCCCTTACACCCTCGGAGTGGGTGGATTGGTTATCATGCTGAGGATAATTATCGTATTCAGAGGATCTATTGGAGATTTCCGATTGTCTTCTATGTAAAATGTTATTATTGTTATTATTATTATTCAAATTTTGATGATTTTCTTTAGCCGTTAAAGGCTTACGTCTAAGTATTGACTCTTCATTAGTTGATAAATGGTTCGAAAATCCTCCACCGCTTAAAGTGGACACTGAATCCCCTGAATTATTATTATTGTTATTGCTGCTATTACTATTGGAAGTCTGTTCCTGCTTATATTGGACGGCTAGATTTTGTATGAAATCATTAAAATTCATATACTCAAAATTGCCATTTAAGATTTGTGTTTCCTGCTTTTGCAGTTGTTGCAATAGCCAACTTTTCTCATTGAGTAACTTTTCCAATTCTTGTTTTCGTTGTTCCAGATTTTGTTTCTTAACTTTGGTCTCATTGTCTTGCATTTTGTTGGAATTATTTTCCGAGTTACTACTGGCTGCACAAGGATTATTTGATGATGTTTCGTTTATGTTATTATTGTTTTGCTGCTGTTGCTGCTGCTGCTGCTGCTGCTGTTGTGTATTACGTGTAGCATTATCCTCATCATCATTTAATAAACTACTAGCCATATTTGTTTGAAACTTTCTAGTATTGTCTAATAAATCCTTTTTTATTTTGGATTTTAAATGCATGGATCTGGTGGAAAAATTGGAATTAGTTTGAGAAAAATTTCAAATCTCAAAAACGGACTTTGGAACTAGTTTCAACAACAACAACATATTCTATAATATGTTTCGAATTATTATAGCTCATTGTTTTCTAGTCTCTAGGTCTCTCCCCCTTTAGATACTGGCTTCATTTTTGTGTTTCCCTAGAAATAGAATAATGAAAGCATTTAAAGCTTTTTTTAGAAAATGTTTTTGAATTTTTTCAAATATTTAATTTTGTTAGTTTAGATTATTAACATGCATTTTGATATATTTGTGTTTAAATTTGATATTTAAAAATTAAAATCCCTTAACCTTAAAATGTGTTCACCATCACCTTAAAATTTATACCCAAAATTTTGTATATGATGTTTTATGGAACGCTTAAATACACATACAGCAGCTAGCAAGAAATCAATTTAAATTTAATTTATTTATTAAAACGCAGAATTTATGGATATCCTCGAGATCATCCATTATATTTTCGGAACCTGCAGATCTTTGTTTTGGTACATTTAAACGTGTATATCTTCTTAATAGCGCCATCTATTGAGTGTTTTTTCCACAATGTAAAAGTAACAAACTTAGTTTTAAGGTTTTGCCTTTAAAAAGATTTTTTAACTTACAAAATGGTTTCATTTTTACAATGTGAGTTAATAGAATGGATAATGATATAACACAATTTAAAAAGTTTCAGAGATATGCCTTTGTCTTGAGGTTATATATATGCTGATGTTGATCAGCTAAAACTTCGCCAAAAAATAAAATAATTCAATTGCATGTGACGAAAGTAAAGAAATTTGGAAAATAAAAGAAGGTGGAAAATGCAACAATTACAAAAGCAGGAGACACAAATCTTAAACTGTGCCCTTGAGGGCAGCCTAGCTATCGGCATATATAGTCACTCTACTGTTTTCAGCTATGGTACCAGGGATAAGCTCTATGGCCTTCCATATTGCAAATATTTCTGCCTAAAAGAGACCGCACTCGTCCGAAAGTCTATAAAATTTATTATTGTTTTGTTTTCTCAGGTTTGTTTCCTGATCCAGTACCGCAATCCATTTTAGAGCCATCTGTTAAGATCGAATTGCCTTAAAAATGTATTTATGACTCCTCTATTCGTTTCTATCAAGGATTATAACCTTTGGCGCTGTGCTGTAGCCCCTTGACTAAATAGTCAGACCGTGGTAAGCCTGACTCCAAGCTCAAGGAAACTGTTTTTAATACAATTATGGGTTGTAAAGTTCAAAGCAATTTCTAACGTTGCCAGTCTTGTCTTCAAAGCCTTTTTAATACTACATTTATATTAAATTATTAAGTATATCAACTAAATTGAGACCCATTAAGTAGATTTCAAATGATGGATTACATTTTCATCTCATTTGTTTGGATTTTTTACGCTTTCGTAAGGACATCCAGCCTACCAAAACATGGGACGTCGGCCGAAAGACTAAGGGCAATCGAATCAATATTGTCCTTAACAAACACTCTCCAGCGAGTAGTAACTTTATTTCAGATAAACAATGTTAATATTTAGTATAATTAAGAGCGGTTTGTTGCAACTCCTACCGCTTGTATATATTTCCAAGTAATTTAAATCTTCATACTTCCTCCAAAGCTTCTATCTATTTTGTTAACCAATAGTTTAACTGACTTGCTCCATACGGCTAAGGCCTGTTGAGATGAGCCATTTTTTTTTTTTTTTTCATCTTCTATTTTCAGACGGTGATACTTTATAATCCATGAAACAAACGATTTTACTACTACCCCCAGCAGTTGGGAAAAACCTTCCTTCTTAGTAGCTTATGAAGATACATTTAAAGATAAAGTATAGATAAGGACGCGTCCAAATCGGTTAAACACTTCTGTAATGCTTCAAATTAGAGTTTTGTGTTTCTAGTTACCAGATTCTTCGATGAACACCATGACCAGTACAGGCCGTTCCCACGACAGTCGGTTCTTCGTCCCGGAACGACTCGGAATTTTTAGGATTCCGACCAAGGACTGTCACTTCTACGATATTACCAATAATATCGCAGTTGCAAAAACAACAACAACTAGTGCAGGAACACAGCGTTATGCTATCTCGGCAGTTCTTTTTAGGATGTCATCGGGAAAATCATCCAAACTTTAACATTACACATTTGGCATCTTCCCCGAGGCATGTCAAGAAGAATCTTTGAGTGTATGAGGATAGCATACGAATATATTCTCTTGATTTGTAAATCATAGCTCGTACATGACAGCATTAAACAACATTCATAAAGACGCCTCCAACTCCAGGTCGCCCACCACCCATAGCAGAAGAAGAAAAGAGCCTGCCGCGGAAAACAAGAGTCGTTCTGGCTCAACTGAGATCGATATGGAGCATTACATTAAATACCTTTTGGTCCCGCATATACTGTGCCGTCCTCAACATATGTCCAGCTTGTGGTCAGAGTCCTCACGTTCCTACACATTTCCAATTTCACTCAGTCCTAAGGATTTGTGGACTCATCCAGTAGAAGTAGCACAATTTTTTGGCCTTAATCTAATATCAGATCCCCCATAAAAACCAGTTTATAAAATTGTAAATGTTAGAACTGTTACAACAACAATATAAACTCCAAGTCATTCAGCAATGCAAACTGAACTGAAAAATACTACATAGTTAGGTTATCAGGGTATGGTTTATTTCAGCCTATAGCTGCATATTGGAAGTCAGAATCCTTGAACACGACAATTCTTCTCGAGTTAATGTTAGTATTTCACCAGTTAGTTGCAAGGATTTATTATACAATCACTCGTTTCCACGTCAGTCGGTTTTTCGTACTGGAACGACTCGAAAATCTTAGGATTCCGACCAAGGACTGCTACTTCTGCGATATTAACAATAATATTGCAGTTACAACAACAACAACAACTGCCGTTTTGCAGCGATTCCGGCCTTAAATCTCTCCAATAATGAACAATAATACATGCTGTTCATTGTTTTTCCTTTTTCATGCTAGTCCACAAAGAGTATGCCATGACAATCATAGAAAACCGATGATATAATCGTTTCGACCCATAGAGCATCCCCGGAAAATCGCTTCGGAGCACTCGCTCCGACTAAATCGACTCAGAAAGTGATTCTAAGTCTATTTGTATACCTAAAGGTGGGTCTAAGACAAATATTTCTATGCGTTACATTCATCAGCACATCAGCCCGCGTGATGGCCTCCATTGAAGCAGGAATAGCTAGATGCTGGTGGATTGTCTTTGACTTCTTTCCAATAAATTAAGATTTAACAAAGTCTTACTTAACTCAATAATGAATAAAGAATGAAAAAAAAATCGATAATTAAACGATTTTAAACAATTTTTAAATATTTAACCTTTTTCTTAAACCTTAAACACTGTCACAATAAAAAGATAAATAAACCTCATAAAAAAACGTTTACCAACACTAGACGCAAATGTTCATTAAACGAACAGAGAAACAATAAGAAAAAAACGCATCCAAGGAAATGAAAATGCCATCACAATAATGAAATGTAAAACTTTATAAAAACCAAACAAAAGTTAGACTAAAAAATTAACAACTCACCTTTATAATAAAATGCAAGCAAATTTTAATGATCTCTGGAGAAATTCAAGTCAATTTCGAAATCTTCTTAAAAGATAAGATGACCAGCAACAACAATAAGTTCTTAATTGTTTTTTACAGTTTGTTTTTAACACACACGCACATAGAAATAGGTTTAAAATTTTTTTATGACATCATAAAAAACAAGAATTCAATTGATTTATTAATTTTATGCATAAATTAAACAGAATTTGTTTATTAAAATTTTGTTTACTTATTATTGCCCAAAATGGGTGTTCCTCTTTTTAATATTCTTGCTCTTTTTCCAATTGAAGTTTAATTGTTAATACTCTTCGTTTTACTCGACGCTGTTTTTACTTTATCACAAAGGGCAGCTGTTGTTCAAGAAAATTTTTTTCATCTCCGCCAGAAGACATTTTTTCATTTTGCTTTTAGGTTTTTATATCAATATTATTTAAAAATATTTTACATTATTTATAATTCTTGTTGTTTAAATTGAAGTTTTTTAATAATTTCGTTGTAAATAAGTTATTTGAAATAATAAAAATTATAAGAAAATATGCAGCACTGCAATTACTTGACTAAGTTACAAGAAAAAAATTAAACGAATGACAGCTGAAAGAGAAAATGACAACAAAATGAAGCCGTTTTATGGGTGGTTAGTGTTGGAAAGTGACTACTCAAGAAGGTAACAAAGTGTTGAGCACTATATTATCCAAATTTGATAAGGCAGTGATCAATGGTAATAAATGACAATTTTAATTAAAAATTTATTAATTTGAAGACCTATATCAAAGAATTAAGAATTGTACTTTAAAATTCAAAACAAAACTAATAACTTTTCGAATTCTTCTGTTTATAATAGAAAATTTTAAAATAAATATGTATATTTAATTTAATCGAGTGAAAAACTGTGTTATCACAACACTTAGTATTGCCAGATTTGTTAATTAATTGTGTTTTTTTTTATTAAATTTATAATTGAATGATCAAATTTGAATAGGTCACATCTCTACAAACTAAAAGTTTCCAGGAAATGAAAAAATCTTATTATTTTGTAATGAAGTAAAATATCTTAACAAAAAAATTAGTAAGTGCCGATAAAAAAGTAATTAAGTGCCGATTAAAAAAAAACAACTTGACTTCAAAGTTATTATTTAAGATATGTATATAAGTTTAAAAAACAATATTAGTTTTCTACAATTCCGATAAATTGAAATTTACAGAGAGAGGAAACGAAATAAACATTTTTAATAAAAAATTGTGCTATATAAAAATTTTTCTACAGAAACATTTTCAATATAAAATTTTTTCCATTGAAAAATTTACCACTTAAAATTGTTTTTGCAAAAAAATTAAATTTTCTTCCAAAAACTTTAAATATTAAATTTTAGAATTTTATATATAAATTTTTTTCTGTAGTGAAATTTTCAATTTAAAATTTTTTCAAAGAAGAATTTTTCATATACAACATTTTGAATAGAAAAATTTTCTACAAACAATTTTTTTGTATAGAAAATTTTTCCATATATTCCACTTTTTTTTTATGGGAAAATTTTCAACTAAAATTTTTTTGTATGAAAAAATTTTATATAAAAATTTTTTGCATAGAAACCATTTTTTATATAGAAAAATTTTCAATAAAAAATTTGTATGAAAAAATTAATAGAAAAATTTTCCATGAAAATTTTTTGTATAGAAAAATGTTCAATATAAAAGTTTTGAATGGAAAAATTTTCTACATAAAATTTTTTGTATAGAAAAATTTTCCATATAAAATTTTTTTGTATAGAAAAATGTACCTTATAAAATTTTTTGTAAGAAAAATTTTCCATATTTTTCCATAAATTTTCTATATAAAATTTTTTGAATAGAAAAATGTTCTATAAAAATTTTTAGTATAGAAAAATTTCCATATAAAATTTTTTGCGTAGAAAATTTTTCAATAAAAATTTTTAGTACAGAAAAATTTTCAATAAAAATTTTTAGTATGAAAAATTTTCAATATAAAACTCGCATAGAAAAATTTACCATATAAAATTTTTTGTGTAAAAAAATTTTCCATACAAAATTGTTTGTATAGAAAAATTTTCCATATACATTTTTTTTGCATAGAAAATATTCCATGAAAATTTTTAGTGCAGACATATTTTCTTTTTTTGAATAGAAACATTTTCTACATAAAATTTTTTTTCTATAGAAAAATTTACCATATTCAATTTTTTGTATAGAAAAATTTTTCATATAAATTTTTTTGCATAGAAAAATTTTACATTTAAAATTTTTTGTATAAAAAAATTTTCTATAAAATTTTTTGTATAGAAAAATTTTCCATATAAAATTTTTTGATATTTTTTCCATAAAAATTTTTGATATGAAAAATTTTCAATATAAAATTTTTGAATAGGAAAATTTTCTACATACATTTTTTTTTGTATAAAAAATTTACCATATAAAATTTTTTGTATAGAAAAATTTTCCATATAAAATTTTTTGTATAGACAAATTTACCAAAAAAATTTTAAGTATAGAAAATATTTCCTTTTTTAAATAAAATTTTTTTGTATAGAAAAATTTTCCATATAAAATTTTTTGCATAAAAAAATTTTCTACATAAAACTTTTTTGTATAGAAAAATTTTCCATATTTTTTGTATAGAAGAAAAAAGAAAAAGCTAGAAAAAGTTTCCATATAAAATTTTCTATAAAAATTTAGTATAGAAAAATTTTCTATATGAAATTTTTGAATAGAAAAATTTTCTTCATAAAATATTTAGTATAGAAAAATTTTACATAGAAAAATTTTTCATATAAATTTTTTTGCATACAAAAATTTTCCATACAAATTTTTAGTATAGAAAAATTTTCATTTCTTGAATAGAAAAATTTTCTACATAAAATTTTTTTGTACAAAAAAACTTTCAATAAATTCCATTTTTTGTTTGAAAACATTTTCCATATAAAATTTTTTGTGTAAAAAATTTTCCATAAAAATTTTTAGTATAGAAAAATGTTCAATATAAAATTTTTGAATAGAAAAATTTTCAACATAAGATTTTTTTGTATAGAAAAATTTTCCATATTTTTTGTATGGAAAAATTTTTCATAAAAAATTTTTTTCCGTTAAGATTTTTAATATAGAAAAAAATTTCAATGAAAAATTTTTATTAAATTTTTTGTATAGAAAGGTTTCCAGTATAAAATTTTTTGTATAGAGAAAAGGTGACATATAGGTGGTGCTATTTCTGTCACTGCGAGCTTTAGTACCTAACTCGAGCCCTGTCTTGCGACTTTGTCTGCAATTTTATTGCCTTATATGCCGCAATGACCAGGAACCCAGAAAATTCTTACTCTATACTTCGCTGACAAACTAATAATAGCTAATTTACACGACTTAACTGACTTTGAGGTAATACTGCATCCTTTCAGGGTTTTTAGTGCAGCCTGACTGACGACGTAGATGGTAAACTCACTATCTTTAGGAATATTGTAAAATGAAAGGTACCAAAAGAATGAAACAAATTTATACCTCAAAAACTTTTATTCAAAATTTTCCCTAAACTAAAAAAATAATTTTAAAACTTAATCTAAACTTTAACAGTGCTATCCGCCTCCGACACCTCAGTTTCCTCCAAATCCTCTGCATTAAATAAAATAACAAATTCAATTAGTAAAATTTCTTAAAAATCATAACTATAGTAACAATTTTCACCTACGCTTGTTGCCGGGTATACGTCTCAAACGCTCCTGCTCCACGGCAGCAAAATATTCAGCCTCAGCCTGTTCACAGGCACTCTTGAAAGGAGCTATATTCACCTTGCCATTAAGCATGGTCAAATCTCCCTGATCATTACCTTGATTCGTTTTAACTTTGAGTTTTATTTCTCGGGATTTAGCTTCCAGAATCTTTTCACGTCGATTTTCACGCTCGAACATCTTGTATTAATGAATTAAAAATAAATAATTAAAATTTATTTTATTTTAAAATTTTATATATTTTACTTACTGCCGTCAAAAGAGGCTTATCATTCTTATTTGATGTCACCATATTTTCGGAAACCTCTATCAAAAATGTCGCTCCCAATTTACTACCACAGCTAACAAATTTACCATTTTCATGGCTGCGAACACAATACAAAGGCTCATCACATACTTTTACCGTTAACACGGGCTCATTTTGCTGCTGCAATAGATCCCAAGTATCTAAAACGCCATCCATGCGGGTTATGAAGAATTGTGAGACCCTATTTTATAAAACTATATTAATAATCTATCGTCGGTCACAGGTTGACAACTCTTAACTCGCAAAGAAATCGAACATGTTAAGAGTTGTCAACCTTTACCGACACTATATTCTTGTTTATTGTAAATTACTTGGTATAGCTCCAGGCTCCATCGGTTAACATGGCGCTACTACTTTTGGTCCATATTATAGAACTTTCCCGACAATCTTCAGACCAAATGCGTGCACACCAATCACCCACGGTTAGAAAATTTTTCACAAAGGCTGGATTACGCATAATGGCATAGACAGGACCCAAATGACACATCATCTAAAATTAAATATTTAATTATTTAATATTTAAAGGTTTTTTGTTTAATATTGCCTTACTCTTATTTGTATCTTTTCCAAGGGAGTCTTGCCTTTCCGATTACAGCCAAACAACATGCCCATTTCTGTACCGGCCATAAACCTGGTGGGTATTGTTGTTTCATATTCCAATACTGAGACTCCATAGGACCTGGACAAATCTTGCTCATCACTTTTTACGGGATCCATTAGCAGACGATCTAAAGGTTCATTTAGTTTTCTGGTATCCCACCACAAAACCTGACCATCTGAACCACCCGAAAAGAACTCTGTACCACTTTTGGAGTTATTCCATAAAACCGAATTAACCGGTTCGCGGTGGCATACTTCCCTTTCACTAATCATTACGGGATATTTACCATGTCTAGTATCCCAGGCAGCCACTTGACCATTATACATGCCACTCACCAGGCTGGTGGGATCTTTCTGATTGTATTCCAGGCAGACACAAGGAACCTTAGGTTCCAAAGTCAAATAGGGCTCATTAGGATTTTCCACTTCCCATATATAGGAGTTGCATTTCTGTCCCGTCTTATCACCCTGAAACTTCATATCACAATGACTAACGGCCATTTTTATGCCACCATCCGGGGACCAGGATAAATGGGTAACGGGTACCTTAATAGGATTGGGATCCCGATAAACATTAACCGTTCTCGAACGACAGGGTTCGGGCAAAGGAGCCGGTTCTAATTCATCAAAATAGTTTTCATAGATATTAACGGCATTATTTTGATAGATATACTGTTCCATGGGCTTGCACAAATTCATAACCTGCGTTATATAATTTTCATCTTTTTCGATTTTCCTCTTATAGCGCACTGTTTGTTCGGGATCATGCATATTGATGTCTTTGGGCCAGCCACCTTCATTATGGGTTAGGCCCACATGTTTGTAGGTGGCTCTTTCGGTGTTGGCCACACTCAAAGACATACGATTGGCGTATTGAGTTTCACGATCCACCGGATTTTTAAGTATATAATTTTTAACATATTCACGATTGGAATTTTCCGAAAATAGAACCTCATCTTTGTTGCTAAAGGAGACAGGAGTGCCAAAGTGGCGTCTTTCTTTTTTATAAGTGTATTCCATTGCGGAAACAAGGAAATTTTAAAAGAATTTATAACGAATTAGCAGAAGGTTTGCTTTTCTTTAAGGAGATTTGTTGAATCAATGCCCAATTTTTGCTTAGTGTATCCCTTGGCAACGGTTTGACTATAGGGATCAATATGGTAACACTTGTTTAATGCTTACTAAAAAAAACAGTTTTGTATGGTATTGGGTAATGCAGTTAATTTGTCACTTAGTTATAAAATGGTAACATTGTTCAACTTTTTTGATTTGGTAGCACAGTTTCCTATGAAAACAACCAATTTCTGGATAGTACCGTTTTTCTGTCATTCAAAAATAACGGTTCTTTGGCTTTATTCACATTTTTGCTGCTTCTTGAACACAATTTCTCAAAATTCCTGTATATTTAGATCAAAATTAGCAATGTCTGCAAAACAAAGTGAAAATTTGTCAGAATTATCGGTTAAAAAATTATGTGAACTTCACGCTGAGGATGTGAATACTTTGACGGTGGCCTTGGTTCTAAATAAAACTGAACCCAATATCTTCTTGGCCAAAAATGATACCATCTATAAGGGCGTCATGAATTTTACTCTGCGTGACTCCAAGCACCATTTGGTCAACTGCAAATGTTGGGCTACACGTGAAAAGATCGAAGACTATAATGAAAAAATACAAATTGGCGATATTGTCGATGTCATATGCCCCAAGGTCAATCAAATTAAACTAGAAGCCTCGGATTCTCAGCAGGCTAGATATCAACCTATAGCCACTTTACCCATTAGCTTGGTACTCAATGAAGGTCTTGGCTTTATGGAAAAACATAGCTTTCATGATCTGGAAAACTATAAAGAAATCAAGCAACTGTCACGCCTGTCACACAAACCCTTGTACTCTGTGCTCAATCTAGCCGATGTTAAGAAGTCCTACCGCAACTCTCAAGCCACAAACATACACGCCGACTTTATGGTTTTGGTGGGACTTCTAAGACCCCTACGAGAATTGAAGGCAGCTAAAGATAGTCGAAAGCGCCAGTGCCTGGAAATTGTGGTCTTTGATCAAAGTCTTCCGGGTGGCATGATTTTTACCATTTGGCATCAGGATTGGATTGAAAGAGCTAAGAAGTTGTGGCAGCCCATGAAGACGGTTCTGCATTTGATCGATATTAAGGTCAGCTTTTCGGAATTCTATAAGGGTTGTATTTTGGGTTTGACGTCGCGTAGCTTGATCTATGAGGATCCCATGGGTCAGGAGACACAGATGTTGGCGGAATATGCCAAAACAATGCCAAAGACGCCATTTGATATGCTGGCGCAGCAAAATTCCGATGCTTTGCTGAGGGGTAATTTAAATAATAGAAACAATTTCTTTTTCTATGGAAAAGCTATGGCGATCATCAACTTTTCTAAAGAAAACTATGACGATCGTCTACTTTTCCAGAGAAAACTATGACGATCGTCATCGTTTTCTAAAGAAAACTATGACGATCGTCAACTTTTCTAAAGAAACTATGACGATCGACAACTTTTCCAGAGAAAAAAATGAAGATCGTCTTCTTTTCCAGAGAAAACTATGACGATCGTCTACTTTTCCAGAGAAAACTATGACGATCGTCATTTTTTCTATAGAAAACTATGACGATCGTCATTTTTTCTATAGAAAACTATGACGATCGTCATTTGTTCTATAGAAAACTATGACGATCGTCATTTGTTCTATAGAAAACTATGACGATCGTCATTTTTTCTATAGAAAACTATGACGATTGTCATTTTTTCTATAGAAAACTATGACGATCGTCATTTTTTCTATAGAAAACTATGACGATCGTCATTTTTTCTATAGAAAACTATGACGATCGTCATTTTTTCTATAGAAAACTATGACGATCGTCATTTTTTCTATAGAAAACTATGACGATCGTCATTTTTTCTATAGAAAACTATGACGATCGTCATTTCTTCTATAGAAAACTATGACGATCGTCATTTTTTCTATAGAAAACTATGACGATTGTCATTTTTTCTATAGAAAACTATGACGATCGTCATTTTTTCTATAGAAAACTATGACGATCGTCATTTTTTCTGTAGAAAACTATGACGATCGTCATTTTTTTCAATAGAAAACTATGACGATCATCATTTTTTCTATAGAAAACTATGACGATCGTATTTTTTCTATAGAAAACTATGACGATCGTCATTTTTTCTATAGAAAACTATGACGATCGTCATTTTTTCTATAGAAAATTATGACGATTGTCATTTTTTCTATAGAAAACTATGACGATCGTCATTTGTTCTATAGAAAACTATGACGATCGTCACTTGTTCTATAGAAAACTATGACGATCGTCATTTGTTCTATAGAAAACTATGACGATCGTCACTTGTTCTATAGAAAACTATGACGATCGTCATTTTTCTATAGAAAACTATGACGATCGTCATTTTTTCTTTAGTAAACTATGACAGATCGTCATTATGTTTTGATTATCGAATCTTTTAAGCTGATCAAATTCAAACCATTATGACGGTACGTCAAATCTATACCCGAGCCGAGGGGAAATTAGGCGATTCGACCGATCAATTTACTGCCGTCATATACGCCATGATCACCCATATTAATTTGGATCTACAGAATTATGTTCTAAGCAAAAGATGGTAACTTAGAAAAACTTTTTTGAAATAAATCTAAAACTCATCCTTCCCCGATTTCAGTAAATCCTGTAAACGTTTAATACCCTGGAATAAATCGCTTTGCGAAATGGAACCATGTCAAATGAATTTATCTCTTAACCTGTCCGAAGTAAATTTTGAATACTTTTTCAATATAAATCTGCATTTGAGTGATCAAACGGGCACTTTAATGGAGGCCAGATTAACCGATCAAAACGCTGAACGTATATTAAACTTAACAACGAGCCAATATCGGCAGTTAACGGATCAGGAGCTGGATAAACTAAAATGGTTGTATTTAATGAATCATTATGAAGTGAAATTGTTGATTAAGAAACCCAATATGTTAAGATCAAAATTGGGGATTTTAATTATAGATTTGAAAGCCATAGGCATAGAGGAGTTATCGAAATATATTTCGGTATTTTGAATAAAATTTGAACTAAATAAAATTACATAGGAATATGTGAGATATCCGATTTTTTTACATTATCCGGGTTTTGGTTTTAGCTTCTTCAGTTTTCTATGATTGAGTTGATAAAATCTTGCTTTCCCTTTCTCCCTCCGCTTCCTCATTCACTTTACTTTCAGGCATTCTATCGATTTCAAATTCGGTTGTCTCCATTACATATTGTCTCTCCTGACGCTTCTTTTCCACCTTCAAGACATGGTCTTGGAAAAAGTTTAGCACTTGTCTATATTCCAAGTCTGAGGATACCCTTTGCAGAAATTCTTCTGGATCGTTAGAACCTATAATTTTTGTCTTGGATTTTTCTAATTCCATTTCCTCTAACGTCTTTCTTTCCTGCTCTTCAGCTAGGGTTCGTCTTTTTAGCTTTGTCTCCTCGACGCGCCCCTCCAGGAGTTTACAACGCAATTGTTCACGTTCAAACATCTGGGAAGAGAAATTGGGGGTTAAAGTTGAGTTATATTTTAATGTAAGATTTATTCATGTTAACTAAAATGATAAAACATAGGCATTTACTGTTAACTTGTTTAAATTCATTTAACATTTCCCGTTTCTTTAATGTTACATAAAGCATGTTAACTAAAAAGATAAGGCAGTACCCTCAAGTAGGTGTTGCCAGAATTTAAAATTTACTTATCTACTTACCGCCGCTATCAAAGCTTTATCCTTGCTCGTGCTGCGCTTCAAGGCCTCATCCAATTCCAACAGCTGAACATCCCCATTAGCCAAACCAACAGCCAAAAATTCCCCATCTTCACGAAACTTGGCATGAAGAATCGGACTGGAAAATCTTAAAGTTAATATGGGACGTCTTTGATGTAGGAGCAAATCCCAAAAGTCCAATTCTCCCTTCATATCGCCCGTAACAAACAGGGAACAACGCATTGTACTCCATGAAGCGCACATAATCTGACTTTTCTTTTTCATTAGCAGCGTAGAAGGAGAATTTTTACATTCCTCAGCCCAAATCTTGACACACCAATCGCCCGTGATGATGAAATTTTTAACGAAAAAAGGATTTCTCTCTACGGTTCTTATGGGACCGCAGAACAAACGATAATTGCCAGCAGCCCAGATTTCCATGGGAGTCATACCCTTGCGATTGCCTACGAATATGCTACCCATATCGGTGGCTGCTATAAAACGTACCGGTATGGTATATTCAAATTCCAAAACGGTACAACCCTGGGCTCGATCACGAGATTGCTCATCTGTCATTTCGGGGTCTAATAAAGTCTCCATTATGTTAGTCTCTAAATCTCGACCATCCCAAAATTTAATGGAGCCATCATAGGAACCAGTATAAAATTCGGAATTTGTTTTAGAATGTACCCAACATAAAGCTGGTACCGCCTCGCGATGTGCTGCCTCCAAAGGGCAAATATTAAGTGTTAACCCACCAGTTCTTGAATCCCAAACACATACCTTACCAGACCCTAAGCCACCCGCAATCCACATATCTTCTTTGGGACAAAAATAGGCTTTTAAAACCAACTCATTAGACCTAAAAGTCACCATGGGCTTTAGAGGATTTTCCAAATCCCAAATATAAAAATCATTAAATCTCGGATCATTTTGTAAACTTTTTGGAAGTTTCAATAAACTCTTGCGCACTTTAATATTTTCATCCTGACTCAGCAAAGGAATATTGGTGTGCACAACCATAAATCTTCTTAAATCACTGGGAGCCCAATCAATTACCGTGATAAGTCTCGGCTGAGCTGTTACTGGATCATGAAATATATTCTTTTGTCTGGATTCAAACACCTGCTTAATAGCCTCACACATATCGGAAGGCAAATCACTGAAAAATTCTTGATAAATATTTACGGTATTATTGATTTCCACTACTTCGGTGGTTTGCTGTATCAGATTTGTCACCTGACTACCCCAATTATCTTCACGTTCAATTTTCTTGCGATGTCTCAATGTGGACTCCTCATCGTGTAGATTGACCTCTTTGGGCCAACCGCCCTCATAGTGAGACATGCCATGCTCGTTAAAGGATACATTTTCCGTTAGCATCACACTTAAGGCTTTCTGATCACTCAGTTGGGTGCTTGTGTGTACCGGATTACGCAAAATATACTGCTGGCGCAATCTTTGGCTGGGTTGAATTGTCAGCAGGGGCTGTACACGATCAGAAAACATACATTGACGACCAAAACGACGTCGTTCCCGCGAGTAAATGAATTGATTTGTTTGGAAGGCCATTATAGTTTCGAAATTCTCAAAGTCTTGGGGAAATTATCAAAGTCCTGGCGAAATTATTTGCTGATCTATTCGAAAGTGATGGAGAAAAATATTTATAGAATATTTTATTTTCCTAAATGAAATATGTTTCTTTTTGGGTTCTGATTTGAGTTCTAATTTTTCACAACAGGTTTAAGTAATTTTCGTTCAAAAGAAGTTTGAAATAAACAATTGAGAATATGCTATAGTCGATCAAGGCGGGCTATTGATACGAAAAAATACGAAAAAATTGCTAATAAATTTACAAGTTTTTGCTTAATTCTTAAAAACAATTCGTCAAGATCAAGGTTTTTTCCATTTGCGGGTCTTAAATGGTGCCAATATGATCCGATTGACACAAAATTTCGCTTTTCGATTTATGTTTAAAAAAGACGAGATTACAGCTCCTAGGACTCCATTAAATCCAATTCTAGATGAAGCGCCGGTTTAATAGTATGAGTCCTTAAGGAATCTTTAGTTAGCGGAGTCGGGTTTGCTGCGCTTCGGAAGAGGTGTTTGGTATCATGTATGTACTACAAAATCATGATCTTAATTAGGGCAGTATTGTTTGGCAGACTTCTCTTTTCTTTACCATTAGAAGGCCGAGGTTACCATATACGTCGAGGTTAACATGTTCGTCGAAGTTACCATGTTGGTCGAGGTTACCATGTTCTAATAAATGTCTTCCAGAGCTACTTTATATAAGGTGATATTGAAGGCCTAGATGATGGGATGTCTTATATCACTAGATGAATGGATGTCTTACATCTTAGTAATAAAGGTAAATTCTGACATGCCTCAGGGGTCGGTAATACCTTCTTTCGGTTTATATCAAGGAATTTGCACTATAGGAGTTGTTGTAGATGGGATCTCATCGAACGAGTTCAGGATCAATTCAGGGGTACCGCAAGGCTCTGTTCTTTCTCCTAATCTATTTCTTATGTATATTAAGGTCATGTCAAACTTCCAGTCCTACCTATTCCTTTGAAGATGAATCAAAGAATTGCGAACTCGAAACTATCTCCAAATGGGGTCGTGTGAATAGAGTCGACTTTAATGCGCGCAAGACTCAGTTATATATACCTACGCATAAACGCACTGCAGATCATGTTACTTCATCTGTATTCATGGATGATATAAATATTCAGAAATCAGATGCTTTTGATGCTCTGGGCTTGAGAATTCAATGCGATGTTCCCTGGAATAAGTACAACTTTCAAGTGTCGCAAGAAGCATGAATTCAAACCAACTGATCTACTTAAAATCTACAACACCTTTATCCGACCAAAAATGGAATACAACTCTCATGTATGGGCCGGTGCTTGAAAGTTCGACTCCACCCAAAAGGAATCTGCATCTATCTTTAACCAAATCATGGGCAAAGCTCTTCTTTACATGGAAGAAGGAAGTTGGATTTGAATGTCTTAGTCGAAAAGGTAAAAATAACGCCATAAAATATTAGGAATGACATTCGACAGCTTAACCTAGCCCTCAGCAAATTATTATGCAGTAGGAACAAAGTTTGGAAGTCGCTGGCCGGCAGCACTTGGAAAACAGACCAACAAAATTGGAGCTTCTCGACCTCATAAAGGGGAGCGCGAAAGAGCTCTTCGCTAGGATATCCAACTCTATTGACTCACTGGAGCACTGTTCTATCGGTACTACTTTAGAATGTGTTCTAACGAGATCAGGAAATCAAAGATTCCTACGCAACACAAGTCACTGCCTTGTTAGCATTGGTCCAACTTCCTAAAGTTGAGTTTGTTTGTCTGTTTTCCAAGTGCTGCCGGCCAGCGACTTGAGGACTTTGTTCCTACTGTAAAATAAATCGCAAGTGTAATGAGGGCGAGGTTAAGCTGTCGCATGTCACTCCTAATATTTTGGGGCGTTATTTTTACCTTTTCGACTGAGACATTCAACTCCAACTTTCTTCTTCCATGTGATGAAGAGCTGTAAACAAGATTTTCTTTCTAAGACTTTTGAGCAAAGTTTAAAGATGTGCTAGCACGAGCATCACTGGTGCCTTAAGGAGCACTCCTGCAACGGCTTTGATATGAAGTTGTCTCTTTTTTCTTTGAATCTATTCATAAAGGGAGCAGCAACTAGATGTCTATTAAGGCTGCATGAGTCAGGTATACTTAGGCACAGGAAGGCAGGATACAACAGCATACTGAACGGAACGAATGTTCCTTGCTTCGGCTCAGGGTCACCTATAGCTGACTACTTCAAGTCAAGGAACTTTTGTTCAGTTCCGTACCAGAGGTCGTTATTCGAGATAGAGCCAGCTGGGAAAATCGTCAATCGCTCTTTGAAGGGAACTCGATTTTCACAGGCGGCTCTAAAATGGATATCGGCACTAGGAAATCTTTCAGGCTTAGGGATGAATGCAGTGTCTTTCAGGTAGAAGTTTTTGTCATTTTGAAAGCCGCTGAGCTCATTTCATACAACATTCCAGAAGAAAGTGAGATGACCATCTACGTCGACAGTTAGGCTAGGCCCTGGAAGGATGCAGTATCACCTCAAAATTAGTCAAGTCGAGTAGATAAGCTATCATTAGTTTGTAAGAGTAAGACTTTGCTGGATTCCTGGTCATTGCGACATCGAAGTCAAAGAAATTGCAGATGAAGTCGCAATACAGGGTTCGAGCCAGGAACTGTCGCTCGGCAGAAATAACACCACCTAGCTAATGTCACCTCTTCATGGGCATCATGTCTTGGTTCGGAGAGGAAACATCAAAGAACTGACATAACTTGGCTACTTGCACAATATCTAGGACCTTATGGCCCGATCTAATTATATGAAAAACCAAGTTCTTGCTGGGTCTTAACAGAACATGTCTTAAGAAATGCTTAGGTATTTTAACTGGCCACTGCGCCCTAAATTCTAGGCTAAATAGGTGGGATGGAGCAATCCAGGACATTTGCAGACTATGCTCGGCCGGGGATTAGTTTGAAACGGTCGAGCACATTATCTGCCACTGTCCTATGCTCCAAAACCAGAGACTTAAATTTCTAGGTAACAGATTCCATGAGGAACTAGGTGACATAAAGCAGTGCAAACTGACTAATGTTCTAGATTTTGTAATGCTAGCTTTGTGGCCTCCATTAGGAAGTTGGGTCTCAGCAAGTGTATTCTTCCAGCGGGAATAAAACGGGTCGCAGCTGCTGCTGGCTTCGATAGGTCTATCTCCTTATGGTAACGTATTAGCTACCACTCCTCCTTTTTCCCTTCTCTTCTTTCTCTTTCCTGCTATCTCTTTCTTCTTTTAGGAAGGATCCAATGGTCTTCAAGTGTAGATGTCATTCTTCTGGCATCACCTTTAAAACCTAACCTAAGTCTGGAATCCATTGTCACGCTGATCTACTAGCTCTGCGGCCTCCATTGGAAAGGAAATTGGGTCTCAGCAAGTATATTCTTCCAGCGGGAATAAAACGGGTCGCAGCTGCTGCTTCGATAGGTCTATCTTCTTATGGTAACGTCTTAGCTACCACTCCTCCTCTCTACTACTCCCTCACTTTCCCTCTAACACTATTTGTATATTTTTTCCCTACTCTTTTTTCTCTTACCTGCTATCTCTTTCTTCTTGTAGGAAGGATCACAATAGACCCAATGGTCTTCGAGTGTAGATGTCATTCTTCTGGCATCACCCTTCAAACCTAACCTAAGTCTGGAATCCATTGTCACGCTGTTCTACTAGCTCTGCGACCTCCATTGGAAAGGAAGTTGGGTCTCAGCAGGTGTATTCTTCCAGCGGGAATAAAACGGGTCGCAGCTGCTGCTTCGATAGGTCTATCTCCTTATGGTAACGTCTTAGCTACCACTCCTCTTCTTTACCTCACTTTCTCTCTAACACCATCTATATCCTTTTCCCTTCTCTTTTTTCTCTTTGCTGCTATCTCTCTTTTCTTTTGGGAAGGATCACAATGGACCCAATGGTCTTCGAGGCATCAACTTTCCCACCTTACCTATGTCTGGAATCGATTGTCACACTGTTCTGCTAGCTCAGCGGCCTCCATTGGGAAGGAACTGGGGTCTCAGCAAGTGTATACTTCCAGCGGGAATAAAGCGGTTCCTAGCTGCTGTGACTATTTTTCACAGCATCTTCTTAAGTCAATTCCGACAGCTTTTTTGAAATGGAAAAAATGTTGACCGTTTGTCAAGGAATTTTATTGATCGGTTTTTGTTTATCAGATCCCAATCATACAAATCTTCTTAGTATATGTACATAGATGGACTAATGCTCCGATTGCCGTTCTCAACTCAACTCAGTTTGGTCGTCTGCCAGACAACCCAACTTTTAATCAAACAAATTATTTTTTGATATTGCGGAACTCAAGGGTTTTTAATTCCGCAATATCAAAAAAATAATTTGGTTGAGTGAAAGTTGGCTTGACTGGTAGACAACCAAACTGAGTTGAGTTGAGAACAGCAATAGGTATCTCTATTAAATAAGGAAAACTGCTTCAATATCATAACTATTTTAGATCACTTTATTCTTTAATATATATATATATTTGTTTCGTTTTCGTATAACTAATACAATAGATCCATAAATACTCTATATGTTTTTTATATACTCGTATATATATATATAATTTTTCTTCATTCATATACTCGTTCTTAAATCATAGACGATCTTAAATAAAACATAAAATTATTATTTTTGTGTTAAGATATTTTTTTAGTTTTGTAATTAAAAAAGCCAGTTCTTTGATAAGTTAAAAACTATAACTATTTTATAAATATTTTATTTAAGGATTTGCCATTTTTTTTTTTTCATATAAAGTTTAGTTAAAGTTGGGATTATGATGATGATCCCGGTTAAAGATATAACTTAAACTTGAGTTTTAGATTTTTAACAAATAATTTTTTTTATCATATTTAAAATATTTTTTTAAGATACAGGGTGGCTCATAAAAAGTGCTACTAAAAGAAAATATTATAATTTTTCTAGGCTACTCATTAAATTTATTAAAATGAATTAAAAATAACGCAGAGATATCAGATTTGGATGGTGCAGCAGAGCCAGTCTTAACAGTTCATTTTTTCGGCTAAAATGGGTTTTAGGCCGAAGTTTGGCGGCCTACCCCTTTAAGTAGTTGGATCATAATGAGATTAGTTAAAAAATTTGGCTAGTCTGGAAGCAACACTTGAAAGATCATACCATCGAGATCCCCATACTCGGGTTTAAGACACAACATCGTCTTTAGGATAGCCTATACAGATAAATTTAATCTTATCAAAAAAAAAAGTTATTTCAATCAGGCATGTCTCAAATTCTGTTCAATAAAAATCCATTCCGTAGTCAAATTCCGATCGAAATGGTTTTAGCTTCTATGGATTGCGAAAAATTTCAAATTTCAAAATTAAGATTTTTTTCGATTGAAATCAATAAATAACATTGACATTAATTGAAGAAATTCTTCAAATATTGAATAAACAAAGAAAACCATTGAAATTCAATTCCACTTTGAAAATAGAAAGTGGTTTCATTCCGAAATATACAGACATGTCACAAATTCCGTTCGGAATTAAAACCATTCTGTAGCTAAATTCCGATAGAAATGGTTTTAGGTTCTATACAGGCATGTCATAAATTCCGTTCGGAATTGAAACCATTCCGTAGTTGAATTCCGATCGAAATGGTTTTAGGTGCTATAGATTCCGAAAAATTATATATGTCCAAAATCATTATAAAACACGATTTTTTCAATTGAAATCAGTAACTCTGTTATTGTTTCAACAAATAGCACTGAATTATTGATGAAATTATTTAAATATCAAATAAACAAAGAAAAACATATACAGCCATGTCACAGAACTTAATTCCGTTCGGAAGTGGAATGAATTCCGCACTTTGCTTCTATTGAAAAAGTAAAACGAAAAAATTTTTCGTAATGAAACCACGTGACATGCCTGATAAATTCAATTCCACTTAAAAAAAGAATGTGGTTTCATTCCGAAAAATGTTTCGTTTTACTTTTTGTATAGAAGCAAATCACGGAATTCATTTCACTTCCGAACGGAATTGAGTTCTGTGACATGACTCATATATTTAGTTTTAGTTTTTCTATAGCAGTAAAATGCGGATTCATTCCACTTCCGAATGGAATTGAGTTGAATATGTTATTCTAGCACAATTGATGCGTCACCCTGTCTATAATCTTTAATTTTTAAAATATTTTTTAAGATAGTTTTCAGATTTTTTTTTAATTATAGTAAGAGGCATAAACTACTGATTAAATTAGTTATTTATCATTGTTTTTTTTAAGAAAATCTTTAAAAAATAGTTGATTTTTTGAGATTTTTTTCGTAGTTATATTTTAAATTTTATTTTGAAAAAATTCAGCTTTAAATATAAATTAGATTTCTATTTCTTTGATATTTAAAAATATTACCTTTATTTAGTTCTTGCTGGGTTTTTTTTTTATTAAATCTTTAGTTTATTTTAACATTAGAGGCTTAAAAATTAACGAGCTCCTTGTATGTAACATTTCATTATTTCCTTTTTTAATTTTCTTTAAACATTAGTAATTTCTTTAAGTTTCAAACTGGTCGTGGGTTTTGGTTTTTTTTATTTTTTTTTTTTTTTTGGTTTAATTCTTTAGCGTTTTTTTTTACAATATAATCAATACTTAAGGCTAGACATTTATAGAGATTTTTCAAGTTAAAAATCACATAGTTTTTTTTCTTAGTTTATTAGATTCAAAGAAAGTTGAACAAATTTTTCATTTATAAAAAAGAACAAATTTGTAAATTATAAAAAATATTGATTTTTGAAATAATTTATATAAATTTTAACAATTTTGAAAAATATTTGCTTAAAATTTGATATTATTTTATTATTTATTCAAATTTTTAAAAGAAATTGCCTTTTTTGAAAAAATAATCAGCCGGCAACACTTATTTCTTTAAAGAGATTGGAAGAGAAAAGAGTGCCAACTCAATAACGCACAGGGATGGAAAATTGTACTTTTAAGACCATAATTCTAACATTTTTTATACTAAATATATTGTATTGAAAGTTAACATGTCGGCCTTAAAAAATGACTCATTTGATGGGTATTAAATTCTTAACTAAAGAAATGGAAATTATTTTTATTTTTTATCCGAAATCGATTCAAATAAAATTTACATTAACCGGTATGCGCTAGAAATCGAGCGTTTTTAAATCGTTCGATTTCTGATATATTTTTGAGATAATTTCCCCTATTTCCACAAAAAAATTCAAACCAAATGAAAGATAAGATATCAGTCACAAGGATTAAAGCCCAAATTTTCATTTGTTTTAGGAAAATAACCGATAATTATCTCAAAAAAATATATCAGAAATCGAATGATTTGAAAACGCTCGATTTCCAGCACATACCGGTAAAATTTCCTTTTACAAATTTTCCATAAAACATGGATTTTGAGCAATAACAAATAAGTAGTCGGTTAAGCCCGACCATATGATAACCTTCTTTTACCTGTATAAAGACAAATATTTGCTAAATTTTGCCATCACACAAACATTTTCTCAAAACTTATATATTTAAGCTGTTTCCGTCATTTGGACTTATATGAGAGCTAGGGTCAAATACGGATCGATTATCTCGAATTTTGGCAAAATTAACTACAGTTGCTACTAAAATTATGTGTGCAAAAAATAAACTTAAAATTCTCATTATTTTCAGATTTACCAGCGTTTTAGTGATTTTGTCTTAGTTAGTAAGTTTTGACAGAAGAGCTTGTATGGGAGCTATGGTCAAACGCGGACCGATTTCAAATTTGGTACAGTGATTTAAGTTTACATAAGCAGTATTTCTTTTAAATTTCACGAAAAAATATTGACATTTGTAGCTAATATATAAATTCCGGGAAGTGGGTGCTATGGAAGGTACCATAAATAATAAACCGACAAACCCACTATCAAAAAAATGATATGTGCCAAATTTCATCAAATTATCTTAAGAATTACGACCTGTAGTTTGATTGCAAGGTTTACATGGGGGTCCAGCCAGCCAGACGGACGGACTGACATCGCTAAATCGACTCAGAAAGTTATTCTAAGCCTATTGGTACACTTAGTCTAAGACAAATATTTCTATGCGTTACATACATCAGCACAAACTTTTAATACCCTTTCCACCTATGGTGGTGAAGGGTAAAAAAAGAAATGTCATGAAACAAAATATTTTATATGTGTTTTATTTATGTTCACTTTTGAAACCTCAAAATGGATAACCCTTTACTATAGTCGGGCTCGACCGATTCTGTGGTACCCTAAACCACTATGGTCCGATGAACGATTGTCAACATATTTAGAAGATTTTGTAAGGCTTAGAAAAATATCTTGCATTATGATAGCTAGGGTCAAGTATGGATCGCTTGTCACGGGATCTGAAAGTGATTTTTAAATGAAAATCTTAAAATATGATAAAGTGACTTACAAACCCCCTTTGTATGTTATTGCCTAAATTTTCTGAAATTTTAAAAAATTTTGGCGGTCATGAGCCCATATCTTAATAACAGGGTTCCGTTCCTGTAGTAAGTACCTGAAATAATCAACCTTTTCCAGCCAATTTCAATAGAAATGTCTTTAAAATTGCACTTGAACTTAAATTCAACTCACTAGTCAATCGGAATCTTATACCAAGATAGTCACATACCCATTTCTACATGTTAGAAACATCAGACCAATAGAAGCACGATTAACGTAATAAATCATGCTTTGTAGCTACTTATGAAAATCAGTTAACAGTTTTGGTCTTCCAGGAACTTTATAATTAAACAGTAAAAAATTAAAAATTGTATCAAGTAGGACGCGGTGGTACCACGGTACCAATGAGGTTAAAAATTTATCAAAAAAAAAACACAATTGTACCATGTTTGCCATCCCTGTCATAAAGCAGTTTGTTTACATTATTATCCAACACTTGCTTAAATAGAAATACCTTTTTAATAATGCAGTAACAATGGTAACACAGTTTGTTTATGCTATTATCCAACACTTTGGCAGTTGTATTAAAAAGAGTGTATTTGTTCATATTTTTGGAAACAAAATAACAATTTAAAATATAAATCGATACAAAAAATACCAAAATATTAAAATATCTTCTTAATCTTAAAAAAAATTCTTATTAAAATCTAAAAAAACTTGAGCTTTTTTTATGAAATTAAAAATATTTTGAAGTCTACTTTTACACACATCAACTTTCAAGACAAGTTTCAAGTCTTGATTTTTTGGGGAAAGAGATAAAGGAAGTAGAACGGGGAACATACCGTGTTCTACTTCCTTTACCTTAGAGAGAGGTAAAGGAAGTAGAACGGGGTATGTTCCCCATTCATTAACTCTCTCTTCTAAAAAGTGAAGACCTGACTTGAAACTTGATGTATGTAAAAGTAGACATAGCTTTAATACAAAAATATTAAACTTTTCAATTTTCTGGTTCATTAAATCTTAAACAAATCTTTACTAAAAAACTCTTAATTTAAAACCAACAAATTTTGTTTCATTTAACCAAATTCTTCAAACATTTCCTTCTCTTTTTTAACAAAAAATAAGTCCTTTCTTCTAAAACTTTCTAAATTTTTAAAATAAAATTCATTTTATCACCTTTTTAGCTTTTAAATAAAATTTCCATTTTTTTTAAGTTCAAAAGTTTCCTAACCTCTAACTCATTTCCTCACCTTAAAACTAAAAACATTTAAATTTTAACTTACTAAAACCGAAAAAAAAATTTACAATGAGAAAAATTTCAAAAACTGAGCTGGAGGTACTGGCTGTGTCAAAGCCAACTGACCACCGGCCTCCTCGAGTCTTTGCTTATAGTCAGGACTTTGATCGACAATACAGGGATGACCATCCGAAGGCCAAAAGAGACAACAGCAATAGCGGCACAATGATAGGATCTCAGCAAATTGATAGTCATCATTGAGACCGTAGGTACGTCGTAACTGGTGATAGAATTTCTTGCCATCCTTGACATCGCCCACCTGTTTCAGTTTGTTTAGCTCCAAAATGGACTCTATCTGATTTTGATTGAAGTGAAAGCGTATCAATTCACGCCAAATGCGCTGTTCGTTGACCAGTTTGGACATTATCTTCCAGGCATCGGCTGAGGACTAAAGGGAGCGATAAAAGAATTTAAAATTTTGAGGATTTTTTTGTTAAAAAAAAGTATTTTTACCTCCAAATCTCTGTGATCACCAATGCGCAATATTATCTCTCTAATACATTCCTCGGGTAAATCGTGTAGTTTTGGACGTATTTCAGGACCAGGCTAAAATGGGTTATATGTTAGAAATAAAAAATAGGTTTAAAAATTAAGATTTTGAGTCTATATTCTTCCAGCATTCCTTAGTTCCTCAAACAGTCCAGATTTATTAGTATTTTTTTAAATAGTCCAAAATTCTTTCGTGGTTCCTCAAATATTTAAAGTCATGCTAAAAGTAAGTCTTTGCCAAAGTGGAAATCCTTCTTAAAGTGCAAGTCATTGTATAAGTCAGTCAAATTTTTAATTGAGAACCCTTAAAGCATTTAATTGCCTCCACGATATGGCTTCCGGCTGAGCTAATCTCTCAAAACGTAGCCCTTAACTCAGCCGTTAGGTTAAGTTCTGCTGGAGAATGGTCTTCTTTATCTATAAAACACTCCACTATTTTGGATAAACCCCAAAAACATTGACTACTGCACCCCATTCTTCGATCGCTTATTTACTGTACATAACTCTGGGGCTTAAATCCATTCTAGAGTTGGGACTCTGGAGATCTACACGAAAAATAGAGTGGATGGGGGCTTTTTCACTTTGGATAAACCTAGAACTATCCCCAAAAACATCGACTACTGCACCCCATTCTTCTATCGCTTCTTCACTGTAGATATATGGGAGCTCAAATCGATTCTAGAGGGGGCTTTCTCAACCAACTATTAGTGGCAAATATCTACTTTAAGCTCCCAAAACTCTACAGTATTCTACAGGCTGAAATTTCGGTCATCTATAGGGCTAGTAAAGGGCTAAGGTACCACTGAATATACTACAGAGATATTAGTTTTTGTATGGACAGTTTGGCCTCCATTCACTCCCTATCTTTATCATTGTCTAGCTCTTGCTGATCTTAGGAGCCATCATCTGGGCTACCTGTTTCTGCACTATTTATCAGAGGTCTGGAATTTTGATATTCGTGAAATAGGCTCATTCATTGTACCATTTGGTTGGTACATTTCGAAGTTATGAATTTATTCTTCTCTTATCTCTGCAGGTAACACAAAGGGACCACTTTGTGGTATCTGCAAGGGATAGGCTAAGCCAGCCAGTAGCTTCGATAAATGTGTCTTTTTTGCGAACATTTATGTTTGATAGATAAGTTAAATCATGGCGAAGAGGTGCATTCAAATGAAGAGCCCTGAGATTTGCAAGAGCGGGGCAGAGGTGAGGAGTTCTGGCATGCAACCCAAAAACGCAGTGCCCATGTGAGGGTTGAAATTCAGTTGCAAAGTCGGTTGTGTGGTAAAGTTGCCAAGCGTTTTGAACGATTGTTATCTGAACAAGTGGTTTCAGTATACGAAGTGTTCTGGGCTGACCGGTATCGAGATACACGAAATCCATTAATTTTTTTATTAGTAGTTCTTTGAAATTGTCAAAATTTCAATTGTCTTGCCTTAAACATCCATTTTTCAAGCCTCTATTCCTTGGAATAGATGACTTTAATCTAGTAATCCAAACTTAAATAGTCTTTTTCTAAACATCGTGGAGTCATTCTTTTCTACTTCCAGTAAAATTTCGTTTTTTGTGGTAAATCTTTTAAACAGTCATGATGCATCAGGTGTTGATAGGTGTCGATACGAAGAACCGACTGCCGTGGAAACGATCAGTTTTTAATCAAATTAAAGGCCATCAGGTCTTGATAGTGGTGGTAATCAGTAAGAACGGTTCCATGTATGAGTTCAATTGACCTTCTTCACGTTCTAGCAGGTACTCCAACACGACGGCCTCTACCCTGTGGATTCCAACGAAGCGCTTGTCGAGCAATGTTGGTATTTGACCTTCGGGATGTGTGGTCTATCCATCGCCATTTCCGTTGACATACCTCTATAGAAGGGATGCAATGGAAAGCAGTTGTTGTCTGGCGTCCTCAGCTACCAGGTAAGAACTATATTCAAATCCTACTCTAATCTCCTCGTGGTACATCCAGATAACCTGAGCAACCTAATTGAAGATGCGGCAATCAGCCCCTGTATGATTCTAGGTTGGGGCTAATATGAGAGGGAGTTATCTTGGAGCCATTTCAACGTATTTGGTATAAGAGTCTAAGATTGCAAGATGTTAGGCATACGTCATTCCAAGAATAGTTTACTGATTGCAACTCCGCATCAATTGATCTTCTTCACGTTCTAGCAGGTGCACCAACACAACGGCCTCTTCCCTGTGGATTTCAATGAAGCGTTTGTCGAGCAATGTTGGTATTTGACCTTTGAGTTGTATGGCCTATCCAACGCCATTTCCATTGATATACCTCTTTAGAAGGGATGTAATGGGAAGCAGTTTTTGCCTGGCGTCTTCAGCTAGTTGAAGATGCGGTAATCAACTCGTCTGGGATTCTATGTCGGGGATTATATGATAGTGATCTTGGAGCCATTTCAACGTATTTGGTCTAAGGGTATAAGATTTCATGATGTTAGGCATACATCATTCCAAGAATAGTTTGCTGCTTGCAACTCCGCATTACTTGACCTTCTTCACGATCTAGCAGGTGCATCAACACGACGGTCTTTGTCATGTGGAGTCCAGCGAAGCGCTTGTCGAGCAATATTGGTATTTAACCTTCGAGATGTGTGGCCTATCCATCGCCATTTCCGTTGACATACCTCTATAGATGGAATGTAATGGGAAGCAGTTCTTGCCTGGCATCTCCAGCTACCAGGTAAGAGCTGTGTTCAATTCCTGAGCAACATAGTTGAGGATGAGGTGGGATTCTAGGCCGGGGCTCATATAAGAGGGAGTTATCTTAGAGCCATTCCAACATATTTGTTCTAAACTGCAGCGTCTGTTCAACATGTTAGTTGCGGCTGCAAGCGGGTGTCTGTCTCGGATCGAGCGGCACGCTATACAAACGTGGCTTGTGTCTTTCGACTCATCACCCATCGACTTAGCGCTATTGATGTTTTAAGCATGGAAATCTCCCTAAAACGGTAGCTGCCAGGTGCCTGTATATGCAAGAACATTCTGATGAATGAAACCAATGCTATCCAAAGATAAATATATAATTCCTCGCAAATATTCCTAATGAAACAAGGGGTACTTCTCTCAGACAATGAGCTACATCCGATTCTATTTTTAGACTCATTGAAAGGGACCTACGTTTTAAAGAAGGCTCCGAACGTTAGAGAAGTTTTGCATACCCTAATACTCAATTACCAGTTGCTAATTGAGTTATGAGGTCAACCGCATTTTTTGAAAAATAATTTTTTTAAAAGGGGATCGAACTTGCTACCTCAAGTTTGCTAGGCGGCTTACTAACCTGCTATACCACGGCGGTTTTCGAGTATAGTTTACTCTATACTCCATACAAAAATGATAGTACAGTATATTTATCCCTAAGTAGTCCAAGTTTGAATTGTAGTTCCAATAAATTGATTTTTTTTAAAGATTTTTTGTCTTTTACGTTTCATTTTTCTGAATGGTAACAGAGATCATACTTCGCTAATATTCCTTAAGGCATTGATAATGCAGTCCTTTTAATCTGTCCAGTTCGAGACTTTTTAATATAAATCCCTTCCGAGTTATAATTGTACATCCAAAAAACAGTCCTAGATTTCTTTAAAGGGTAGTACAGTTCGTTTATAACGGTATTATCCTTAATGATAATGCAGTTTATTGTATGATACTGTTTGTCAAATGATAATGCCGTTTACTAAATGATAAAACAGTTGATTAAATTTACATATTTACCTCTCTAATCTCTATTTGACTGGCCACTTGTTGTATGCGCTTAATGGTTTCAACATGTTCCTGCCACAGATTCGAACTGCCCAACGGCTTGCCCCAACATTTTTGATTTTCCTGATAGACAATATGCTGCAGCTGCAAGGCCAGGCCACGCAAAACATTCAAATGCTGTTGACTATCACTGACTAAAAGAGAGATAGAAAAAATCAAATTAACGGAAATTTAAAAATAGGAAAAGAAAATTGAAAACTTGTTTAAAAAAAGCAAAGGAAATATATGTAAACATTTCTTCTTTGCTCTCTACCCACCATGAGAGGCCACCTCTTCAACCATTTGCAGCAACTGCTTCTGGGCACTGCCCGACAAATTCGCAATGCCTTTGTGAGCCACCAATAGCCTAAGCAAAGCACATATATAATGGAAACGTCGACGATCTCTAACGGAACTGCGGAAGTCCAGACGTCGCACAGCTTCACCCAGTCCATTAAAACCGGCTATTTCTCGTGTACACCTAATGGTAATGTGGCAGTGCGGTGGTATAGTTTCCTCGTTGTTATCATCACTTTCATAGTTGTCTTCGTTAGTGGATGGAAGTCTATCATGGCAAAGAAATAAGGAAAAGGAAGAAAGAAAAAAAAAGTTAAATAAAGGTGAACAAGATGTAATCGATTATGGGGTGATAAATTATTTAATGAAATTGCAATTAAAATGGAAAAATGTTTGTACAACTGACGACTCGTACAAGTTGAATTGCAATCATTTTTCATTCCATTGCCATTTATTAAGTTGAAGAAAGTTGACTTTGGTATGAAAGGAAAGACTAACAAAAAGAAAATTACTGGAACGTTAAAGTTTTAGAAAGTTAAGTAATTTATTTACTAAAAGCTAAAATAAGATGAAAGAGATTAAAATAATTAGAGTGCAAAGTTTTCTTTGCAAATATAATTTTAAATTTAGTTTGATAAATTCATATTAAATCCAAAAATTTAAGACAAATCTTAATTATCTTCAGAAAGTCTGGGATTCTCCTAAGACATTGAGGGAACGAGACAGATATGTAGACGATTAATGTCAACTCCAACAACATATACCAAAATCACACCTGATTACTAATTCGAAATCATGTTTTTGGACATGATCTCCCCTCCCTCTTAAAGAGGAGGGAATAACATCTTAACTCCTACCGATCAATAGGTGATCGCACCCAGTTGAGAATGCAATTCCACACTGAGCTCAAGCTCTGCCTGGGATTTGATTGTAAACCACCGCGATGCTCTCAAATGTCACACCAGAAGACAGGCTTGAACAAGTTTTAGAAGTACCAGACTCCCGTAGTACTAGGAGTTAGTCATACGTCATTTCATGAATAGTTTGCTCCCAACAAACACGACGGCCGCTACCCTGTGGATTCCAACGAAGCGCATAGAAGCAGGGATTTGGTTTGTCGCGTTTGGTATATCTTCATTTCTTGTGCGATTATTCTTCTGTTATCTCTCACTCCCAGTCGAATATAGGGCCTCAACCATCCTTTTATATCGAATTCCATTACGAGATGTCAGGCATACGTCATTCCATGAATAGTTTCCTGCTTGCAACTCCGCATCAATTGACCTTCTCCACGTTCTAGCAGATACATTAAGAGGAGGGCCGCACCCCTGTGTATTCCAATGAAGCGCATAGAATCAGGGATTTGGTTTGTCGCTTTTAGTAGATCTTCATTTCTTATGCGATTCTCCTTCTACTATCTTTGAATCCCAGTGGAGTATAGGGCCTTAACTATTCTTTTATATCGAACTCAATTGCGAGATGTTAGCCATACGTCATTCCATGAATAGTTTTCTGCCACGACGGCCGCTTCCCTTTGTATTCCAACGAAGTGCAGAGAAGCAGGGATTTGGTTTGTCGTGTTTAGTAGATCTTCATTTCTTATGCGATACTTCTTCTGTTATCTTTAACTCCTAGTGGAGCATAGGGCCTCAACCTTCCTTTTATTCATTCATTACATGAATAGTTTGCTGCTTGCAACTCCGGATCAATTGACTTTCTTCACATTTTAGCAGGTGTACAAACATGACGGCCGCTTCCCTGTGGATTCCAGCGAAGCGCATTGAAGCAGGGATTTGGTTTGTGGCGTTTAGTAGATCTTTATTTTTTATGCGATTCTTCTTCTGCTATCATTGGCTCCCAGTGAAGCATTGCCTCAACCATCCTTTTATATCGAACTCTATTGCGAGATGTTAGTCATACGTCATTCGCACCCAAGAAACACGACTGTCGCATCCCTGTGGATTTCAACGAAGCGCATAGAAGCAGGGATTTGGTTTGTCGCGGTTTTAAAGATCTTCATTTCCTAAGCGATTCTTCTTCTGTTATCTTTGACTCCCAGTGGAGCATCGAACTCTATTGAGAGATGTTAGGCATAAGACATTCTATGAATAGTTTGCTGCCAACAAACACGACGGATTTGGTTTGTCGCATTCTTCTGTTATCTTTGACTCCCAGTGGAGCATAGGGCCTCAACCATCCTTTTATATCGAACTCTATTGAGAGATGTCAGGCATACGACATTCTATGAATAGTTTGCTGCCAACAAACACGACGGATTTGGTTTGTCGCATTTAGAAGATCTTCATTTCTTATGCGATTCTTATTCTGTTATCTTTGAATCCCAGTGGTGTATAGGGCCTTAACCATCCTTTTATATCGAACTCAATTGCGAGATGTTAGCCATACGTCATTCCATGAATAGGCTGCTTGTAACTCCGCTTCAATTGACCTTCTTCACGTTCTAGCAGGTGCATCAACATGACGGCCGCTTCCCCGTGAATTCCAACGAAGCCCTTGTCGAGCAATGTTAGTATTTGGTCTTCGAAGTGTGTGGACTATCCACCGCCATTTCCGTTGACATACTTCTATAGAAGCAGGGATTTGGTTTGTCGCGTTTAGTAGATCTTCATTTCTTATTCGATTCTTCTTCTGTTATCTTTCGGCACCCAGAGGAGCATAGGGCCTCAACCATCCTTTAATATCGAACTCAATTGCGAGATGTTAGGCATACGTCATTCCATGAATAGTTTGCTGCTTGCAACTCCGCATCAATTGACCTTATCCATGTTCTAGCAGGTGAACCAACATGACTGCCGCTTCCCTGTGTATTCCAATGAAGCATATAGAATCAGTTTGTCGCTTTTAGTAGATCTTCATTTCTTATGCGATTCTTATTCTGTTATCTTTGAATCCCAGTGGTGTATAGGGCCTTAACCATCCTTTTATATCGAACTCAATTGCGAGATGTTAGCCATACGTCATTCCATGAATAGGCTGCTTGTAACTCCGCTTCAATTGACCTTCTTCACGTTCTAGCAGGTGCATCAACATGACGGCCGCTTCCCCGTGAATTCCAACGAAGCCCTTGTCGAGCAATGTTAGTATTTGGTCTTCGAAGTGTGTGGACTATCCACCGCCATTTCCGTTGACATACTTCTATAGAAGCAGGGATTTGGTTTGTCGCGTTTAGTAGATCTTCATTTCTTATACGATTCTTCTTCTGTTATCTTTCGGCACCCAGAGGAGCATAGGGCCTCAACCATCCTTTAATATCGAACTCAATTGCGAGATGTTAGGCATACGTCATTCCATGAATAGTTTGCTGCTTGCAACTCCGCATCAATTGACCTTATCCATGTTCTAGCAGGTGAACCAACATGACTGCCGCTTCCCTGTGTATTCCAATGAAGCATATAGAATCAGTTTGTCGCTTTTAGTAGATCTTCATTTCTTATGCGATTCTTCTTCTGTTATCTTTGAATCCCAGTGGAGTATAGGGCCTTAACCATCCTTTTATATCGAACTCAATTGCGAGATGTTAGCCATACGTCATTCCATGAATAGTTTGCTGCTTGCAACTCCTCATCAATTGACCTTCTCCATGTTCTATCAGCTGCACGACGGCCGCTTCCCTGTGGATTCCAACGAAGCGCTTGTCGAGCAATGTTAGTATTTGGCCTTCGAAGTTTGTGGCCTTTACACCGCCATTTCTGTTGACATACTTCTATAGAAGCAGGGATTTGGTTTTTCGCGTTCAGTAGATGTACCTCATTATCCACATTAATGTGTGTTGACGGAATCGCGCCATAGCCTCAAGGCATTATCTTGGTCTCGGAAATATTGATTTCCAGCCCAGCTGCCCTAAGTTTAACAGTGATAAATACATACGTAATTCCTATGACATACCAATTGGAACAAGGGGTACTTCTCTCAGACAATTAGCTACATCCGATTCTATTTTTAGACACATTAAAAGAGACCTAAGTTTTAACTCCGGCTCCGAGCGGAAAATGTATTATTAAGAGAATTTTACATAGGCTAATACTCAACAACCAGTGACTAGCTGAGTTCAAGTAAGACTGGCCGGGCATCGAACTTGGAACCTCTGGTGTGCTAGGCGGATGACTAATCTCCTATACTACGGCGGTTCACAACAGTCATAGCGTTAGTATTTTCTTGAAGGTTACCTGAGCTTTGGCTTAGAAGACATATGTACGTCATCAGCATATTTCAAGTTCTCGAGTTGTTTAAAGGGTGTCCATTGGAGAGCGTGTCTACCATTCAGAGCCATGTGCATTATGTTGTCGATGAAGCCGATAAAAATTACACTGCTCTGCAAAAATTCATTTTTGGTCTTTCCTTTTAATAAAACTATGCGGACTATATGGATCTTGATGTGCTAAACTCAAATCCGTTTTCGGTTTTTCTCCATGAGATCTGGATTTTTTTTATGGACGTGGCAAATTTTCCCCCTTAAATTAGACAAGTACGGAGACCTATTTCGTCCTAACTCGAGAACGACTCATCCGATTTTCAAAATTAAAACACTCGAGGATGTTGGCAAAGCATCTTCTTTCTATATTTTACGCGCAAAGCTGCTTAGGGAAACACGATATGATTAAGCCTTCTGTGTTTTAGGCCAGAGATATGAGTTAGTTTGATTTGGAGGACTAAGCACTGGAACGCTTCAAGAGACAACGATACAAATTTGGACCATTTCAGAAGACACTTTTTAAAAATGGACTGTTTCAAGGAACAAGAGCTGCTTAGGGAAATCACGAAACGACTTAAGGCTTCGGATATTATATAGGCTAGAGATGTGAGTAAGTCTGAGTTGTAGGACTACACCATTTTCAATTGAAATTGGGAAATATTCAATTGAAATTAAGAATATTCAATTGAAATTGAGAAATTTTCTATTGAAATTGAGAATTTTCAATTGAAAATGAGAAATTTTTTATTGAAATTGAGAATTTTCATTTGAAATTGAGAAATTTTCAATTGAAATTGAGAATTTTCAATTAAAAATGAGAAATTTTCAATTAAAATTGAGAAAACCCTAATTGGAAATGAGAAACATTCAGTTGAAATTGAGAAATTTTCAATTGAAATTGGGAATTTTTGAATTGAAATTAAGAGAAGCCCAATTGAAAATGAGAAATTTTCAATTGAAATTAAGAATTTTTAAATTTAAATTGAGAATTTTTCAATTGAGATTGAGAAAAGCACAATTGTAAATGAGGTTGAATTTTGAAATTGAAATTGAGAAGTTTTCAATTGAAAATGAGAAATTTTTAATTGAAAATGAGAAATTTTCAATTGAAATTGGGAAATTTTCAATTGAAATTGAGAAATTGAGAATTTTTCAATTGAAATTGAGAACACCCCAAGTGGAATTTCAAACTTATGTAGGGTTTATATAACTCAAGCGCCTGGCGATTGAGTGAATTTTACATGTGTTTTGTTACTGTAACAAAAACAAAATACATGTAAATTTTACTCAATCGTCAGAAGCTTGAGTTATATAAACCCCACATTATTTTCAATTTCAATTCTTAAATTCTCAATTTAAATTTCTCATTTTCATTTGAAAATTCCTCAATTAAAATTGAAAATTCCTCAATTTTAATTAAAAAAAATCAACCTCATTTTCAATTGGGCTTTTCTCAATTTCAATTGAAAAATTCTCAATTTGAATTTAAAAATTCTCAATTTCAATTGAAAAATTCTCAATTTGAATTTAAAAATTCTCAATTTCAATTGAAAATTCTCAATTTCAATTGAAAATTTCTAATTTCCAATTGGGATTTTCTCAATTTCAATTTACAAATTCTCATTTTCAATTGAAAAATTCTCAATTTCAACTGAAAATTTCTCAATTTCAATTTAAAATTTCTCATTTTCAACTGAAAATTCTCAATTTCTATTGAATATTTCTCAATTTCTATTGAATATTTCTCAATTTCAATTGAAAAGTCTCAATTTCAATTGAAAATTTCTAAATTTCAATTGAAAATTCTCAATTCCAATTGAATATTTCTCAATTTCAATTGAAAATTCTCAATTTCAATTGAAAATTTCTCAATTCAATTTGAAAATTTCTCAATTACAATTGAAAATGGTGTAGTCATATAAACTATTTATAAAAGATGACGACTTATTAATAAGTCAATTATCATTAAAGAGATTTTATATCTCAAAAATCCCACTTCCCATTTCTTTAATAAACGTCCTTTTCAAACCCTTCCCTACTGCCAGATAATTAGCTGACAACTTTTCTTTCCAAATGGTTTTTCTCACTTAATTACAATTTCGAGTCATGTTTTTCCCAATTCTCTAAAATTTCTTGTTTTTTGGTCTTACAAATAAAATAATTAAACTTTAATTGATGGCAATTTGTAACTGAAAAACCTAAAACCATATAAAAATTATAATGAAAGAAAAGGAACAAAAAAAAAACTCAATTAAATGAAAAATTGTTATTGCATAATAATGATTACAAATACATACACTCAAACACACAAACAGACAGACAGATATCCTTATAGCACATGAGGCGCATCAAGGATATTTGTAAAAAAAAGCAACAACTACAATTTATACAAGGACACTGGACACAGGCTGATGTGTTGGTGTTTTTGACAGCAAACAAACGGACGGATGGTTAGTGGTAGTGGTAGTGGTAGTCAGTTGCTCTGCCTGTATAAACTGCAGCTGAATTACGAATATTTCAAAAATTTATAAAAGAGAAATATCAAAATCAAACTCAAAACCATAATATCCCAACCATTATATGACCTTAGAACATACAACTCATGCATTTAACATGTAATTAGGAATATTATAATTACAATGACGATGATGATGATGACGGTTATTGGTTTTGAATTCAATAGAAAGGATGCAGGAAGGGGAAGGAAAGAAGGTAGAAATAAGGAGAAGAGTATTGAGGTATTCTGGTGTTTAGCTTCACTGAGACTTTGAAGTCCATTATGATACCTTGGAAGCTAGCAACAATTATATTACTATCGGGTGTTTTTTATTGAGGTATAGAACTTTAAGTTGGCATCACTTTTTTAACTGGCGGCCATTTTGTCAGCTGTCAAGTGATTAATATTTAGTTTGGTTTGCCATTTCATCATGAACAGGTTGACAAAAGAACAACGCTTGCAAATCGTGCAAATTTATTTCGAAAATAATGGTTCAGTTCGCGAAGTTTACCGCAAGCTCCGTCCATTTTATGGTCGACATAATCGTCCATCAGAGCAATTAATTCGGTTAACCATGGATCGTTTTCGCACTACGTTTACTCTATGTGATAATACGCATCCGCAGCGACGTCGAACAGTGCGCACCGAAGAAACAATTGCCGCTGTAGAGCAAAGTGTTGAAGAGGCAATTGGAGCTTTGTCCATCAACTTTATGGAAGATTTTGCGCAAAGATCTTGGCTTGAGACCTTACAAGATCCAGTTTGTGCAAGAATTAAAGCCGCGAGACCATGCAATGCGTCGTGATTTTGGTGTATGGGCCGAAAATGAGATTGATCTCGATGCTGATTTTCACCGCAAAATTTTGTTCAGTGATGAGGCTCATTTTTGGTTGAATGGCTACGTCAACAAGCAAAATTGCCGCATTTGGAGTGAAGAGAATCCACATGAGACCCTTGAGACGCCATTACATCCACAAAAACTGACTGTTTGGTGTGCTCTATGGGCTGGTGGAGTCATTGGGCCATACTTCTTCCGAAATAATGCTGGAGAGTCAGTTACCATAAATGGAGACCGGTATAGAGCCATGATAACCGACTATTTTGTTCCCCAATTGGATGGCATGAATGTGGATGAGTTGTGGTTCCAACAAGACGGCGCTACATGCCACACAGCGCACGTCACAATTGATTTATTGAAGGAAACATTCAATGAGCACATAATTTCGCGGAATGGACCTGTCAATTGGCCACCAAGATCGTGCAATTTGACACCACTGGATTATTTTCTTTGGGGATATGTGAAGTCGCTCGTCTACGCCAACAAACCAGAAACGTTAGGGGACTTGGAAGCCAACATTCGTGGCGTTATTGCCAACATACGGTCCCATATGCTCGAAAAAGTAGTTGAAAATTGAACCTGTAGAATTGGCTTTATTCGACCCAGCCGCGGCGGCCACATGCCCGAAATCATATTTAAACATTAATGGCATAAAATTATCCTTCCAATAAAGCCAAATTGATGGACATTAAAGCGATTTTCTTGTGTTTTATTTCAATTCGAAGTTCTATACCTCGAAAAAAAACACCCATTATTATCATGGATAAAAATGTTTTATAGAGAAAGTGCGGGTAATGTGGTATACCTATTTGATTTTAGGTAACCTAATTTTTAGTTTTTGTTCGATTTGCCCTTATTGCCGCTCTCAACTCAACTCAGTTACGTCGTCTGCCAGTCGACCCAACTTTACCTCAACCAAATTATTTTTTGAGATATTGCGGAACTCAAAAACGATCGCTAAAGTATCACATAATGCATAAAAATGATCAAAAATGGTGATTCTGCAACAGCACCACATATCGTGCTTTAAGAGGAGATTATGGTTTACATAATCGTCCAACTACGCAAGCAATTGGCAAAATCGTGAAGAAATTTGAAGAGGCTGGAGGAGCGGTTACAAATATTGTAAGACCGATGCATCATCGTTTCGCTCGTTCCACTAAAAATATCGCTGCCATAAGTGAAAGTGTTGCCGAAGATCCGAATGTATCGATTCCTCTTCGTTCTCAGGAATTAGGACTGTCTTACGGCCCAATATTGGAGAATACCACTTGGAGAATATGAGGTTTCAACAAGACGGTGCCACATGTCACGCAACTCGAGCGAATATGGCTTTAGTGCAAGAGACATTTCCTAACCGCGTAATTTCCCGTCGTGGCGATATCAACTGGCCACCAAGATCATGCGATTTGACACCATTAGACTATATTTTTGGGGCTACGCGAAAGATCGTTTTTATGCAGATAAACCTTTAATACTTGAGCACTTAAAAACCAATATTCGTCAAGTTATGGCTGAAATATCGCCCAATATGTGTCAAAAAGTGGTCGAAAACTACCTCAAAACTCTAACCCAAAAAAAGACGATCACACAACAAATCTATTTTTTTTAACTGACTCCCGAAATGACTTGCAAAAATTAAACAGATCGTAATTTCTAATAGGTAAAAGAGTATTCTAAATTTACTATTCAGTTTGTAAAATTTCTCAACAGAATTTGTTCCAATGAAGAGTTATACTATTTTTTGTTAAGATCCCTTGGCTCTTTGAGGTACCTGCCCTGGACCCCCATTTTTTCATTTATTTTTGTTTTCCAGTTATAAGCCGGAATTCTTAACAAATTTTGATGAAATTCGGCACAAGTCCACTAATTAATTCAAAAAAGAGCTCCACTAATTTTGTTTGAAATCCGTCGACTCCTTGGGGTACCTGCCCTAGACCCCAATTTTCAACTATTTTTCTTCTCAATGCATAAGTCGCTATTCTCAACAGAATTTGAACAAATTCCTCACACGTCTATTAATTGATCCAATAAAGAGTTATACTACTTTTAGTTGAGATCCCTTGGCTCTTTGAGGTACCTGCCTTGGACCCCCATTTTTCCACTTATTTTTGTTTTCAATTTATAAGCCGGAATTCTCAACAAATTTTGATGAAACTCGGCACAAGTCCACTAATTAATTCAAGAAAGAGCTTCACTAATTTTGTTTGAAATCCGTCGACTCCTTCGGGTACTGCCTTGGACCCCAATTTTTTCAACTATTTTTCTTTTTAATGCATAAGTCGCTATTCTCAACAGAATTTAAACAAATTCCTCACACGTCTATTAATTGATCCAATAAAGAGTTATACTACTTTTAGTTGAGATCCCTTGGCTCTTTGAGGTACCTGCCTTGGACCCCCATTTTTCCACTTATTTTTGTTTTCAATTTATAAGCCGGAATTCTCAACAAAATTTGATGAAATTCGACTCAACTCTATTAATTAATTCAAAAAGGAGCTCCACTAATTTTGTTCGAAATCCGTCGACTCATTGGGGTACCTGCCTTGGACCCCAATTTTTTCAACTATTTTTCTTCTTAATGCATAAGTCGCTATTCTCAACAGAATTTGAACAAATTCGGCACACGTCTATTAATTGATCCAATGAAGAGTTATACTACGTTTGGTTGAGATCTCTTGGCTCTTTAAGGTACCTGCCTTGCACCCCCATTTTTTCACTTATTTTTGTTTTAAATTTATAAGTCGGAATTCTCAACAAAATTTGATGAAATTCATCACACGTCTATTAATTGATCCAAGAAAGTGTTATTTTAATTTTGGTTGAGATCCCTTGACTTTTTGAGGTACCTGTTTTGGACCCCCATTTTTTCACTTATTTTTCTTTCCAATATATAAGCCGGAATTCTCAACAAAATTTGATAAAATTCGGCACACGTCTAATATTTGACCCACAAAAGAGCTCTACTAATTTTGGTTGAAATCCTTCTACTCCTAGGGGTCCCTACCTTGGACTTACACTTCAAATGAAATTTGATAAAAAAAAAGTTAAGCCTAAACGACTGCAACACTTTTTGCTTAAATTATGCATAACATTTTACATGACTTTTTTCCGACAATTTCAAACTTTGTTCTACGATCGGTAAATTTCGGTGAATTTTTTTCGCTCAATCTAAAGAAGAGACTTTCGCCTTTCACATGGTTATGGTGGGAGCTCCGATTAAAACCGAGCAAACTTAGTTTTTGTCCAAAGAAAAACGAAAACTCAGAAATTTGTAGAGCTTTTTTGATTTCCTGATATCTCCTAAACTATATGCGAGATTAAGTTATTTTCTTTTGCAGACTAAAGCCAAGGTTTTTTGTCTTAATTAAATCGACATCAAGATTAAAGCTGTGAAACTATATTCGATGCATGAGCTACAGAGTTTGATGAAAAATTTCATTTTGGAACTTTAGAGAATCTAATGGGTGTTTTTTTTAGAGGTATAAAACTTCGAATTGAAATAAAACACAAGAAAATCGTTTTAATGTCCATCAATTTGGCTTTATTGGAAGGATAATTTTATGCCATTAATGTTTAAATATGATTTCGGGCATGTGGCCGCCGCGGCTGGGTCGAATAAAGCCAATTCTACAGGTTCAATTTTCAACTACTTTTTCGAGCATATGGGACCGTATGTTGGCAATAACGCCACGAATGTTGGCTTCCAAGTCCCCTAACGTTTCTGGTTTGTTGGCGTAGACGAGCGACTTCACATATCCCCAAAGAAAATAATCCAGTGGTGTCAAATTGCACGATCTTGGTGGCCAATTGACAGGTCCATTCCGCGAAATTATGTGCTCATTGAATGTTTCCTTCAATAAATCAATTGTGACGTGCGCTGTGTGGCATGTAGCGCCGTCTTGTTGGAACCACAACTCATCCACATTCATGCCATCCAATTGGGGAACAAAATAGTCGGTTATCATGGCTCTATACCGGTCTCCATTTATGGTAACTGACTCTCCAGCATTATTTCGGAAGAAGTATGGCCCAATGACTCCACCAGCCCATAGAGCACACCAAACAGTCAGTTTTTGTGGATGTAATGGCGTCTCAAGGGTCTCATGTGGATTCTCTTCACTCCAAATGCGGCAATTTTGCTTGTTGACGTAGCCATTCAACCAAAAATGAGCCTCATCACTGAACAAAATTTTGCGGTGAAAATCAGCATCGAGATCAATCTCATTTTCGGCCCATACACCAAAATCACGACGCATTGCATGGTCTCGCGGCTTTAATTCTTGCACAAACTGGATCTTGTAAGGTCGCAAGCCAAGATCTTTGCGCAAAATCTTCCATAAAGTTGATGGACAAAGCTCCAATTGCCTCTTCAACACTTTGCTCTACAGCGGCAATTGTTTCTTCGGTGCGCACTGTTCGACGTCGCTGCGGATGCGTATTATCACATAGAGTAAACGTAGTGCGAAAACGATCCATCGTTAACCGAATTAATTGCTCTGATGGACGATTATGTCGACCATAAAATGGACGGAACTTGCGGTAAACTTCGCGAACTGAACCATTATTTTCGAAATAAATTTGCACGATTTGCAAGCGTTGTTCTTTTGTCAACCTGTTCATGATGAAATGGCAAACCAAACTAAATATTAATCACTTGACAGCTGACAAAATGGCCGCCAGTTAAAAAAGTAATGCCAACTTAAAGTTCTATACCTCAATAAAAAACACCCGATACCTGTATATTGTTCCCAAATTTAAAAGCTTTATATATCTTTTACCAGAATAAAAAGTAACCAATTGATTGGCATAAAAATCTTCAAATCCCTAAGATTAAAAGAAATGTATTTGAATAACAAATAAACTTAGAAAAATGTATCTAAATATCTGTGGCTTGGTGCTAAAAGGGCCAATGTCAAAAAAGTAGTTTTAAGAAAAATTGATTTCAAGTTTTTATTTTTCAACATTGCCCAGAAAACCTCTTATAAATCTGTTCTGAGTTAAGCTTAAAATTAGCTGTTGGAGCCAAATAAAAGAGGGTAATAAAAGGAATCTAATGCAATGGTTAAGTCAAAACTGCAAAATATTGACATTGGCCCTTTTAGCACCAAGCCACAGATATGTAAATGCAACTTTTCTACATATTTTTAAGAGAAAGAATATATATACATAGAAATAAAACCACATGATGTAGATAAATCATTCGAAGACATAATGTCAAGCCATCAAACGTTCATTTACCTTTTGGTTTATATTAAAATTTTTATATATACAATTTCCTTCTATCTTTCCATTCATTCATTCGATGCAACAAAGAATTACTTCATGTATCTTTTTATTGCTCTTCGTATGTATCTTTTACTTGGGCCAAACGGAAAAGATATGTTATACAAATTTTCATTTGGAGTTTGGCTGTTGGGCATTCGGTCGGGGGGTAAAGGGTCTTTCGTTCTATGTTAAATAGATTGTCAAAGTATTTAAAAGGAATGTGCATCCATACATAATTATTTATAGTATATCTTAGATATTTTCAAAGGCTGATTGTCTGTTTTTCAAATAGAAGACCATAAATATACAGAATATACTATATATTTGTATATATATATTCATATCAGTGCTACTAAGATATACATACATACATATGTAACTTTAAATCGTGTGTGTACATAGATTTTTAAAGCTATTTTTAAATTGTATATTTTTTTTATTGAAATTACTAAAATCAAAATTAATTAATTTATATTTGAGGAGAGCAAAAGGCGAGGATTTATTTCAATGATTCTTGTGTATTCAAAATTTTTCATAAATTATTTATTTGACATAAAATATTTACTTAGATCACAAGTAATTTAAGTCATATATCTCAACTTTCGCCAAGTGGGGGAGGAGTAGAATAAGACTCCTCCTAGGGGCAAGAATCCTAAGAACAAGGCAGGCAAGTCGACTAATACAAACCAGGCTCAATTGAAGGTCTTTAGCAGGCCGGAATGGCCAATAACACGGCGTCTCGGAAAATAGGCGATCTCGCTAAGTTTTTTACAAACCTCTTAAGTTTTTCTATAGAAAAAGTAAGTTTTACATAGAAAATTTTTTATATCAAATTTTTACATTGAAAACTTTCTATATAAAATTTTTACATCGAAAATTTTCTTTATAAAATTTTTAATTTGAAAAATTTTTAAAATTTTTATATCAAAAATATTCTGTATACAATTTTAACTAGAAAATTTTCTATAAAAAATGTTTACATCGAAAATTTTCTTTATAAAATGTTTACTTTGAAAATGTTTATATACGATTTTAACATAGAAAATTTTTTATATAAAATTTTATATAAAAATTCTCTATATAAAATTTTAACGTATAAAATTTTATATATAAAATTTTATATAACAATTTTCTATATAAAATTTTTACATCGAAAATTTTGTATATAAAATTTTATACAAAAATTTTCTATATAAAATTTTATACAAAAATTTTCTATATAAAATTTTTACCTCGAAAATTTTTTGTATAAAATTTTTACTTTTATAATTTTCTATATAAAATTTTTAAATAGAAAATTTTGTATAAAAAATTTTTACATTGAAAATTTTCTATATAAAATTTTTACATTGAAAATTTTCTATATAAAATTTTTACATAGAAAATTTTCTATATAAAATATTTACTTTGAAAATTTTCTATATAAAATTCAAAATCAAAAATTTTCTATATAAAATTTTTACATCGAAAATTTTCTATATAAAATCTTTACATAGAAAATTTTTTATATAAAATTTTTACATAGAAAATTTTCTATAAAAAATTTTACGTCGAAAATTTTCTATATAAAATTTTAACATAGAAAATTTTCTACATATAATTTCTATATAAAATTTTCTATATAAAATTTTATGTAAGAAAATTTTCGATGTAAAAATTTTATATATAAAATTTTTACTTGAAAATTTTCTATATAAACTTTTTACATCCAAAAATTTTCTGTATAAAATTTTTACTTTGAAAATTTTTATATAAAATTTTAACATCGAAAATTTTCTATATAAAATTTTTACTTTAAAAATTTTTACATCGGAAATTTTCTATATAAAATTTTAACATCGAAAATTTTGTATAAAAAATGTTTACATCTAAAAATTTAAATATTAAATTTTAACATCGAAAATTTTCCTTATAAATTTTTACATCGAAAATTTTGTATATAAAATTTTTACTTTGAAATTTTTCTGTATAAAATTTTTACTTCGAAATTTTTCTAGATCAAATTTTTACATCGAAAATATTCTATATAAAATTTTAACATCGAAAATTCTGTATAAAAATTTAAATCGAAAATTTTCTAGATCAAATTTTTACATCGAAAATTTTCTATATAAAATTTTTACATCGAAAATTTTCTATACAAAATTTTAACATCGAAAATTTTCTATATAAAATTTAAAATCAAAAAACTTCTATTTAAAATTTTTATTTTGAAATTTTTCTATACAAAATTTTTACTTCGAAATTTTTCTATACAAAATTTTTACTTCGAAATTTTTCTATATAAAAATTTTCTAGATCAAATTTTAACATCGAAAATTTTCCATATAAAATTTTAACATCGAAAATTTTGTATAAAAAATGTTTACATCTAAAAATTTAAATATTAAATTTTAACATCGAAAATTTTCCTTATAAATTTTTACATCGAAAATTTTGTATATAAAATTTTTACTTTGAAATTTTTCTGTATAAAATTTTTACTTCGAAATTTTTCTAGATCAAATTTTTACATCGAAAATATTCTATATAAAATTTTTACATCGAAAATTTTCTATACAAAATTTTAACATCGAAAATTTTCTATATAAAATTTAAAATCAAAAATCTTCTATTTAAAATTTTTATTTTGAAATTTTTCTATACAAAATTTATACTTCGAAATTTTTCTATATAAAAATTTTCTAGATCAAATTTTAACATCGAAAATTTTCTATATAAAATTTTAACATCGAAAATTTTGTATAAAAAATTTTAATATTGAAAAATTCGTAGATAAAATTTTAACATCGATAATTTTCTATATAAAATTTTTACATTGAAAATTTTGTATATACAATTTTTACATCGAAAATTTTGTATATAAAAATTTTACATCGAAAATTTTCTATATAAAATTTTAACATAGAAAATTTTCTCAAAAAATAACAAAATAGTCGGGATGTAAATATTATTCAAAATGAAGTGTATTTGCATTTGATATAAAATTTTATATAAGAATTTTCTATATAAAATTTTTACATCGAAAATTTTCTATGTAATATTTTTACTTGAACATTTAATTGAAACATAGAATATTTTCTATATACAATTTTTTATAAGAATTTTCTATAAAAAATTTTTACATCGAAAATTTTCTATATAAAATTTTTACATAGAAAATTTTCTATATAAAATTTTTACTTTGAAAATTTTCTATATAAAAATTTTACATCGAAAATTTTCTATATAAAATTTAAAATCAAAAATTTTCGATGTAAAAATTTTTTATACAAAATTTTCGATGTTAAAATTTTATTAACATCGAAAATTTTGTATAAAAATTTTTTACATCGAAAATTTACTATAAAAAATTTTACATCGAAAATTTTCTATATAAAATTTTTACATCGAAAATTCTCTTTATAAAATTTTTAATTTGAAAATTTTCCATATAAAATTTTTACATCGAAAATTTTCTTTATAAAATTTTTACTTTGAAAATTTTTATATATAAATTATATTATATAAAATCAAAAATTTTGTATATAAAATTGTTACTTTGAAATTTTTCTATATAAAATTTTTACTTCGAAAATTTTCTGTATAAAATTTTTACTTTAAAAATTTTCTAGATCAAATTTTTACATCGAAAATTTTCTATATAAAATTTTAACATCGAAAATTTTGTATAAAAATTTTTTACATCGAAAAATTTCTATATTAAATTTTTACATCGAAAATTTTCTATATAAAATTTTTACATTGGAAATTTTGTATATAAAATTTTAACATCATAATTTTCTATGGAAAAATTAAGTTTTTCTTTAGAAAAAAGTAAGTTTTTCTATAGAAAAAGTAAGTTATTCTATAGAAAAATTGAGTTTTTCTATAGAAAAATTGAGTTTTTCTATAGAAAAATTGAGTTTTTCTATAGAAAAATTTAGTTTTTCTATAGAAAAATTGAGTTTTTCTATAGAAAAATTAAGTTTTTCTATAGAAAAATTAAGTTTTTCTATAGAAAAATTAAGTTTTTCTATAGAAAAATTAAGTTTTTCTATAGAAAAATTAAGTTTTTCTATAGAAAAATTAAGTTTTTCTATAGAAAAATTAAGTTTTTCTATAGAAAAAGTAAGTTTTTCTATAGAAAAATTGAGTTTTTCTATTGAAAAATTAAGTTTTTCTATAGAAAAATTAAGTTTTTCTATAGAAAAATTAATTTTAATAAAAAATTTATTTTGAATTCGAAAGATTTTGGGAAAATTAAATATTTTCGTAATTTATTAGAAAATGTATCAGATCTTTTAAAAGTTTGATATTTTTAACAAGATATGTTTTGAATAACATAGAAGATACTATAAAGAATATATCCTGAAATTTTCAGCAAAATCGGATAACCTTAACCCTTTCAATGCCGGGGTAATACATGTATATCTTATGATTTTTTTCTTTTAACATTTCTTTAATAAATCTTCTACGAACCTTAAGAAAAGTATCTCACAAGACTTTTATCTTTAATGATTGTCAAAATTATAAATATTAGCTCTTTAACCCAATAGTTTACCTTTAGATACCTCAACAATTTTGCAATTAATTACACCTTAACTGAGCAAATTTACCCTTTTTACACACACACTTCCCCTTAATTTAAAAGTTAAACATTTATCTTTATTTTACAACCTTTTAGCTATTTATACAAGAAAAAGTTTACCACAAAAACAAATATAAAATATGACACGTACACATGTTGTGTGGAGGACATACAATAGCTAGAAAAAAGGACGATTTTTTCAATCAGCTGGACTTTCTGTTTTATTTTTCTGCAATGAAATTTCATATTCATTTTATGCAACAATTTGTTATAAATAATAATAAAATAAAGGATGTGAGGAGAAGGACGAGAAATAAAGCAAAAAGGACATCAACTGCAGATGAAAAATGTACATGGATACTAGAGGACTGCATCAGGTGAATCAAGTGGTGTAGAAATGTACCATTTGAAAAATGTGCCTTGAATTGTTGTATGTATTGTATGTAATATCAAACTTCTTAAAGTTCTGAAATATTTTAAATTTCTCACAATCTTTCGAATTCAAAATCATTTTTTTAACCCGGTGTTGAAAGGGTTAAAGTTGTTCTAACAGTTGTAAGTCATTCGATACTATTTAATGTAGACTAAATAAGCTTTCCAACGAGATATAAGAACCCAAAATCTATTACACACTTTTGGTATTGAAAGGGTTAAGAAAACTTTCAATGTAAAAATTTTATATAGAAAATTTTCTATGTAAAAATTTTATATAACAAATTTTCAATGTAAAAATTTTCTACAGAAAATTTTCGATGTAAAAATATTTTATATATAAAATTTTCAAAGTAAAAATTTTATACAGAAAATTTTCGATGTTCAAATTTTATATAGAAAATTTTCGAGGTCAAAATTTTATATAGAAAATTTCGAGGTCAAAATTTTATATAGAAAATTTTCAAAATAAAAATTTTTATGGAAAATTTTAAAAGTAAAAATTTTATATAGAAAATTTTCAAAGTAAAAATTTTATATAGAAAATTTTAAAAGTAAAAATTTTATATTTAATATAAATTTTCGATGTTAAAATTTTATATAGAAATTTATAGATGTAAAAATTTTACATAGAAAATTTTCGACTTTAAATTTTATATAGAAAATTTTCAAAGTAAAAATTTTATATCGAAAATTTTCGATGTAAAAATTTTATATACAAAATTTTCGACGTTAAAATTTTATATAGAAAATTTTCGATGTTCAAATTTTATAAAGAAAATTTTCGATGTAAAAATTTTATATAGAAAATTTTCAAAGTAAAAATTTTATATCGAAAATTTTCGATGTAAAAATTTTATATACAAAATTTTCACACAAAAAGTTTCATATAGAAAATTTTTGATGTTAAAATTTTATATAGAAAATTTTCGATGTTAAAATTTTATATAGAAAATTTTCGATGTTCAAATTTTATAAAGAAAATTTTCGATGTAAAAATTTTATATAGAAAATTTTGAAACTAAAATTTTATTTAAAAATTTTAAAAGTAAAAATTTTATATAGAAAATTTTCGATATAAAAATTTTATATAGAAAATTTTCGATATAAACATTTTATATAGAAAATTTTCGATGTAAAAATTTTATATAGAAAATTTTCGATGTAAAAATTTTATATAGAAATTTTTCGATGTAAAAATTTTATATAGAAAATTTTTAAACTAAAATTTTATTTAAAAATTTTAAAAGTAAAAATTTTATATAGAAAATTTTCGATATAAAAATTTTATATAGAAAATTTTCGATATAAAAATTTTATATAGAAAATTTTCGATGTAAAAATTTTATATAGAAAATTTTCGATGTAAAAATTTTATATAGAAATTTTTCGATGTAAAAATTTTATATAGAAAATTTTCGATGCAAAAATTTTATATAGAAAATTTTCGATGTAAAAATTTTATATAGAAAATTTTCTATATAAAAATTTTATATACAAAATTTTTGATGTAAAAATTTTATATAGAGAATTTTCGATGTTTAAATTTTATATAGAAAATTTTCGATGTTTAAATTTTATATAGGAAATTTTCGATGTAAAAATTTTATATAGAAAATTTTCGATGTAAAAATTTTATATAGAAAATTTTCGATGTAAAAATTTTATATGGAAAATTTTCAAAGTAAAAATTTTATATAGAAAATTTTCGATGCAAAAATTTTATATAGAAAATTTTCAAAGTAAAAATTTTGTATAGAAAATTTTCGATGCAAAAATTTTATATAGAAAATTTTCAAAGTAAAAATTTTATATAGAATATTTTCAATGCAAAAATTTTATATAGAAAACATTCGATGCTAAAATTATATATAGAAAATTTTCGATGTAAAAATTTTATATAGAAAATTTTCTATGTAAAAATTTTATATAGAAAATTTTCGATGTAAAAATTTTATATAGAAAATTTTTGATATAAAAATTTTATATAGAAAATTTTTGATGTAAAAATTTTATATAGAGAATTTTTGATGTAAAAATTTTATATAGAAAATTTTCGATGCTAAAATTATATATAGAAAATTTTCGATTTAAAAATTTTATATAAAAAATTTTCTATGTAAAAATTTTATACAGAAAATTTTCGATGTAAAAATTTTATATAGAAAATTTTTGATGTAAAAATTTTAAATAGATAATTTTCGATGTTTAAATTTTAAATAAAAAATTTTCGATGTTCAAATTTTATAAAGAAAATTTTCGATGTAAAAATTTTATATAGAAAATTTTCATATAAAAATTTTAGACAGAAAATTTTCGATGTAAAAATTTTATATAAAAAGTTTTCAAAGTAAAAATTTTATATAGAATATTTTCAAAGTAAAAATTTTGTATAGAAAATTTTCGATGTAAAAATTTTATATAAAAATTGTTCAATGTAAAAATTTTATATAAGATGAAAAATAAAGTTTGTCTTATAACTTAAAAATTTGCAATCGATTTTGGGTTCTTATATGCCGTTGGAAAGTTTATTTAGTCTACTTTCCATTTTCGATATAGCTAAAGTGTTTCGATTGACCTACAACTTTTAGAACCATATTTTTTTGTAACTCCAACCGATTTTGGAATAAATTGTTTCATTAGAAAGCATTTGAAAACCTCAGGTCCACTTGAAATCCAAATGAGCTTAAGCAGCTCTCTTATATGATGTATCTATAACAGTAATAGTACTATCGTATATATATTTATATATATAAGAAATGAGGCAAATTGTTCGTTATATAGACGAAACAACAACTAAAACTATAACAAAAGAGAGTGAAAAATATAAAACATTGAATAAATGAGGTGAAGGTTTCCTATAGTGTATTTCCTATATACACATACATACATATACAAATTGTGTATATATTTTTGCTGTAAATGTGTGAGTGTTATAGGATATACGATAGGATAAACATAAATTTTTAGTAGAATTTTTGCACCAAAGTGGCAAAATTTTCACTCCTATTTTAAAGATATACTACACACAATTTACTTATATGCAATGGCTTATGTTAGATAAGAAAAAAATAGTATAACTAGAAAATTTAGAGTCTTATATTTAAAAGTGTGTGATCAAAAATTTTATTTAAAAATTTTGGATTTCATATGAAAAATTTTGGTAATGCCAGAAAATTTTTGATGTTAAATTTTATCTAAAAAATTTTATATAGAAAATTTTCGAAGCAAAAATTGTATATAGAAAATTTTTAATGTAAAAATTTAATATAGAAAATTTCGAAAATTTTCTATATGAAAGTTTTACATCGAAAATTTTCTATATAAAATTTTTACATCGAAAATATTCTATATAAAATTTTTACATTCAAAATTTTCTATAAACAATTTTAACATCGAAAATTTTCTATACAAAATTTTTACACCAAAAATTTTCTATATAAAACTTTTACATCGAAAGTTTTCTATATACAATTTTTACATCGAAAATGTTCTATATCAAATTTTAACATCGAATATTTTCTATATACGATTTTTACATCGAAAATTTTCTACATAAAATTTTTATATCTAAAATTTTCTATATAAAATTTTTACATCGAAAATTTTCTATATAAAATTTTTACACCGAAAATATTCTATATAAAATTTTTACAAAAAATAACAAAATTTTTACATCGAAAATTTTCTATAAACAATTTTAACATAGAAAATTTTCTATACAAAATTTTTACACCGAAAATTTTCTTTATAAAATTTGAACATCAAAAATTTTCTATATAAAATTTTAACGTCGAAAATTTTCCATATACAATTTTTACGTTGAAAATTTTCTATACAAAATTTTTACATCGAAATTTTTCTATATAAAATTTTTACATCGAAAGTTTTCTATATAAAATTTTTACATCGAAAATATTGTTTATAAAATTTTAACATCGAAAATTTTCTGTATAAAATTTTAACATCGAAAATTTTCCGTACAAAATTTGTACATCGAAAATTTTCTATATAAAATTTGAACATCAAAAAATTTCTATATAAAATTTTTACGTTAAAAATTTTCTATAAACAATTTTAACATCGACAATTTTCTATACAAAATTTTTACACCGAAAATTTTCTATACAAAATTTTTACCCCGAAAGTATTCGGTACAAAATTTTTACACCGAAAATTTTCTATACAAAATTTTTACACCGAAAATTTTCAATATAAAATTTGAACATCGAAAATTTTCTATATAAAATTTGAACATCGAAAATTTTCTATATAAAATTGTTACATCGAAAACTTTGTTTATAAAATTTTAACATCGAAAATTTTCTGTATAAAATTTTTACACCAAAAATTTTTTATACAAAATTTTTACATCGAAAATATTCTTTATAAAATTTTTACATTGAAAATGTTCTATATAAAATTTTTACATCTTAAGTTTTTTATAAAAAAATTTTACACCGAAAATTTTCTACACAAAATTTTTACATCGAAAATTTTCTATATAAAATTTTAACATCGATGTAAAAATTTTCTATATAAAATTTTTGATGCTAAAATTTTATATAGAAAATTTTCGATGTAAAATTTTATATAGAAAATTTTTGCTGCAAAATTTTATATAGAAAATTTTCGATGTAAAATTTTATACAGAAAATTAAAGTAAAGTTTCAATCTAAAAAATTTTCGAAGCAAAAGTTTTATTTAGAAAATTTTTCATGTAAAAATTTTGTATAGAAAATTTTCAAAGTAAAAATTTTATATGGAAAATTTTCGATGTTAAAATTTTATATAGAAAATTTTCTGTGTAAAAATTTTATATAGAAAATTTTCTATGTAAAAATTTTATATGGAAAATTTTCGATGCTAAAATTTTATATAGAAAATTTTCACAGTAAAAATTTTATATAGAAAATTTTCAAAGTAAAAATTTTATATAGAAAATTATAAAAGTAAAAATTTTATATAGAAAATTTTCAAAGTAAAAATTTTATATAAAAAATTTTCAAAGTAAAAATTTAATATACAAAATTTTCAAAATTTTATATAGAAAACTTTCAAAGTAAAATTTTTTTATAGAAAAATTTTATAGTAATAATTTGATATAGAAAATTTTCAAAGTAAAAATTTATATAGAAAAATTTCAAAGTAAAAATTTTATATAGAAAATTTTCGATGTAAAAATTTTATATGGAAAATTTTCGATGTTCAAATTTGAAATAGAAAATTTTCAATGTAAAAGTTTTATATAGACAATTTTCAAAGTAAAAATTTTATATAAAAAATTTTCAAAGTAAAAATTTTATATAGAAAATTTTCAAAGTAAAAATTTTATATAAAAAATTTTCAAAGCAAAAATTTTATATAAAAAATTTTCAAAGCAAAAATTTTATATAAAAAATTTTCAAAATTTTATATAGAAAATTTTCAAAATTTTATATAGAAAATTTTCAAAGTAAAAAGTTTATATAGAAAATTTTCAAAGTAAAAATTTTATATAGAAAAATTTCAAAGTAAAAATTTTATATAGAAAATTTTCAAAGTAAAAACTTTATAAACAAAATTTTCGATGTAAAAATTTGATCTAGAAAATTTTCAAATTATAAATTTTATATAGAAAATTTTCGATGTAAAAATTTTATGTAGAACATTTTCGATGTAAAAATTTTATACAGAAAACTTTCGATGTAAAAATTGTATATAGAAAATTTTCGATGTAAAAATTTTATGTAGAACATTTTCGATGTAAAAATTTTTTACAGAAAATTTTCGATGCAAAAATTTTATATAGAAAATTTTTGATGTAAAAATTTTATATTTTTTATATTAAATTTCGAATTTATCTGAAAATTTTGGAATATACATTTCTTTATAAAAAATTTTGGTGATTCCAAATTGCTCCTTTAGAATCTGTTTTCATATAATAAAAACTCAAATACTGATGTCCTTTTTATTAGTCGTTTACTTGTTGGTGTCAGTCATTGGAAAACTAAACATTTTATTGTACTCGTAGTATCTCTTTAAGGCACGAATATCTCTATATACGCAAAACTATTGTATATAAACCTTCATAGAAAATACTATATACATACATATATACTCGTACATTTTATATATGTACTATAGACTTCATATACAGAACAAATAGTGAAATCTAGGTCATATACAATTTATGGTCAAAAGTAATATTTTTTTGTACATCAAAAAAAATAGACTGAAACCAAATAATCTCAAAACCAAAATATGGATGTTTATATTACTATTGCCACATCTTTGGACACTAATTTCGAAAGAAATAGGTTAATAATTTTGAAATGATGCTAAAGCCAAAACTAGAGCATGAAAATAAAAAATATTAAAATTATTAAAAATGTTCAATGACCTTTGAAATATAAATAATTTTATTTTCAATTACCAGAATTCACGTGTTACAAAATTTATTTAACAGAAGTTTATTTCTATTTGGGGGATTGATAACAAAAAAAAAACACATGGGATCGTTTTAAAAATGTGGCTTTTGATTTGAAAACATTTAAGACACATAAAAATATCATAAAAAATAATATGGCAACGTGGGGTACAAAATGCTTTAAATAGCTCAAAAACTGAGCTATTTTTCGTCCAAAAAAGAGCTCAGAAACTGAGCTACTTTTTTCTCTAAAAAAAGAGCTCAGAAACTCAGTTACTTTTCCCATAGAAAAGAGCTCAGATTTGGATCTTTTTTCTATAGCATCTCAGATTCTGAGCTCTTTTCTATAGGAAAAGTAGCTCAGATTCTATAGGAAAAGTAGCTCAGATTCTGAGCTCTTTTCTATAGGAAAAGTAGCTCAGATTCTGAGCTCTTTTCTACAGGAAAATTAGCTCAGATTCTGAGCTCTTTTCTATAGGAAAAGTAGCTCAGATTCTGAGCTCTTTTCTATAGGAAAAGTAGCTCAGATTCTGAGCTCTTTTCTATAGGAAAAGTTGCTTAGATTCTGAGCTCTTTTCTATAGGAAAAGTAGCTCAGATTCTGAGCTCTTTTCTATAGGAAAAGTAGCTCAGATTCTGAGCTCTTTTCTATAGGAAAAGTAGCTCAGATTCTGAGCTCTTTTCTATAGGAAAAGTAGCTCAGATTCTGAGCTCTTTTCTATAGGAAAAGTAGCTCAGATTCTGAGCTCTTTTCTATAGGAAAAGTAGCTCAGATTCTGAGCTCTTTTCTATAGGAAAAGTAGCTCAGATTCTGAGCTCTTTTCTATAGGAAAAGTAGCTCAGATTCTGAGCTCTTTTCTATAGGAAAAGTAGCTCAGATTCTGGGCTCTTTTCTATAGGAAAAGTAGCTCAGATTCTGAGCTCTTTTCTATAGGAAAAGTAGCTCAGATTCTGAGCTCTTTTCTATAGGAAAAGTAGCTCAGATTCTGAGCTCTTTTCTATAGGAAAAGTAGCTCAGATTCTGAGCTCTTTTCTATAGGAAAAGTAGCTCAGATTCTGAGCTCTTTTCTATAGGAAAAGTAGCTCAGATTCTGAGCTCTTTTCTATAGGAAAAGTAGCTCAGATTCTGAGCTCTTTTCTATAGGAAAAGTAGCTCAGATTCTGAGCTCTTTTCTATAGGAAAAGTAGCTCAGATTCTGAGCTCTTTTCTATAGGAAAAGTAGCTCAGATTCTGAGCTCTTTTCTATAGGAAAAGTAGCTCAGATTCTGAGCTCTTTTCTATAGGAAAAGTAGCTCAGATTCTGAGCTCTTTTCTATAGGAAAAGTAGCTCAGATTCTGAGCTCTTTTCTATAGGAAAAGTAGCTCAGATATTAAGCTCTTTTTTATTGAAATTCTTATATTCAAAATAACTTAAGTTAAATTGTTAAAATTATTCTTCTATACTCATGAAAAACTATTTTGAAAACTATTTTATTGAGGATGTATATAATTTGTCATTAAAGTAGAAAATTTATGACATTTATCTAAAAATGATGGCCTTTACTTTGTAATTTCAAACAAAGTGTCTCTCTGGTTTTTTGAGATCTATTAAAAATTTATTTATAGAACATTTGAGATTGTACCTTTTGACATTTCATTAATTCTTGTACAGAAATGATGATAATGACAAAAATGCTCTGATGATTGACACTTGAAATGATGAAAGGAAAGAAAATTGTTCTATTAGAAAACGTAACATTTTACATTGAGTAGGTGTTAGTATCACACTTAAATTTCTTTTCATATGGAAAAATGACATTTTAAATAATTAAATTTCAAAATTGGTCCGAAATTTTAAACCCAAAATGGATTGTAAGAGTATATCTTAACTCGTTATATAAACTTCTTTTAAAAATGGTCCCTATAGTTCCGGTTCCCTTGTCTGAGATCTGTTTTTTTTTCAATTTCCCAATCTTTCCACCTGTTAGTTATATAATTTCCTAATAAAAATTTCCAATAACTAAAAACTTAGCTAACAAATGCATTAAAACAAAAAACTCTACTTAACAGTCAGTCATTCATTCATTCATTCCTTCATTCATTCATTCAATTTTTTCCTATAAAATCAACAAACAATTATTGCTCATTCCGTTGCTCGTTTTTAAATTTGAACAACAAAAAATTTATAATTCAAAATTACATTCACACTTCAAAATCATCCAATTCAAAAGATAAAAAACAAAAAAAAATAGAAGACAAAAAAAATTGAAAATAATAAAAAAATGTTAGCAGAGAAAATACAAAAAACTAGCAATTAACTTCATGGTTCGATGAATAAAAATAAATTGTTTCAATTTTGGTGTTGGAATTGGTATAGAGACAATTTGAAAGTAAAATGCAGTCAAGTCAAAACATAGAAAATTAGAGATTTGAAGTGAATGGAGGAAAAATGTTTGAAATAAACGTATGGGTATAGTCAACTTCGATAACGTTTCCAACGGGAAGATCCTTGAAAGTTGACCAAACAGTTCATAAAACAATACATAGAATTCCGGAAGTTTAAAATTTTGAGCTATTTTCACATCTGAGCTACTTTTCCTATAGAAAAGAACTCAGAATCTGAGCTACTATTCCCAAAGAAAAAAGCTCAGAATCTGAGCTACTTTTCCCAAAGAAAAGAGCTCACAATCTGAGCTACTTTTCCCAAAGAAAAGAGCTCAGAATCTAAGCTACTTTTCCTAAAGAAAAGAGCTCAGAACCTAAGCTAATTTTCCTATAGAAAAGAGCTCAGAATCTGAGCTATTTTTCCTATAGAAAAGAGCTCAGAATCTGAGCTACTTTTCCTATAGAAAAGAGCTCAGAATCTTAGCTACTTTTCCTATAGAAAAGAGCTCAGAATCTGAGCTACTTTTCCTATAGAAAAGAGCTCAGAATCTGAGCTACTTTTCCTATAGAAAAGAGCTCAGAATCTGAGCTACTTCTCCTATAGAAAAGAGCTCAGAATCTGAGCTACTTTTCCTATAGAAAAGAGCTCAGAATCTGAGCTACTTTTCCTATAGAAAAGAGCTCAGAATCTGAGCTACTTTTCCTATAGAAAAGAGCTCAGAATCTGAGCTACTTTTCCCAAAGAAAAGAGCTCACAATCTGAGCTACTTTTCCCAAAGAAAAGAGCTCAGAATCTAAGCTACTTTTCCTAAAGAAAAGAGCTCAGAACCTAAGCTAATTTTCCTATAGAAAAGAGCTCAGAATCTGAGCTACTTTTCCCAAAGAAAAGAGCTTAGAATCTGAGGTACTTTTCCCAAAGAAAAGAGCTTAGAATCTGAGCTACTTTTCTATAGAAAAGAACTCAGAATCTGAGCTACTATTCCCAAAGAAAAGAGCTCAGAATCTGAGCTACTTTTCCCAAAGAAAAAAGCTCAGAATCTGAGCTACTTTTCCCAAAGAAAAGAGCTCGGAATCTGAGCTACTTTTCCCAAAGAAAAGAGCTCAGAATCCGAGCTGCTTTTTCCAAAGAAAAGAGCTCAGAATCTAAGCTACTTTTCTTATAGAAAGGCTCAGAATCTGAGCTACTTTTCCTATAGAAAAGAGCTCAGAATCTGAGCTACTTTTCCTATAGAAAAGAGCTCAGAATCCGAGCTACTTTTCCCATAGAAAAGAGCTCAGAATCTGAGCTACTTTTCCTATAGAAAAGAGCTCAGAATCTGAGCTACTTTTCCTATAGAAAAGAGCTCAGAATCTGAGCTACTTTTCCTATAGAAAAGAGCTCAGAATCTGAGCTACTTTTCCTATAGAAAAGAGCTCAGAACCTGAGCTACTTTTCCTATAGAAAAGAGCTCAGAATCTGAGCTACTTTTCCTATAGAAAAGAGCTCAGAATCTGAGCTACTTTTCCTATAGAAAAGAGCTCAGAATCTGAGCTACTTTTCCTATAGAAAAGAGCTCAGAATCTGAGCTACTTTTCCTATAGAAAAGAGCTCAGAATCTGAGCTACTTTTCCTATAGAAAAGAGCTCAGAATCTGAGCTACTTTTCCTATAGAAAAGAGCTCAGAATCTGAGCTACTTTTCCTATAGAAAAGAGCTCAGAATCTGAGCTACTTTTCCTATAGAAAAGAGCTCAGAATCTGAGCTACTTTTCCTATAGAAAAGAGCTCAGAATCTGAGCTACTTTTCCTATAGAAAAGAGCTCAGAATCTGAGCTACTTTTCCTATAGAAAAGAGCTCAGAATCTGAGCTACTTTTCCTATAGAAAAGAGCTCAGAATCTGAGCTAATTTTCCTATAGAAAAGAGCTCAGAATCTGAGCTAATTTTCCTATAGAAAAGAGCTCAGAATCTGAGCTAATTTTCCTATAGAAAAGAGCTCAGAATCTGAGCTAATTTTCCTATAGAAAAGAGCTCAGAATCTGAGCTAATTTTCCTATAGAAAAGAGCTCAGAATCTGAGCTACTTTTCCTATAGAAAAGAGCTCAGAATCTGAGCTACTTTTCCTATAGAAAAGAGCTCAGAATCTGAGCTACTTTTCCTATAGAAAAGAGCTCAGAATCTGAGCTACTTTTCCTATAGAAAAGAGCTCAGAATCTGAGCTACTTTTCCTATAGAAAAGAGCTCAGAATCTGAGCTACTTTTCCTATAGAAAAGAGCTCAGAATCTGAGCTACTTTTCTTTTAGAAAAGGGCTCAGAAACTAAGCTACTTTTACCAAAGAAAAGAGCTCAGAATCTGAGATAGTTTTCCTATAGAAAAGAGCTCAGAACCTGAGCCTCACTACGGATATTCTACCAGCAGGGATGAAGCGAGTGGCTGGAGAGTTGATGAAACTTTTATCGGCAGGAGCGGTGTGAAGCTAGGGAGCATTAGGAATCTTATGCAAAAAACTTGGATAATACTGGGTCTCAACATCTGTTTAATTTTATAATTTGTGAAGGGATGATTCGTTTAGTTAAAATTGTACATATCGATAACAGTGGTCGAATTTCAAAATTAGCCAAGGAATCTTTAGGTCCAATTGGAAGGGATCTGAAAAGCTTTAATGTGGGACATTTCGGGCATTTTCAATATTCTAAAAACTTAGAGATCTTTTTTACTCAAAAGGTCATAATTTTAAGATCTCATCATATATTACATCAAATAACTAGTTACATATTTTAAAAATACATTTTTTTTAAAGGATTTAAGTCAAATATAATGTTTTTAGAAAAAAAGGCATGAACACGTAATGTAAAATTTCGATTGAATTCAATTAAATTTGATATAAAAGTAAAATTATTTGTACGGAAAACAAAGGCATTACAAAAAAAAATGCAATGTTGGAAAAAAGAGACATTATAAATCACAAACCAGAAAAATTGCATATAAAAACAATATTAGGGGTATTCACAAGAAATAGGTTTTTTGACATAAGTCAGAATTTTGAAAGATGAGAAATCAAAAAATAGTTTCAAATAATAAAGAATGGGAACTTAAGTCATAGGCTATAAGTAGTCTAAGGGAGAACTGTCAAAGTACATTTAAGAAACGTCAAAGTACATTTTAGAAACGTCAAAGTACTAAATAATGTAGAAACGTCATGGTACTTTTTTTTTTGGTTCCTTAGTTGACCATATATTCTCAGTCTAGTTATAGTCTATGACTAAAGTTTTACAGTTATGACTTTAGGTCTAGCTTAGAGACCTAGTGAATACCCTTACTTTATTTGCTAAGACATTTACCACAAAACATGTTTGTTTGTCAGGTTTCATATAAAGTCATGAAACATTTTTTTTTGTTTTTTGGTCTCTCTGCACCCACAAAAAATGTCATGGAAACTGGAAAAAAAAAACTAACCCGATTGCATACCTCAAATGCATATAATGGAAATATATAAAAAAAAAACATTTGAAACCTAAAATCAAGGAAGTAGAAAAATAGCTATGAATGACATTCATATTCATATGAAACTATTTCTATATTAAGCTTAAACTAGGGGGAGATTCGAAAATAAAAATGAAAAAAAAAAGATAATTGAATTTTAAATAATCAAAATTGATATTCACTTTCAAAAAAAATGTCTAAAGTGTAAAGTGAGGGGAAAGCTGCCCATCACTGTTCTAAAGGTCATGTCAAACGAAAAAAAAAAAATAATTTGAATTTTTTTTATTTGTTTCATTTGACATGACCTTTAGAACAATGATGGGCTGTTCAATAATTCCTGTTATATGACGCTTTCCCTTCAGATAGAGATTAAAAAGAGTTTTCCATAAAAATGGAAATTTTTTCATAATTTTTTTTCGTTTGATATGACCTTTAGAGCAATGATGGGCAGTTCAATAATACCTATTATATGATGCTTTCCCTTCAAATTGAGATTGAAAAGAGTTTTACATAAAAAAATTCAATAATACGAGTTTTATGAAAGCATCAAAAACGTGTATTATTAAACTGCCCATCACTGTTCTAAAGGTCAAATGAAAAATAATAAAAAAAAAAAATTCAATAGGAATTTTTCTTAAATTTCAAAAAATATCAATGAAAATTTTTTTAATTTTTTTTCGTTTGATATGTACTTTTGAACGGTTATATTCAGATTAAGATTAAAAAGAGTTTTAAATAGAAAAATTTCAATAATACGCGTTATATGAAAGCTTCATATAACGTGTATTATTAAACTGCCCATCACTGTTCTAGAGGTCATGTCAAATGAAAAAAATTCCAATTGAAATTTTTTGTCAATATTTTTTTTTTTTTTCGTTTGACATGTCCTTTAGAACAGTGATAGGCAGTTTAATACAAGCTATATAGAATGAAAAGAGTTTTCCATAAAAAAAGTTGATGACAGAAAATAGGAGTTTCTATAAGAAATTTTTAAATGGAAATACCTACATAACTTTCTTATAAGCGACCTTTTCCGAAAAAAGGGACCTAGTGTGTAAAAATAAAGTTTTGAGAAAAATAAAAAATAACCATAAACGAATAATAAAATTATCAAAGTCTTATAGTAGGAATTTTGTATGGAAATTTTGAATTGTAAGCTTTTCTTAGCTATATTTTTCGTTTTTGAATTTAGGAGTAAAATTTTAATGTGTTTCTCATTTTTATCCGTTTTTCTAAATTCTTTTAGTACGTTTTTGTGGGGTAAATCAATTTTTAACAGAAATCTAACTCATTTAATCTTATTTTAAACCCTTTTAGGTACCAGAATCCAATCTTTAGTCGAAACCCGTTTTTGTTTTTTTTTTTTTTTTGACACACTAGTTCCCTTTTCTCGGAGTAGGTTACATTTCTATTTAATCGACTTACCGTTTACGTTTACCGCATTCTAATACTTTCAATCTCTCCCAACCTTCTTCGGTCTTGACCCAAGCTTCACCGGGTGAGCGCCAATCTTTTGAAATGAACGGCATGTTGGTTTTGTTAAAGTTTTGTTTTTGAAACTTTGAGTTGTTGAATTTTTCTTTGAAATGGAAGTTTTGTTTTTTTTTAAGAAAAAATTTCTTTTTATATTTTAGTTAAATAAAATTATTTATTATTTTATCACTTTCTAATTTATTACAGTTTAAACTTATTTAGCAGTGTTTCTGTGATATGATGGCAAAGTATACTAATTATTATTATTATTAAAAATAATTTTAAACTATAGGACGGTTAAGCACTCAAGTTCTAAAAAATATATATAATTTTATTACTGGTAGCTAAAAAAAAAAGAGAAAAAGAGTAATAAAACAAGGAATTATTAGGTATTTTTATTAAAAATATATAGATTTTGAATTATTACAAACAAATAAATGTCCAGATATTATCCCATTTTAAACTAAAAACTGTTTAAAGTCCCGTCGTAGTAAATGTTTCTATTCCCAATCCTGTCTTTTAAAAATAACCATCTATTCCCCTGTGTTTCCTATTGGCTATTTTACTATTTTACCCATCTCTGAAAATAACTGCGTTTCCCCTTCATTTTTTTATGCCACTTGTTCAATCTAACATAAAACTGGTAACCCTCTTTTTTGTTTTTGTTTAGCTTTTGCTATTCTCACTCCCTGTAATTTTGTATGAGTATCCGTGTGTTTTTCTCTCTGTTATTGCATATGTAAATACGTGTGTTTTTGTTTGTTTTTCTTTTGCTTTGCCTCAATATTGTGGATAGACAGCTGATTTCTGCAAATTACGACGTTTATTATTATTTTGCTTTCCATACATAAATAAAAATGTTATTGTTATTGTTTTGGTGTTGTATCAGTATTGCCGTAATGGTTATTTGATTTTAAAATTTATTTTCTAAGATAAGATACACAAGATGCATTAATCATCAAATGTTCAATTAAAAAATGCGTTTTTTTTAAATGAGTGGAAATTTTGAAGAATTTTTCTTTGCGAATATTTCTAAAAGTGGTTAGGCTTTCACAAATATTTGATAAAATACTTTTTATTATTCTAGATAAGTGAAATTTATAAAGTTTAGTGCCAAATTCATAAACAACTTAAAATAATTTCAAATGTTTCTTGTAGGAATTTTGTATGAAAAATTTTATTTATAAGCTTGTCATAGCTTTATTTATGAATAAGGAGTTAAAATTTTTAGGCATCTAAAAAAATTTTAATATTTTAGTTTTTTAGATTTAAAAAAAAATTAAGAAAAATTTTGAAACTTTCTAAACAATTTTGAAACATTCTAAAAAAATGTTGAACTCCTAAAAATTCTTAAAAATTTTATAATTTCATACGAATAATTTGTCTGAAAATAATTTTTACTGAAAAAATCTTTATAATAAATTTTTATAGGGAAATATTATACAGGTCTACAAAATGAAAATTTTTGTCGGATGAATGAGATATTTTCACTGAATTACATATTTGAGAATTCGCTATTTTCAAAGATAATGGTAATTTTTCTCAGTCATATCAGGGTTTTTTGCAAATTCAAATACAAAAATTTATAAAAAACATGTTTTTTCGAAATTATAACTTTAATTATATTTTGTATTATATTGTTTATAACTAATAAATATTATAGATAATATAATTATACTATGCCCATTAGAATTTTTGTCTATAAAAACCTAAATTCAAATGCTTTGAATATTTTTTTCCTATTTTTATTACCGCGAAAATCTACGATTTCAAATTGCAAATACGGCCTAATGGTTCAAAACATTTAACTCTATTTTTTTTGATTTTTATTTTTCCTTTAGTTCATTTTATGATACTGAAAAAAAATTTATAATTTTTAAAATTTGTTAAACAAAATTTTCAAAAAATTAAAAATGATTTTTAAAACCGACATGAGAAATGGGTATAACACAAGAATTATAAAAAATAGATTACGTCATGCGCATGATTTCTCATTTGATGACGTAGGTTAACCTAAGCAAGTGTTACCTATTTTATTTATTTTCAAATTATTTAGGACTGTGAATTTATTGAAAAATAAATTTGTATGTTTCGTATAAATAATTAAAAATATTATACATTTTATAGATGAATATGTTTGTTCTAATCTCTAGTGTGAAGAATTTAAAGGAACTGTGTATGTAGATGCAAGTATAATAGATATAATAAATGTTTATCTTATCGGCAATAAATTTATTCCTAATTTTGTTCAAATAAGTTTATATATTATTTGAAATTTGGTAATCCTGTAGCACAAATAGCATTGACAGTTCTCCAAAAAATAATTTATTGGATTTTGTTAAATAAAAATAATTTTGTGTTCAAATTCAAAAAATATTGTGCAAAAAAATAAGACAAACTTTTAAAACCGCGTGTGAAGTGTGACTAAAAGCTTTAAGTACGAAAAAAATTGGCTTAAAAATTTGAAGCAAATCGTAAACATGAAGTGCGCAGTGGGCAAATGCATGCAAAACGATGGAAAAAAATCAAGTGAGAACTTGTGATAAAAAGTAATTTTGTGCTTGTTTTTAAAAAATATTGCTTTAGATGTGTCGTTTTATTCGTTTCCAAAAAATAATGAAAAACAAAGAAATCTTTGGATAACATTTTGCAATCGGCTAGATACCATCAAGATACATAGGGAGAGAATCTGTTCTTTACATTTTAAACAAGAGGATTTTGAAAGAAATTTAAAATATGAAATGGGTAAGTTAGACGGATTTTGCTACGTGCAGTTCTCTTTTTAATAATCACGCGTAGGGTTTAGTAATAGAGCAACTCTAAAATTAAAATATGGAGCAGTCCCGACTATAGAGGCCAGTGTTATTGCAACGGAAACGGAAGCACTTGTATATGAAGAGCAAACAACAAATATAAACATTGACGCAAGACAAGATACTTTACAACTTTACATAAACAAATTAGAACTCGAAATGTATATATAGTACTTGATCAACAAGAGGGTATTTTAAACTTTTATTAGATATCAAAAAGTATTTGTGTTAAAGATAATTTGAAAGTCAGAATTTAACAAATTAAGCAAGTTTAGTTTTGAAATCTACTTACTTTGTTTTTGAGTTAATGTCCACTTGTTGATCATTATATCAGTAAGTTTTTAAAAAGTTCACAAAAGTTAATTGCAATGATTTTTAGAGATACATTGCGCCAGGAGAATGATATGCTTAAAATGCAAAAAAGCCAATCCGAGGCCACAATTAAAAAATTATCACAAAGAGTTCAAAGCTTAGATTTTTCCAATGGAAATCTGGAGAAGGCACTATCCCGCCTGTTTACTGCAGGGCAAATAAAAAAAATTAAAAACGGTGGAAAAAGGCAAAATTTTACAGAAACAGATATTGCCCACTCAATCACGCTGTATTCTACAAGTGCTAAAGCTTACAGATTATTAAAAAGAAAAAATTTTCCACTTCCTTCAGTTAGAACATTGCAAAGATGGGCACAAAAGTTAGATGTATCGACAGGAATTTTAAAACCTGTTGTAAAATTGTTGTCTGCCGCTAATGAAATGTCAGAAACTCAAAAGCTTTGTGTTTTAAGTTTTGATGAAATGAAAGTTAAAAAAAAGTACTGCTATGACAAGCCAACAGATTCTTTATTAGAACCAGCAAATTATGTACAGGTTGCGTTGTTGAGAGGTGACAAAGCTATATCTACAATTAAAAGTTCTTTTACAAAAGTTTTTCTTTTCCACTAACAGGTTTAGTGGCAAAATGGAAGCAACCAATATTTTACAGTTATGATTGTCAAATGACAAAACTAATACTTTTTGATATACTAAAAACAATGAAGAAGTGTGGCTTCATAATTGTGTCAATAGTTTGTGATTTAGGTGGTGGAAATAGAAAATTATTTAACGAACTTGAAGTTGATTTCAATAAGCCATGGTGCGTTTTGTACAAGTAAGCCTATATTGAAAAGTAATAATTGGGTTTTTAAGCTTACAGGTTTATGTTCGACGACACAAAAATATTCGTGTTTAGTGATGTGCCACATATGATCAAACTGTTAAGAAACCATTTTATTGACAGTGGATACATCATTGACAACAAAGAAGTCAAAAAAGATATCATTTTACATCTTTTATCACATCAAACTAACGACTTGAAGATAACTCATAAAATATCGACCCATAATTTAAGTGTTGCTGGAGCTGAAAGGCAGAAGGTCAAACTGGCTACCAAACTTTTTTCACATTCAGTTGCTCAAGCGGTTACTCGCGCAGCCAGCTTAGGATATTTAAGTAATGAAAACTGGAGTGAATGTAGCAAATTTTTCAAATTAGTAAGGACTTTCTGTAATTTTAACATTATTGTCAAAATAATTCTAATTATTTAATAGACAAATGATTGGTTTGATGTCATGAATTCAAGAGTACCAAGACAAGATACAAGGCAACGAGTACATGCATACGGTTTGTCACAAGAAATACAGAATAAAATATTGGATGATATGTCACAAATGATGTTAGATGTACGTGTTATTGGCAGAAATACACTTCTGCCCTTTCAAAAAGGTATTGTACTTATGTTAATTTTTACAAATATTTGATTACAATGTACTTCATTTCTTTAACAGGCATTATTCAATCAAATAATGCTTTAAAGTTAATGTACGAAGACCTAAAGAAACGATATAATATTGAGTACATCCTAACGTATCACCTAAATCAGGATGTCCTTGAAAACTTTTTTGGTATAATTAGATCCAAGGGAGGCCTTCACGACCATCCCGATCGTCAAGAGTTTAAATATAGACTTCGGTCGTATATTCTGGGGTATAACGAAGGAATCCTAGGGACAAATGCCAATGTAGAGGTAGATAACACTCCTGATTTAGAAGATGTACATTCTTCATTAACAGGTAAATTTAAATTAAACATTTTAAATATCAGAAAGCTTAAGTTTTATTCTGATTTTTGCAGGTTATGTTTTTAAGAGCATTAATACAATAGTAAGACAAGAGGAATTGCAAAAAGAAAATTTTGAAAAGGATCTAGAAGACTTGAATTATGATGGCTTAGAGAATTTGGCCGGTTATATTTCACATAAATTAAAAAATAAAGATCCTAGCATTGCTATCACACCTCAAGAGGACTTATCCTACTCTTGGGTAAATCATTTAAGTGAAGGCGGCTTAAGTAAGCCATCAAGCTCTCTAATGAATATATTAAAGTCTTGTGATGAAGTTTTTATGAGACTTAATGGAGAAAAGCTACTTGCTACAAGTAAATATTTGGAAAAGCATTTAGATGAAACAAAGGACGTACCGGCAAGTAATGAAGTTAAAAAACTTTTTTTTAGATGTAGGATGTTTTTTAGAATAAGATCGCTCAATGCGGAAATTAATGACAAAATTAAAAGCCGAAAAAGAAAACTATGTAAAATAACAAATTAAAATTATCTTTTAAATTAAAATGTTTGTATTTTAATATTATATCTTCTTTGACTATTTTTATAAAGCTATTAATAAAAAAAATTATTTGAGAAAAATTAAATAAATGTCCCACTGTTATGTTGAAATAAATTCAAAATGTCAGACTGTTTCGTGACGTCATTTGACCGACATGCGCAGAAAACTTAATTTTTGTATTTAGGAAGTCGTAATCTATATTCTATTATTCTTGGGTATAACATTCTTATATGAAAAAATTTAGCAAATTCTATTCTATTATATTTTAAAAACAATTCACCTATTTAGTACTTAAAGGCCATGGAATTGTAAATCATTTCGTACTTTGAAGTTTATTTATTTTGAAGTAAATTTTTTTCTGCAAAGAACATGCATTTTCGGGGGAAATTGCAATAACTCCTAAACTGCTTCATGAATTATTTGTTTTAATAACTTAAAATAAAGCTCTTTAGTCCTCTTTTATATTTTATTAAGATTTTTAAATAAATCAATTCTTCGTGGTTAAAATTTTGGTAATACAAAAAATACTCCTATTTTTCCCTATACAAAAAATGTTAACACTTGGGTGGATGCGGATGTGATAGAATGTTTCTGTTTTTAAAAGGTCAAAGCCTATAAGAAAACATTAATTGTAGACCTGTTTTATCTATAAATGATTTTGAACGTTAAAATTTTCAAAATAGTTTTTTTACTGAAAAATTTATTCCATGACAAAATGTTTATAGGATTTTTTTTTTTTTTTTTTTGTTTAGCAAAATTATAAAACGAAAATAGGAAAGAAGACTTTTTTTAAGAGGATCTCTATAAAAATCTAAAATTTTCTAAAAATTTTCCAACAAATTCTTATACGGAAAGACATTTTTAAGTGGAACTAAACAAATTTTTAAATTTTTTTAAAAAAAATTATAATTTTGCACGAAAAACTTACTCAAAAACCAACAATTTGTTTTAAAAGTTACGTACGGAAACTTTTTTAAATATTTTTTTTCCGTTTTATGTCCCGCTACTGTTAAAATTCAGTAGTTAAGATCTTCTGTTTAACTGAGAACTTAAGCTAAATTGAATACGAGAATTAAGACACCGAAACCATAAACCAGAACTAGACTGTGGACGAAACTGTCAAGTACATTTAAGAGACGTCAAAGGTACATTTGAAAGACGTCATCTTCATATAAGAAATGGGATTATACATTTTTTTTTGTTATTTTTTCTATTTTTTTTTTTTTTGCGCTTAGTAGAACATATGATCGCACTCTATGCGGTACTCTATGACCGAAACCCTATTTCTTTCCTTTATGTTTTTGTATCCCTATTATTTATTAATCTACATTTACTTCGTATTTTAACCAACTGTCTGTTGGTAATGAAGACAAAGATTTTTGTGTTGAGAAGATTTTGTATATTCGTTTACGTTAATGCAAATTTTGATTTTAGTATCAACTGTAAATCACGGTGCCCATGCAATTTAATTGAAAGTTATTCATTTTATTTGAACCAATATTTATGTTGATGGTCGTGAGTTCAAGTTGGGCTTAGGTCTATGTCATAAATCATTTTTTTAATTTATGATTTTTAAATTAGATGAATAATTATTAGGAATACAGAAAACACTATATGACACATAGCAGTGTGGATTCTTGCATTTTCTGTCCTGCTACTGACTTCATCAGCACACCATGTCACCCATGTTGAATGCCAACAGTTAAGATCATCTATTTACGTAGACACTCATTTCTTATGACCATATGATCGATTCAGTTAGACGAACTTATCCACCATACTTTTTTTTCTTTGTTTTTAAAAAATTAACTTTTTCCGTTAATACATTTTTTAAAAACAATTTAAAATAAAAAAACATTTTACTACTTTGTTGGACTACCATGGCGTTGAATAAATGCCAGCAAGCAAAGTGTCACAAAACATACCAACATTTTTGTTTCAGAAGGCGACATTTCTGACCTAATTTTGCTCGTTGTTGAAGTTGATGCTAATATAATAATATCCCAAAAGTGCTGGGTTTAACTATTTGGCAGCATAATAAAATAACCACTCTTTCGAAGAAAGTTTAGTGTGCTTGGGATCGTTATACTGTTGAAAGATCTAACAGAATCTAAGGCCCAAGATGTCGACGGGTGCTTGCAAATTTCATTTTAATATACTCTCGCAAGTATGTTGATTTATTATGCCATCAATTAACTCCAAATTCCCAACTCCTGCTGCTCAAATCGTCCCCAAATCATTATATTGTCACCTCCATTTTTTACCGTTGGAATAAAATTTTGTGTTTGAAGGGTAGGTTTAAGCTTGCCCCTGATCATTGCAAAACCACTTCGGAAATCTTACTATACACATTTTAATTTTCTGGCAGTTACAGAGTTTTCAAGCACATATTTAAAAAAAATGTTTTTTTTAAATATGTGCCAAAATACCCGATATTAATTCCCTTTAGCAAATCTCAAAAATACATTTTTAAAGTTTAAGTAAACATATTTATATGTACCCAGTAAAAAATATATGGATTAATCAATAATCGAGCTACAAAGGAGTATTGACTTGTTCATCCATTTGGAGTAATAAGCAAGATATTGAAACTTTTTATACCCTTTACCACTATAGGTAGAAAGAGTATTATAAGTTTGTGCTGATGTATGTAACGCAAAGAATAGGCTTAGAATCACTTTCTGAGTCGATTTAGCGATGTTAGTCTGTCCGTCTGTTGTTGTTGTAACTGCGATATTATTGGTAATATCTTAAAAGTGACAATCCTTGTTCAAAATCCTAGGAATTCCGAGTCGTTCCGGTACGTTGTTGTTGCTGTAACTGCGATACCGCAGAAGTGGCAGTCCTTGGTCGGAAACTTAGGATTTCCGACTTGTTGGCTGGTTCCCCATGTAATCAAAGTACAGATCGTAATTCAAAAGATAATTTGATAAAAATTTGGTACAGATCGATTTTGAACTTCGTCAAAATCGGTCCATTATTTATCGTACCTCCAATAGGTTCCACTTACCGGAATTTATATTCTGGCTACATATATCAATATTTTTTCATGAAATTTAAAACAAACACTGCTTATGTAAACCACAATCAGCTCCCATACAAACTCTTCTGTCAAAACACACAAAATGAGACAAAAATCACTAAAACGCTCGTAAATCTGAAGATAATGAGAATTTTGAGTTGATTTTTTGCATACGTAATAAAACTGTAATCAATTTTCCAAATTTCGAGATATGGACCGAATCTGACCCTAGCTCTCATATAAGTCTAAATGACGGAAACAGCTTAAATGTACAAGTTTTGAGAAAGTTTTTGTATACAGGAAAAAGAACACCTATGAGCTTAGTGATGAAGGGTATTGTATGGTAGGGCTTGGCCGACTATATCACTTTCTTACTTGTTTTTTGTAATAGTAGTTAAAAATTACAAAAACGTTAAAGTAATAAAACCAAAATCGGCAACACTGTTTTAAACTGCATTAGTTTTTCTTTTCCTTCTTTTCTCCACATATGTATGCATTTTTGTTGTTTTTACTCCAAATTTGTTTTAATTACAAATTCGTATGTATGTTAGGAACATTCGATATGTATCAGAATGTTTGAATAATTTTCCAATTAGACTATTTTTGTATATAATTAAAGAAAAATTAAATACAATTTTAAATGAATTTTTTCCAAAAAACAAGATCTATTTTTAACTTATTCCCTCCCCCTGTGTTACAAAGAAACTAGTCCCTTCTTGTGCCACTGAGCAAATGTTACACAAAATTAAAAATCCAAACAAAGAAAATTGTTTGTTATGGCGTAGAAAGAATAATTTTTCTAAAATTTATATTCCATAAACTTATTATTAAGTTAAATTAAAGGTATAATTACTTTTCTCTTTTAATACTTTATTTTAATTTGTGTTATTTTAAATATTTCAAACACTTTTAGTGCTTTAATTTCTTTAGTTTTTTAATTTATTTCACAAACACTTTTTCTTTCATTTACATTGAATTTCCAAATTCAATAGATTTTCAAGTGTCTGAGCAGAAGAAAAAAAATGTATTTAAATTCAATTCGTTTTTAAGTTTTTCCGTTGTATATTTTTTAACGTTCCACACGAATCGAGTCACTAAAGTGAACTAAACAATAAATGTAAAATTCTAGTCGAATGTAAAATAACGGCTGACAGAGTGGAAGTGTTGCCAGAGGAGTTTTTAGGCAACATGTTAAAATCCCAGGAAAATTAAACAGCAACAAAAACTAAACAATTTTCTATGAAAATTTCATGCTCTTTAATAAAAAATTTTATTCGGTATAAAATTATTCTAACAAGTAAGAAAGTGCTATAGTCGGTCAAGCCCGACCAAACGATACCCTTTACCACTAAGGTCAAAGATGTTCTTTTTCCTGTATAAAGAAAAAATTTTTGCTAAATTTTGCCATCATACAAACATATTTTCAAAACTTATATATTTAAGCTGTTTTCGTCATTTGGACTTATATGAGAGCTAGGGTCAAATGTGAACCGATTATCTCAAAATTTGGGAAATTGATTACAGTTTTCACAACAATTATATATACAAAAAATAAACTCAAAATTCTCATTATTAACTAGCGTTTTAGTGATTTTTGTCTCATTTGGTGCGTTTTGACAGAAGAGTTTGTATGGGAGCTATGGTCAAATGTGGACCGATTTCAACAAAAGTTGGTACACTTATTTTAATTAAAATAAGCAGTACATATTTTAAATTTCATGAAAAATTATTGATATTTGTGACCAAAATATCAATTTTGGAAAGTGAGACCTATGGAAGGTACCATAAATAATGGACCTATTTTGACGAATTTCAATAGCCATGGTCCCACTACCAAAAAAATTATCTGTGCCAAATTTTATCAAATTATCTGTAGAATTGCGACCTGAACATTGATTGCATGGCTTATATGGGGGCCCAGCCAGACGGACGGACGGACTCAAAAAGTGATTCTAAGCCTATTGGTATACTAATATTTCTACGCGTAACATACATCAGCACAAACTTATAATACCCTTTCCACCTATTGTGGTAAAGGATATAATAACATAATCGTTCGTATACTTCGTCATTAAAAGGAGTGTTCCGAACAAATTTTGTAATACCCAAATTTATTGAAATATTGTACAAATTCCTCCTTCACAAAAATGTTGACATCAATCGATTATGAGGAACAATTTCAGTCGGCCGCTTTTTTAAAAAGGGAATGGAGTGAAATTCGATTGGTGGGGTTAGATTAGGCAGGCAGCAGAAGTGGTGCCTTTGTGGTTCTGCAAGAGATAAAGTGAAAAGAAAAAAAAGGTACTTTATTCCAGACCATCAGTGAAAGGCTTATTCAAGTCAGCCTGAAGTACTGATAAATGAGTCCGTTTTACAAATGTAAATACTCTCCAGATCAGATAAATCATGCAGAAAATAGAAAAACGTTGCAGTGTCAGAGAAGATAAGTTATTGTCTCCTCCTCTTCGATGTTGTGACTCGCATTCGCGAGTAAGAACTGATGTCGTGTGGATATTAGAAAATGATTTTATGGCAGTCTGACTGTCGATACAGAAGAGAATATCCCTGTCTACATATTCTGTGGTATCTTAACCATTTTACTGCTTTGTGTATGACCGATATTTTGGATTGAAGGATGCTACATAGATCAGGAAGCCTTAAAACAATGTCCTTCCCTATTGTCGGATAGACAATCAAGTTTTTGACCTAAACACAGTTGTTAGTTCTACTCTAACTGATGTTTGTTATGAATGACCTATCAAAGCCAACTGCGTCCACCCTACAATTTCGTACAGTTTGCAATACTTCAGATCCTAAAGTTCATCATGGAATCTACTGCCTAAATGCCTAAGCATCTGATTATTAAGCATTGAACAGTGATAGAGAATGTGTTTTACCGATTCGGATGAATCCTCATCTAAACATTGTCTGTAGAAGTCCGGAATGCTACCATAACATAATTTAAGGCACAGTGTCCCGTCAAAATGCCTCTACATCTTCTTAAACTTATCCTATTCAGACTTAGTAGACTTTTAGTTCCACTAATGTGCGGCTAAGGCCATAAAGCCCTTGATGTTCTGCAGGTAATCATGTTTTTCGATCTCCTTGAGGTTTCCTTGCTGGTACAAGACTTGATGCCCAAATATAACTAACAGATAGGGGGAACTATGTCCGCCACTCTTTGACTCAAGTCTTGGCTCGAGCCTTATTTTGCGGCTCTGTTGCCTTCTATGTCACAGTGAGCCGAAACCCAGCACAATATAATCTTACAACTGAATGATTGATCTTATAGGGCCAATATACATTTTTTGACAAGTTTGGAAATGATACTATGTCCTTGTAGCACTTTAAAAGCTTTGGTACGAGGGATCAGCTTGTGTAAGAGCACCATAAAAACACTGGTAGTATAAGCGTTTTGTAGAGTGTAATTTAAGTTCTTATAGAGAGGATTTTATTCTTAAGCGGCCTGCTTAGGCCGAAATAGCATCTATTGGCAAGTATGACTTATCCTTTGATTTCGAGACTTATGTCGTTATTTATGTTTACAGCGGTACCAAGGTATACAAATTATTTAACAACCTCAAAGCTATAGTTGTCAACAGTCACTGTGTTCCATTTCTAGTGGACTGTTTGCTTATGGAAACCATCAGTTTAGTTTTCGATTCATTGACGGCTAGACCCATTATTATTGTTGTTTTCAATACTGGGAAAGGCGGCAGTCACGTTATGCAAGGTGCGTCCCATAATATCAATGTCATCGGAAAATTCGAGTAGAATGTGTTTTCTGCTGAATATTGTGCCAGTTGTAGTAGCTGCAGCATTTCGTTAGTTTTTTTTTTTTTTTTTTTTCAACAAAATGTTAAACAAAATCACATGACAAACAGTCGCCTGGGCTAAAACCTCGTTTAGTTAAAAGCGGCTCTGAAAGGTTTTTGCACATTTTGTGGTTGTTTTGAGGTTGTAAAAATATCTTAACAACATTTTTGCACCGAAATATTTTCTATATAACAAGATTTCGATTTTTTTCTATATGTGACCTTTTCCAAAAAAAAGGGACCTAAAGTATGAAAATAAAGCTTTGAGAAAAGTATGTAACGTTTCACACAAATCAGGTTTACTTGATCATTTTTTCTTTAAATTTCTTTTGAAACTGCATTCACGTTCATACACAAACATTTTCTTCATCAGTTTTCATTTTATTTTCCTTAAGTTTCAAACAAATTTTCAAAATTTTCATAAACTTAATAGTACGGCCAGGTTTGCTTAATTCTAATTCTGTCAGTTTTTTTTTTCATACAAATTCAAGACTTAATAAGCCAAACCAGGCTAATGTAAAAGTAGACTAAAAAATTAAATTTTAATGTTTTTCTCACTTTTATCGATTTTTCCAAGTTCGTTTTGTACGTTTTTATGTTTTAAATGATTTTTATAAGAAAACTAACTCGTTTTATCTTATTCTACACTCTTTTAGGTACCAGAATCCCCTCTTAAGTCCAAACCCGTTATTTAACACAGGAAAACTTTTGTCGGGGAAGTTAACTTATAACAATTGTTTGTCGTTTTTCCTATCGTTAAGGGGTTTTCCAAACCCTGTTTCCTTGTAAATACAACTCTGTTAGATCTTACTGTTATCAGTTAGCTGTTAACTTAACAGTGACATTTTCATATTGCTGCACACTTGTCATGTGACATTTTGCCGGATTGTCATTTTTGACAACGGCTCTACGAAAACAAATTTCAACAAAAAGAACCAAGAAAAGAGAAACTCCAACAATTTGTTTAGTTTTTATAAAGTAAAATTAATAATTTATAATTAAATTACAAGAAAATGGCAAATAAAAATAAGAACGGCAACAGCGATGCTTCGAAACAAAGCAAATTCAATAAGCAACACTCAGATGTAAGTATTTTGAAAGCGAATTGATTGGGTTAGGTGAATACTAATGAAAGTGAATTTCTTTTCAATTTTAGGATGTTCAAGATTATAGTTCTTTGAAAACTGTTATGTTTTATTGTTCTTTAATTGTTTTCCTGCCCGTCGTGACCTTCTTTTGCTTGAAGGCCTTGGTCTTGGATAGATTTTTCTCTTTGTCTGACATCAAAAGCAATATTTATTCAGCAGTCGGAGCTGTCTTGGCCCTACATATGGCTTTGGCCTTGTACATTTACCGGGCCTACTTTGGAGTCAGCTCGGAAAGCAGGAAGAAGGCGGATTAATAACACAAACTTCTTGACTGCGGACTTAAACCAAAACTTTTCTTTAATATAAGTGATTCAGTTGTTTTTTTACCATAAAAGTAAGCATTTCCTGTATTTAACAAATTCCATTATACTTTTTTTTATAATTTGTAGAATTATTAAACAAATATCATTCATGTTCCCTTTAAAAAAAGAAGAAAACAAATGTAAATAAAAGACAATTTTTGTTTTTGTAACAAGAGTACAGAGGATTTGCTTTATCTTAACAGTACTGCTAATTTTACATTACTCATGTAAACTTTACATTACAGTAATACACTTGCATAATATAAAGAACTCAACCCATTTCATTCATTCATATTTTTAGTTTCAAGAAATACCTACGCAATTAAAAATGCGTTTATTACATTATTTAAAACAAAATTCCAAATTATATGGCTCTTTGCTGGATCAAGTTCGTGAAAGCAGTCCCTCATTCATACAACAATTGCTGCCAACCAAAAAACTTTACAATTTGGGTGTTTGTTTTGAAGTAGTCGATTTGGTAAGTTTTATTTTCGTGTTTTTACTCGATACTTTTTACTTAGGGGGTGGAATTTTTGAGTACGGACATAACATGTGTTAGAAAACAACTCTGTTTTAGTAAAAGGTGCTTAGGAATGTTATTTGGTTTACATTACAATGCTAAATAAAAATGTTAGCTTATAACTAACAGAATGTTGTAATGTTAACAGAAAGTTGTAGTGTTAACATCATTTAAATTTATATACAGTGCAGTTCAAAAAAATTATTAAGTGGAGAAATATTTTAAACTTCAAATAAATTGTTTATGTCTGAAAGAAGTAGTTTTACTATAAGAAGGCCTCCAAAAACTGGACTTCTTTTGCAATGTACAACAAAAACCATTTAACATATTTAACATAACCCATAATGTGAATGTTTTCGTACCTGGTCATCTATTCAGAATAGAATAATTAAACCGAAAAATATACAGTCATGTCACAGAACCCAATTCCATTCGGAATTGGAATAAATTCCGTATTTTGCTTATACAGAAAAAGTAAAACGAATTTTTTTTTCGGAATGAAACCACTTTCTATTCAAAAAGTGGAATTAAATTTGTAAGTTTTTCTTTGTTTTTTTAATATTTGAAAAATTTAATTAATTATTCAGTGTTATTTATTAAAATAAAGATGGAATTTTTGATTTCAATTGAAAAAATCGTGTTTTGAAATGTTTTTAGACATTTCAAATTTTTCGGAATCTATAGAACCTAAAACCAAACATTGATAAAAAGCATTAATGGTTTCCAGAGTAGCAAATTGTTTTTGCTGATATAAAAGAAGATTATTGGGCATGTGACAAATTCCGTTCGGAATTGAAACAATTCCGTAGTTGAATTCCGATCTTTTATATCAGCAAAAACAATTTTCTACTCTGGAAACCATTAATGCTTTTTATCAATGTACAGGTCGTTACTTTAAAGATAATATCATGAAATTTGTCACATGCTCATATTTTGGTCCATTGGCGATCTCCATACTTTTTGGGAAAAATCAGATTACTATTTCGGTTACCTTCTATAGAGATGCCTTCCCGGAATAGAGTTTTTGGTCCTTTACAGTCACTTATTTAGTTGTATTTTAATAATATTTAGCACAAATATTGCTTATGAGAACCTTAATCAGTGTACCTTATTCTGTAGGAATCGGCCCATATGTGACCATACCTCCCATACAAGACACATTCTCAAATGTAGTTAAAATACCCATAAAAGCACAAAAACGCTCATGAATCTAAAGATAAATACAATTTATTACTGAAACTTTGAAAAGATAAATATTTTACAAATATAAACCAATAACCGTAATTTGGTAACAATCGATCCACAATTGACTCTAGATCCCATATCAGGCCCTTAGCCGGAAATGACATAAATCTACTTAAATCTCGTAATTTTAAAAAATATACATACATATGTATGTATGTAGATATGTCTCTAATACTTAACTTTTTTAAATTGTTGGTCCATATTTGATCTTAGAAGTGAAGGTATCATATAGTTGGGCTTGACCTATATACTTCTATAGTTTTTCTTACTTGTTTATAATTATTTTCAGCCTCGAAATCGCGATTTTCTAAAGAACCAAGTACTATTTAAGGTTTTTTTTAGAGCTATTATTAAAAAAATTTTTTACAATAACTTTTCTTTTTGTAAAGTTTTGGTTACCATGTGGACCGATTAATATGGTTAAATGTAGAACAATAGTGATCGCAAAAACCGTCTCCGTACAAACTTTTATCGTGGTTTATATTATAATTTTACATTTATTAGCATTTAGCTGTACAATGATTTATATTTGCATAAATACATTGTACTTAATTTGATTGTCATAACTGTTATACATATTAAGTATTTAAGTGGTTTTTGAGTGCTGGGTTATATTGATAGGTCAAATATGGACCGGTTTCGCCTTATTTCAAAACCAAAATTTTCCTTTAAACCAGAACTAGTTTGCAAAATTTCCCTAGCTTCTTTACAAAAATTATGTATGGAAAAAATAAACGTAAAATTGTCATCTTCATATTTACGAGTGTTTTAGTGATTTTTGTCTCATTTAGTTCATTTTGATAGTAGAGTTTGTATGGGACCTTCGGTCAAATGTGGAACGATTTTAACAAACTTTGGTTTTAAATTTCATAAAAAAGTATTGATATTTGTCTATATATGCGTTACATACATCTGCACAAACTTATCATACCATTTCCACCTATGGTGGTGAAAGGTATAAAAACTGAAACAGTAGTACTTTATAGTGACGGCAAAAAAAGCTTAAGAGACATAAACAACCGATGTATCGTAGCTATGAAAATATAAGTTAATATAATAACATTTGATGGACCAAATATTATTACATGCAAAATTTTAAAGTAATAACTGCATTAGTGAAGCAATTAATTTAAAAAAACTTCTCTTGTCAAGTTTGTAATATGGCACTTTAGAAACGAAAAAAGAAACGGATTTAAATTCGGCATCTTAAATAACTCGGTTTTGTTCTCAGAGCATGTCCAAAAGTTGACCGTAATTTGTAAACTGGGGAAATACAAGTGGTTTTTAAACCAGTGATGGACAGCACAATGACAAATTATATCTATTATGCCCTTCGCTGTTTTATACCGAAGAAAAAAAGGTTCGTTATATTTTTTCTATAAAAGTAAAATACGGCATTCATTTCACTTCACCTTTTCTGTTGATTCTGGCCTTTTATGTTTAACTACATCATATTATTCGTTCAGCCTTTCTGAATTAATTGCGTTATTCGGTAAAAGTTAAAAATACGATTTCTTTAAAATAACTTTGAACCAGTTAATTTCTTTACTTCGTAATATATTGCCTTTGACATTATTTTAAACAATCCCATTTTTACGTCTCCGGTCAAGAAGCGTTTTAGAATAGGACAATTTTTAAAAAATTTTAATCGCGAATTAAATTTCTGTCGGAATAGCACATTTTACTTGCTTCCAACATTTCATTTCCCACTGTGTTCTTTAGCATTCTGTTATTTTGCATCTCACAACAGTTAAATGCAATGAAATTTCCAACACTTTAACATAACTGTTAAATTATTACATTCAATAACATGGATGACGAAAAGTAAGAGAAAAGAGAAGAAACAAAAAAAAAACAAAACATCTGTTTCAATTTTTATCAATCATTATTTGTTTATACCTCTGTTTTTTTGTTAATGTTAATAATTAATAATTTTTCGCTTAAAACACGATAAGAATAAAATAAATTAAGTGAAGTAGAAATATAAAAAAGTGTGGCAAAGTAACAATTAAAATAATAAAGTTCCCCTTTGAAAAATAAAACACTCACAGTTGGTGAGGCTGACTGGCGACGTGGATGTTGAAAAGCCGTGAACGGAGGAAAAACACTTGTTGATTTAAGTCATTTTTTAAAGTTTTAGATTAAAAACACATTTTTTAAATAATTTACAACAGAAATGCATTTAAAAGATTTGTTGGTTGTTTTAGTATACCTGGCTTGTGTTACGGCCAAGGCTAATGATGAAGATATAGAGTTTTTAGTGGGACAGAGGCAGGTGGGTTGCAGCAGATTTTAAACTTTAGTATAATATAAATATTTCTATTATTTATTCCTTTTAGCTACCCTATCGTACAGAGGAGTTAACCGACAATGAATTTTCCCGCTTAAGCCAACTCTCCAATATGGCCCATTTGAAGCAGGCCACCAAAGAAATCCTAATACCCCGCATAGTGGGTACGCCGGGTCATAAGAAAGTACGTGATTATATAGTAAACAGTCTTAAGGAGCTCCAGTGGTCCATAGAATTAGATAGTTTTCATGATACGGTGCCCATTAAGGGCAACTTAGAATTTCATAATATTATTGCCACTTTAAATCCGAATGCTGAACGTTATTTGGTTTTGGCCTGCCATTATGACAGTAAATACATGCCGGATATGGAATTTTTGGGTGCCACCGACTCAGCTGTACCCTGTGCCATGCTTTTAAATCTAGCCGAGGTCTTGGATCATCACCTGGAACCCTTTAGAGACTCCAAACTTAGCCTAATGCTCTTGTTCTTTGATGGTGAGGAAGCTTTTAAGGAATGGGGTCCCAAAGATTCGATATACGGAGCCCGTCATCTAGCCAAAAAATGGGAGCTAGAAGGTTTTCTACCCAAGATAGATATTTTAATGCTTTTGGATTTGCTAGGTGCCCCAGATCCCAAATTCTATAGTTTCTTTAAGAATACCGAATCTTGGTATACCCGTTTCCTAAATATTGAAGAACGTCTTTCCGATGCTGGTCTTATGGAGCGTTATGTTAGCAGTGGCGTGTCAAGACAATATCCCGATCGTTACTTTCAACCCAGTGCTTTACGTTCTTCGTTTATTGAAGATGATCACATACCGTTTATGAAGCGTAATGTTCCCGTTTTGCATGTTATACCCATGCCCTTCCCCACGGTGTGGCATACGGCAGATGATAATGATTCAATTGTTGATTATAGTACAACAGAAAATTTATCAAGAATTATTAGATTATTCACCATGGAATATTTATTTGGTATTTGGAAGAAATAATAGGTAATTTTTTGTTTTTTTTTTATAATTTAAAACTTTTACTTAATATTTATTAACTAAAACGAAACGTCCATGTCTAATGTATTTAAGAGAAAATTTCCTTTTATTTTTTGAATTTCGTTATCTTTCTTGCAAATTGGCTTATGTGAATTTTAAATATAAAAGTTCTTCTAAAAACTTTAAATAAGATCATTAACACAAATTTTACTAATAACTCTCTAGGCTAAGAAGTTATAAAAACAATTTAAACAATCATTTATTGTATCTATCATAGTATAATTGTGGCCTTGTTTTCTTCAAATTTTGTTTATTTAAGCCAATTTGCAGGCCAGAAGACATTTTATTTTATTTTTTTTTATTATTAAATGAAATAACAATTTTTTAATTTATCGAGTTATCAATTGATATTAAAGTTTGCTCAATTAGTTATTTACAAAGACCTTTAAAGTATTTAAATTATTAAGAAATTAATGCCAGTGAGTAAAAAAAAAAAACACAAAATAGTGCAATAAAATCTATAAATTATTTTTGAAAAGAAAATGTTTTATTTCAATTAAAAAAGTTTACTTCTAGTTCAGTTCTAGTTTAGTTCTAGTTCAGTTCTAGTTTAGTTCTAGTTCACTTCTAGTTCAGATCTAGTTCAGTTCTAGTTTAGTTCTTGTTCAGTTCTAGTTCAGTTTTAGTTCAGTTCTAGTTTAGTTCTAGTTTAGTTCTAGTTTAGTTCTAGTTTAGTTCAGTTCTTGTTCAGTTCTAGCTCAGTTCTAGTTCAGTTCTAGTTCAGTTCTTGTTCAATTCTAGTTCAGTTCTAGCTCAGTTCAGTTCTAGTTAAGTTCTAGTTCTAGTTCAGTTCTAGTTCAGTTCTAGTTCAGTTCTAGTTCAATTCAGTTCAGTTCTAGTTCACTTCTAGTTCACTTCTAGTTCAGTTCAGTTCTAGTTCATTTCAGTTCTAGTTCAGTTCTAATTCAGTTCTAGGTTAGTTCTAGTTCAGTTCTAGTTGAGTTCTAGTTCTGTACGTAGTGCTTGCATGTCTACGATTTGTGGCCGATTATTCATTGGATGGCACAAAAAACTATATCGTTATTTAGCCGCACAATATATCTTCCCTCCGACTATCTCCATTCCTACTTTAGTATCGTGCCTAAGTAGTGGTCATACCCTTTGTAATTACAAGAAAATACATTTAAGATTTTATGGTTCATAAAAAATTTATTATTTTTTTCTAAATTTAAAACAATTAACTTAATATTAATTATAATTAATTTTAATTCTTAAGGTTTAACATACAAAAATGCAGAAAATAACAATACTTAAGATAAAAATAATTATATAGCTGTTAAAATTATTTAGATTAATTTTATTAAATCTAATACAAAAACATGGTCTGAAGGTAGAATCGATTGCTGCAGACGGCTTGGATCAAGATAAAAAATTTTGAAAAAAAAAATTGTAGGGACCTCCTAAAAAAAAGCTACAGATTTGAAACATAATGTCACTAATTCTGAATCAAATCGAGTGCGTGTTTCATGCCCCAGTCCTTAATATGGCAATAAAGAAACTTATAGACTAATTTAGTTCGTTTGAATTCAAATAAGAAATGTCGTTTAATTTAATTTAAATGTAACAGTTTTTTTTTATAAAAAATGCTATTATTGTCTTTTAGTTCTTAAGATAATTAAAAGCTAATATGATTTTTTATAAAAATCGATAACTTAATTTAATTTTGTTTACATTAATTTAACACAAAAGAACATAATCTTTGGTTTAAATTGACAACATAAAAATGCGTTAAATACAGCAAAAGAAGAAAAAGTAATATTCTATAAAATCGTAGTTTTTTTTACAAATTTCTTAATAAATATCTAAAAATATTTATTACGTTTCTAGTTTTAATAAAATTTTTGTTCTAAAACTTGAAAATAACAGTCAGATAATTTTAGCTTAAGCCTAAAAGTATGCTAATGTTTTTGTATGTATTTCTAGATGTGAATTTACTAAAGTAAACAAATAACAAAAATTGAGGTTATGTGAGTTAATGGCCGTTTAGAAAATATTTAACATTTGGTGTTATCATCTTGAGAAGCTACCGGAGTTGATTCTTCTCCACTGGATGGTTGTGGCAGTTGTAATTGATTGTTCTGTTGCTGATTTTGTTCCAATGATTCAGTCTTTTCTGTTTTATTACAGCTCATTTGATCACATTGTGCTGACGGCTCGTGTTGGCTTTGACTATTTGCACTTTGTTCACAGCCGGAGGAGATCTGTATACATTCAGCGGGTTTTCCATCAATTTTGGAGTCATCCCCTGTGTCAGATTCTTTAGGAACTTGTGAAATTTGTTTTAAACATCCTTCAGAGATGTTGTGACTGTGATTTTCATGAGCATGATGCTCATGTTTGTGACTGTGACCATGTTTGTGTCCATGTGGGTGACCATGATGATCCTTAGCTTTTTTACTCTTTTTACCATGGCCATGAGAGTGTCCATGTTGACCATGTGAGTGTCCGTGATGATCATGCGAATGTCCATGGTCATGATCATGCGAATGACCATGTTCATGACCCTCAGGACCTGAACATACACTAACTTCCCTTAGGTCTGTTAAGGAATCCTTGCAACAAACCTTATCTAAACACTCAGGCATTGTACATTGCATTAAACATTCCACCGAGGATGAGGCGGAAGCTGTTGAGTTTTCGTCAAAGAATTCTGGTTGTATGGTGATATTGGTAATACTGTGATCATGGAAATACTGGCGTACCTCATCTATGGTTTTGTTATAGAGTTTGGGATTTTGAAAAATGATATGGATAGTGGCAATGTATTTGTTGGACGATAATTGCCAAATGTGTAAGTCATGATAACTGACTATTTGGGGGAACTTCTTTACCAAATTAGTTTCAAAATCGTTCATGTCAATGTTTCCGGGTATTGTTTGTAAGAGGATCAGACAAGCTTCTTTCACTGGAAAAAAGGACAAAACAAGGAAGTTAATATTAATTTTAGTTAAGGTTGTAGGTCAGTTCTAATTAAGGTTCTAGTTCAGTTCTAGTTCAGTTCTAGTTCAGTTCTAGTTCAGTTCTAGTTCAGTTCTAGTTCAGTTCTAGTTCGGTTCTAGTTCAGTTCTAGTTCGGTTCTAGTTCAGTTCTAGTTCAGTTCTAGTTCAGTTCTAGTTCAGTTCTAGTTCAGTTCTAGTTCAGTTCTAGTTCAGTTCTAGTTCAGTTCTAGTTCAGTTCTAGTTCAGTTCTAGTTCAGTTCTAGTTCAGTTCTAGTTCAGTTCTAGTTCAGTTCTAGTTCTAGTTCAGTTCTAGTTCAGTTCTAGTTCAGTTCTAGTTCAGTTCTAGTTCAGTTCTAGTTCAGTTCTAGTTCAGTTCTAGTTCAGTTCTAGTTCAGTTCTAGTTCAGTTCTAGTTCAGTTCTAGTTCAGTTCTAGTTCAGTTCTAGTTCAGTTCTAGTTCAGTTCTAGTTCAGTTCTAGTTCAGTTCTAGTTCAGTTCTAGTTCAGTTCTAGTTCAGTTCTAGTTCAGTTCTAGTTCAGTTCTAGTTCAGTTCTAGTTCAGTTCTAGTTCAGTTCTGTTCTAGTTCAGTTCTAGTTCAGTTCTAGTTCAGTTCTAGTTCAGTTCTGTTCTAGTTCAGTTCTAGTTCAGTTCTAGTTCAGTTCTAGTTCAGTTCTAGTTCAGTTCTAGTTCAGTTCTAGTTCAGTTCTAGTTCAGTTCTAGTTCAGTTCTAGTTCAGTTCTAGTTCAGTTCTAGTTCAGTTCTAGTTCAGTTCTAGTTCAGTTCTAGTTCAGTTCTAGTTCAGTTCTAGTTCAGTTCTAGTTCAGTTCTAGTTCAGTTCTAGTTCAGTTCTAGTTCAGTTCTAGTTCAGTTCTAGTTCAGTTCTAGTTCAGTTCTAGTTCAGTTCTAGTTCAGTTCTAGTTCAGTTCTAGTTCAGTTCTAGTTCAGTTCTAGTTTAGTTCTAGTTCAGTTCTAGTTTAGTTCTAGTTCAGTTCTAGTTCAGTTCTAGTTCAGTTCTAGTTCAGTTCTAGTTCAGTTCTAGTTCAGTTCTAGTTCAGTTCTAGTTCAGTTCTAGTTCAGTTCTAGTTCAGTTCTAGTTCAGTTCTAGTTCAGTTCTAGTTCAGTTCTAGTTCAGTTCTAGTTCAGTTCTAGTTCAGTTCTAGTTCAGTTCTAGTTCAGTTCTAGTTCAGTTCAGTTCTAGTTCAGTTCTAGTTCAGTTCTAGTTCAGTTCTAGTTCAGTTCTAGTTCATTTCTAGTTTAGTTCTAGTTCAGTTCTAGTTCAGTTCTAGTTCAGTTCTAGTTCAGTTCTAGTTCAGTTCTAGTTCAGTTCTAGTTCAGTTCTAGTTCAGTTCTAGTTCAGTTCTAGTTCAGTTCTAGTTCAGTTCTAGTTCAGTTCTAGTTCAGTTCTAGTTCAGTTCTAGTTCAGTTCTAGTTCAGTTCTAGTTCAGTTCTAGTTCAGTTCTAGTTCAGTTCTAGTTCAGTTCTAGTTCAGTTCTAGTTCAGTTCTAGTTCAGTTCTAGTTCAGTTCTAGTTCAGTTCTAGTTCAGTTCTAGTTCAGTTCTAGTTCAGTTCTAGTTCAGTTCTAGTTCAGTTCTAGTTCAGTTCTAGTTCAGTTCTAGTTCAGTTCTAGTTCAGTTCTAGTTCAGTTCTAGTTCAGTTCTAGTTCAGTTCTAGTTCAGTTCTAGTTCAGTTCTAGTTCAGTTCTAGTTCAGTTCTAGTTCAGTTCTAGTTCAGTTCTAGTTCAGTTCTAGTTCAGTTCTAGTTCAGTTCTAGTTCAGTTCTAGTTCAGTTCTAGTTCAGTTCTAGTTCAGTTCTAGTTCAGTTCTAGTTCAGTTCTAGTTCAGTTCTAGTTCAGTTCTAGTTCAGTTCTAGTTCAGTTCTAGTTCAGTTCTAGTTCAGTTCTAGTTCAGTTCTAGTTCAGTTCTAGTTCAGTTCTAGTTCAGTTCTAGTTCAGTTCTAGTTCAGTTCTAGTTCAGTTCTAGTTCAGTTCTAGTTCAGTTCTAGTTCAGTTCTAGTTCAGTTCTAGTTCAGTTCTAGTTCAGTTCTAGTTCAGTTCTAGTTCAGTTCTAGTTCAGTTCTAGTTCAGTTCTAGTTCAGTTCTAGTTCAGTTCTAGTTCAGTTCTAGTTCAGTTCTAGTTCAGTTCTAGTTCAGTTCTAGTTCAGTTCTAGTTCAGTTCTAGTTCAGTTCTAGTTCAGTTCTAGTTCAGTTCTAGTTCAGTTCTAGTTCAGTTCTAGTTCAGTTCTAGTTCAGTTCTAGTTCAGTTCTAGTTCAGTTCTAGTTCAGTTCTAGTTCAGTTCTAGTTCAGTTCTAGTTCAGTTCTAGTTCAGTTCTAGTTCAGTTCTAGTTCAGTTCTAGTTCAGTTCTAGTTCAGTTCTAGTTCAGTTCTAGTTTAGTTCTAGTTCAGCTCTAGTTCAGTTCTAGTTCAGTTCTAGTTCAGTTCTAGTTCAGTTCTAGTTCAGTTCTAGTTCAGTTCTAGTTAAGTTCTAGTTCAGTTCTAGTTCAGTTCTAGTTCAGTTCTAGTTCAGTTCTAGTTCAGTTCTAGTTCAGTTCTAGTTCAGTTCTAGTTCAGTTCTAGTTCAGTTCTAGTTCAGTTCTAGTTCAGTTCTAGTTCAGTTCTAGGCTCTAGTCTAGGTTATAGCTTAGGTTCTCGTTCAGGTTCTTGTTCTGGTTTTAGTTAAGGTTCTTGTTCAGGTTCTAGCTGTATTTCAAGTTCAGTTCCATTTAGGTTCTAGTTTAGGTCCTAGTTCAGGTTATATTTCAGTTCTAGTCCATTTATAGTAAAGTATAGTAATTCAGACTTACTGTAAGGATAACTTAAAGCCACCACTAGGACACAAGAAAATATCGACAATACAGGGTCTATGAACTTTGCCGTATGCTCCTTATCCTGGGCAAAGTGTACAATAACCGCACAAACGATAACAAATATGGTACTGCTGACATCACGCAACAACTCAGCTGGTCCTTCTCTCCTTAACCTATAATGCACCTTGCCCAATTCCTTTTGCAAATCCTCCTTTAACTGTTGATCATTTTTAGCACCATTCTCCGAAACAGCCAAAACATTTATCTCATTATTGACCGTAATATTACTAGGACCCACTACCACTTTGCCATTTTGAGGATTAATATGCAAAATACTGCCCTGATGGAGCGTGTAGCCACCTATGACATAGTAGGTGAAGCCATTCAGCAGCAAACCCACAAAACCCAGTATCATGACATGAAATGGCAAGTGCATTGAGTCCTGATGATCAATATGCACTAGGGTCTGTAAAGCTTCAACCAACAGAGAGAACGACAAGGAGGCCAAGGTAATGCAAACGATAAGCATGGTGAGTATTTCAATACGTGCCCAACCAAAGGTATTGCGGGTTTTTAACTCGGGACTGTCGGGTGCTGGCGGTGGTAGTTTGGGGCTACTGTTGGCTCCCATAATTGCCTTCTGTGTTTCTTTCGTGTACTCTTGGCTGGTGGCCTGTTCTTGTTCATTGTGTAATTCATTGTGCTGCGAAAGAAATGGAAAACAAAATGAGTATATGTACATTTAATTTATTTGTTGTTGTGGTCATTAAAAATACACGTTTTATTTTTCACCCAATTTACTTGGATTCAAACAAAAAACTGGCAATTTTCCACTTGAAAAAGTGGGTAAATTAAAAAAATTTAAATCATAGCTTTTAATATCTAGACAAAAGAAAAAAATAGAGATCTGCCTTATGTTATTTAAAAGCGGTTTCAAATCATATGGCTTTTTGGCTACTAAGTTAACAGAGACTGTAATTATCAATGTCTACGCTTCTACTGAAATCCAATCTGAAACGACAAAGAAGAATTTTACGATGTATTAAGCAAATGAACAGTAATGTACATAATTGTGATATTACCATGATACTGGGCGCCTTTAACGCCAAAGTAGGCTCAAACAACACCGGTTTGGAACACAACATTGTTAAGCACGGTGTTGGAGTAAGAAACGACAATGGAGAAAGATTATTCGAACTATTCTGTGAAACTGGTTGTAGGTGGCACAATCTTTCCTCATAAAATAACTTGGATATCGCCGAACGGTGTCACTAAGAACCAACCAACCACCATTTAGTTATATCTAAAGTTCGATTGAAAGTAGCGGCTCTGAGGTCTGAAACGGCAAAAGCCGATCAGAAAATTGATGTTGGGAAACTGAAATCAGCGCGACATCGAAATGCCTTTATTACATCCATAAGGAATCGGCTTCCAGATGTTGTAAACAACAATAACAACAACGCTAATATAAATGAAATTGCAAGGTGTGTCACTTAGACGTATAATGAGGTTGGTCAACAAACGTTAGGTTTCAAAGACCATAAAAGGAAAGTATGGCTCATCCAAGCAACATAGGACCTGGTTGAACAACGTAAAACCTTAAAAAATACAATTTTAAACGCAAACGTGGACGTTGAGGAGCTTAGTACAACATACCGTGACTTATCCAACAGAATAAAAAGGTCTGCAAGGAGGAACAAGCCAATGTGGGTACATGAACAAATGAGCCAAGCTGAGTCAGCTGCAAGTAAAGGCGATATGAGGACCTTATACAATATAATACTAAGTCGAGTAATTTTCTGAAACACTCCGCCAAAATCAGAGCAATGTGATGAATTCCGCACCCCCATTTACCTAGCTTTTATCGACTTTATGAAGGCCTTGGACAGTGTCAAAAGGAGCTACCTATGGAGAATTCTAGAAAACCGTAACATGCCAACAAAAATTCTGAACTTAATTCGGGCAATGTACGTGGACTTTAAATGCCGAGTTCTACATAAAGGTAAATTGTCTAATCCGTTCGAAGTTACTACTGGAGTAAGACAAGGATGTATCTTGTCACCTATACTTTTTATCTTTGTCATCGACAATATAATGCGTAGACATGGCATCCAATGGACACCCTTAAAACAACTCCAGAACTTGGAATACGCTGATGACGTATGTCTTCCAAGCCAAAGCTCAGGTCACCTTCAAGAAAACACTAGCGCTATTATTGTTGAATCTCGGGCAGCTGGGCTGGAAATCAACATTTCCAAGACAAAGATTATGCCTGGAGGCATAACCCGTCGCCACACATCAATGTGGATAACGAGGGTATTGGATGTGTAGGTACCTTTAATTATCTTGGCAGTTTGGTATCTACAAAAGGTGACGCCGACGAGGATATTGAATCGCGTATTAATAAGGCAAAATCGGCATCCTCTGAGCTATTTGGAAATCTCGACAAATATCAACAACAACTAAGCTACGGATATATAACTCGAATGTCATGTCCATCTTGTATTACGGCTGCTAAACTTGGAAACGCACAAATGCCATCGACAAGCGCCTACAAACCATTGCAAACAAATGCTTGCGGCAAATCCTTAATATATGGTGGCCAAATCGCATAAGAAATGAAGATCTACTAAACGCTACAAACCAAATCCCTTCTTCTATAGAGGTATGTCAACGTAAATGGCGGTGGATAGGCCACACACTTCGAAGGCCAAATACCAACATCCACAGGGAAGCGACCGTCGTGTTGGTGCACCTGCTAGAAGGTGGAGAAGGTCAATTGATGCGGAGTTACAAGCAGCAAACTATTCATGGAATGATGTATGCCTAATATCTCGCAATAGAGTTCGATAAAAAAGGATGGTTGAGGCCCTATGCTCCACTGGGAGTCAAGGGTAACATAAGAAGAAGAATGACTTGTCTATATACATACTTGTCTTTAAACCCTATGTAGATAGACGACTTGTTATCTGTTTAAACAGACAACTTTTCTCCTTAGATAAGCAACTTGTCATCTTGAACAGACAACTTGTCTCTTAAGGCAGATATCGCTTTAAAAGATTACCAGTTTTTTCAACGCGGGATTTTTACGTTGCCCGTGCACGACATTCCAAAGTGCACGACATTTCTAAAACCCGAAAAAACAAATGTTTCATAACAAAAAGTATTGCATACCTTTTAGGCAGTTTTTACAAAAACTACAGGTTATACAAAAACCTAAAAACACTTGATTCAAAAGCTTATCAGTGATTTAAACATAAATCATTTCATGCAGATCTCTTAGCATTAAATTTGTTTTCATGTATGTATTTAGATACTTATTATTACGTTATTGTCGGTTTTGAATACTTGTTTAATTTCAATTATTGTTATAATAAAATAAATAATAACAAATCAAGTAAAATATTATTCGAGGAAGAAAGAAAGCGAAAAAAAAAAGATTTAGAATCGATATTTTATGTTTGCATTAAAATCTTGTATAATCAAGTCAAACCCCTCATTCATAAACGAAAAATAATGATGTGACAAGTCTATAAATCAAATTTTCTGACATTTATAAATTTATCGATTTTGAATTAAAGGAATTTCAATTAAAGATTTTAAGGTTGCATGAGTTACATTTTGAAGAAATTACGCTTAAAACAGACATGTCCCGGGACACCTTCTTTGTGTTCTTCATTTTCTTTTTCTCAATACCCTTTCACATTCCAAAGTTCTAGGCAGTTGGATAGATTTGCTTCTTGTGGTTTAAGAATTACATTATTGTTTGAATACCCTTCAACTCCCTTTTTGCTATAGAAGCCTGGCGCTAAATCGAGCCAGAAATATAAAGATACTCTGCTATCTTGATCTTGATCCAATGATTTCTCCAGCCCAAAAACCACACCACACAGTGACACGTTGAGGATGTATTTACTTCTCGTGAATCACTCGAGGATTTTCCTTACCCTAAATGGGACAATTCTGCCTATTGACAAAGCCATCAAGATGGAAATGAGCCTCGTCACTGAAGATGATTTTATCGGCAAAATCAGCATTTTCATGTTGTCTTTCCAATACCCAATTAATGAACTCCCTTCGCTGTCCATCGTCATCTGGCTTCAGTTCCTGAGTCAATTGAACTTTGTATGCATGAAGATGCAAATTTTGCGTCAAAATTCGCTGCATGGTGGATTTGTATACACAAATTTGCTGGTGTCATATTGAGGTGGATGGAGTTTGAGCGACATCATCATGTATATCTGCAACATTTTCGGTCGATCGACCTGGTCGAAGGCGAGTCGTTGTCGTTACATCTCTAACAGCCTCATTTTCGGCAGATTAATCTCTTTACAGTTGACTCTTTTGGAGCATATTGTGACCCCAAATTGATCGCAATTTGCGAATTGTAACCGCAAAACTTTCACCATTTTGGTAAAACAATTTCACAATGAGAATGCGTTGTTCATTCGTGTAGCACTCCAGTTTTACTAACCTCGTACCTTCTACTAGCAAACAATAACAATTGTTCAAATGTCAAACAGTGACACTTCGAATCGCACCAAATTTCAAAATTGCGTCCTAGTTGGGACACCCTTTATATTGATATCTAGGAAACCAATGCTGTCAATGAATATTATCTTAGAGGTTAGAATTATAACCAAAAAATTCCCTCTTAAAATCTAAAGCAATTGTTTAAGTCGCATTTTTTTTTTTGTATTGGACCAACACTCAGGGGATGACCCCTACATATGCATATGCATTGTGATGGAACTAGGAAAATAGGTTGTGGGAAGGAGGATAGAGGGAGTAGTGTCTGTGGATATTTGATTTGAACCTTAGGATATCATAATTAGAGGGAAAGACTGATGCAGGAAGTTTATTCCACATTCGCGCTGTACGGCTAAAAAACGAGTTTTCTCTATAGTGCGTCGTGCGATCCACTGGAAAATCGACTACAAAGGGATGGACCCTTGTAGAGTTGCGTGTGCTACGAAGAAATGTACGGGTTTCAGGAACAAGATCTCTAATTTCATTTGAGCACATCCCATTATAGTAGCGATAGAACAGTGAAACGCAACCCACATTACGACGATGCTCCAATGAGGTAATAGAGTTGGCTACTCTACTGTCACCGATAAGCACCTTCGCCCTCTCTTGTACGCGGTCGAGAAGCTCCAAAATAGACTTTGAAGCACCGGCCCATACATGAGAGTTGTATTCCATTTTCGGTCGGATATATGTGGTATAGATATTAAGGAGATCAGTTGGAGTGAAGTATGTCTTACACCGCTTTAGAAAACCGAGACACTTGAATGCTTCTTTCGACACTTGGAAAACGTGATTAGTCCAGCGGACATCACACTGAATTTTCATGCCTAGAACATCAAGAGTTTCCGATTCCTCAATATTTATACCACCCATAGTTACAGATGATGCAACATTGTCCGTAACGCGTTTATGTGTTAACACACAACATTGGGTCTTTCGAGCGTTGAAATCGACCCTGTTTAAACGACCCCAATCGGATATTGTAGATAGGTCAGAATTAAGCGTATCATTCATGGTTTGCCTCTTGGAATTAATCTCCAATATGCTTGGCCTGTAGTTAAATGAATACGAATGACAGATGTTGCTATCATCTGCAAAAGAGTAGATAGGGTTGGAAGTTTGACATAGAAGGTCATTTAGAAAAATAAGAAATAGAGTAGGAGAAAGAACGGAGCCTTGTGGTACCCCCGAATTGATCTTGAACTCGTCGGACGATATCCCATCTATAACAACTCTTATAGTACGATCTCTGAGAAAGCTCGATATAAACCGAGAGAAATTGTTACCTACACCAAAAGCAATAAGTTTTGATAGAAGTGCTTTATGCCATACCCTATCGAACGCCTTAGAAATATCGAGAGCTATAACTTTACTTTCGCCAAAACCGTGAATAGAACGACACCATTTTTCCGATAAAAAGGCTAATACATCACCCGTAGAGCGACCCCTACGAAATCCATATTGCCGGTCGTTAAGTAGGTTATTAGACTCCAAGTATTTAACTAAATGATAGTTTACCATACTTTCCATCACTTTGGAAAGCGCGGAACAAATTGCTATTGGGCGGTAATTTTCGGGGTTGCTAGCCTCGCCTTTTTTGGGGATTGGCGTTACATTAGCAACCTTCCAACACATAGGGAACTCACCGGCGTGGCACACGGTGCTAAAAAGGTTGGCTAATGGGCGAGCTAACGTTGAAGAGCACTGCTTTAAAACCAGTGCTGGAATGCCATCCGGCCCGGGAGACTTATTTATGTTAAGATCCGCTAAAACCCTTTTGACAGCACGTGCTCGAAAGAATATGCTAGGCATAGTTACTGTTACTCTTTCGATCACGGGCAGTGGTTGATTGCTTTCCGGCAAGTTTGAATTACTTGCAAATAGTTCAGCCATAAGGTTTGCTTTATCAACCGGGTTAGTGAATGGTTGGTCATCCTTTAAAAGAGTTGGAATTGATGAACTAGCATTGTTCCTTACTCTTTTAACGAATGACCAAAAGCTTTTACTGCCCTTGGGGGCATTAAGAACTTTGGTACGAAGTCGCTGAAAAGAAATTAAAATTTTCTCTTAAAATCAAAAGCATAATTATTGTTTTGGTTCCATAAAAGTTCTCAGTTTTAATTTGGCATCACAACTTTAATGCATTCTCTAAAGAGATTGCATCCCTTAATTGACAAAAAGGTTCTTAAGATAAAAAGTAAAGCATATCTTGAAGGCGGTTTATACTTTGATTTAAGGAATTTGAAAAAAATTAAAATTCCCTCTTGAAATCAAAAGCATAATTTTTGTTTTGGTTCCATAAAAGCTCTCAGTTTTAATTTGTTTTGTGTGGCATCACAACTTTAATGCATTCTTTACAAAGATGGCATCCCTTAATTTACAAAAAGGTTCTTAAGATAAAAAGTAAAGCATATCTTCAAGGCGGATTTTACTATGATTTAACGGATTTGAAAAGAAATTAAAAGAAAAACAATTTTAATGCTTCACTAATTTCTTAAAACGTTGATTTATAGAAAAACATTTCTCTGTTACCATAAAAAAATAGTTATGTAATAAATTATTAATAATAAAAACATAACAGAAATAAGCAAAATTAAAAACAATTGGAGTAGTTCAGTAAAGTAAAGAGTTCAATTCAAGACAGAGGCAATTTGAAAAATGTATTTAACATAAATTAACGAATAGATTCCAAAAATATTGCTACTGTCTTACAAGTCAATTTTATATAAAAACGTGACGTTTATTTAAATGACAGTTTCTTTTTATTATTATCTTCGTATTTAAACTAAATTTTAACTGATTTTTTCATATTTTTGTTTCGTTTTCAAAATTTTTGATCTATAAATTTGTGATTTATAAAGCGAATTTTTATTAATTTTCAATATTTATGTGACAGATATTTTTGCCATAATTTTATGCAAATTTTTTTTGTTCACAAAATTATTTTTGTTTAACTGCAAGTAGGAATAAATTTAAATCATTTTTATGTGTTTTTTTTTTTTGTTTTTCGGGGGGTTTGTTAACCTTGAAATCGAAATTTTTTATAATTTATGTGGTCAGTGTTTTTAGCTTGTTTGATTGATACCAAAATGAAAAATGGGCCAATGTCCCACACAAAGTGTAAACGACCTTTAGTATTTTGGTTTTTTCAAAGTGTTTGAATATCCAAAAAAAAAAAATATTTTGAAAACGTGACTGGAAGTTCAAAGCGTTAAATTAAGATATACGACTGTCTAATGGGATTTTAGTAAACATTTATGGATTAACTTTTATGTAGAGATTCTTATTTGAAAAGGATTTGTTAAAGAAAATTTTGTTGCCTACTTTATGGAGATTTTAGAAAAAGTCTATAGCTCTATCCTATTTCTAGCATTTTTTTTACTTTAAAGAACAGAGTTGTACTTTAATTTAATGGAACTTTTCTAAATCTTCAATTGTGGGATTAAGTTTTCAAAATTCTCTTTTCGAGCCCCTTGAGAATAGGCAACACGATTTTTTACTAATCTGTTAGATATCAACTCCAATTGAATGCCCTAAATAGTAATTCATTTCCAGTTCTTTAAAGTATTTCTCATATTTCTTTTCGAGCCCCTTGAAAATAGGCAACATTAAAGGATTTACTTTTATGTAGAGATTCTTATCTGATAGGCATTAGTTTAAGAGAATCTTGTTGCATACTTTATGGAGTATGCCACACGATTTTAAAAATATTGTGAGTTTAAGAGTTTTGAAAATTCTCTTTTCGAGTCCCTTGAGAATAGGCAACACGATTTTTTTACTTGTCTGTTATATATCGATTGCTATAGAATACCGTAATTTGTAATTCCTTTCCTGTTCTTGTAAGTATATCTTATACTTCTTTTAGAGCCCCTTGAGGATAGGCAACACGATTGTTCTTACGAATCCGTTAAATATCAATTCCAATCGAATGCCCTAATTTGCAAATTCTTCCCTGTTCTTTAAAAAATTTCTCATATTTCTTTTCGAGCCCCTTGAGAATAGGCAACACGATTGTTCTTACTTTAATTTAATGGAACTTTTCAAAATCTTCAATTGTGGGATTAAGTTTTCAAAATTGTCTTTTCGAGCCCCTTGAGAATAGGCAACACGATTTTTTTACTAGTCTGTTAGATATCAATTCCAATTGAATGCCCTAAATAGTAATTCATTTCCAGTTCTTTAAAGTATTTCTCATATTTCTTTTCGAGCCCCTTGAAAATAGGCAACATTAATGGATTTACTTTTATGTAGAGATTCTTATCTGATAGGGATTAGTTTAAGAAAATCTTGTTGCATACTTTATGGAGTATGCCACACGATTTTAAAAATATTGTGAGTTTCTCTTTTCGAGCCCCTTGAGAATGTTCTTACGAGTCTATAAAATATCAAATCCCATTGAATGCCCTAATTTGCAATTCCTTTCCTGTTCTTTAAAGCACAATAAAATTTGATTCTTCTAAATCTTTTTAATTAAATATCTCCCCCCTAAAAGGCCTAACAAATGAACCATAAATGGCCTTCCTTTTCAATCTTTAAAATATAAATCATTTTGTTAATTTTTTCTTACAAAACTCTTGAAAACTTACCTTAATGGTCACTATGCTGCCAGCCAATGCAAAAATATTGCACAACATATGATACGAAGCCATGAGCAAAGTGAGCGCATGGGTTAAATGACTCAAAATCAATTGGACACTAAAGTAACAAATTGATAGAATCAAGACAATATAGAGGGGTGCCGGCTGAAAGCGTTGCATAAAATTTTTTATAGGCATTTTGGCGGGCCAATGATGGAGATTTTATACAATTGTTGTAGAAAAAAATGGCTAATGTTGTGGTGAATGGTTTTTTGTGGTTGATAAAAGCAGAGAAATAATAAGAATTTTTAACTGAAAATAAAACAAAGATATAAAAAAATTAAAAAAAAAATGATAAATAAAAGAACTTAAAAATATTTAAAACTGAAAACTTTAAACCCATGTATTATCAAGTCTTTAGTTGATAAATCTTCACAATTGTCTTAAAGTCATAGGAAATTTTTAAAACATTTTTTATTATTCTAAAAAAAATGCAAAAATGTCATATTTTTCTGAAAAAAATTTGTCAAAAATTTCAAGCAACATGTTGCTGCAACATTTTTTTACTCAAAAAATTAAGAAATTTCTTTAAACTCAACTTTAAAAAAATACAAATAAAGAAATTTAATAAAAATTATAGCTTTCACTGTTCAATATACAAGTTAGAACTTAGCAACATGTTGCCGCAACATTTTCATTTTATCAGAAAAAACAAAATGTGTCTTAAAATTAATTTTAAAATTGCTTAAATTAATGAGTAATGAAAGAAAATAATATTTTTATAGCAAAAATTTTATGCAACATGTTGCTGCAACATTTTTGTACTTCAAAAATTAAGAAATTTCTTTGGATTCAACTTAAAAAAAAATACAAACAATGAAATATAAAAGAAACTATAGCTTTCAGTGCTCTAGATACAAGTTAGATCTTAGCAACATGTTGCTGCAACATTTTTATTTTACCAGAAAAAATAGAATTTGTCTTAAAATAAATCTTAAAACATCTTAAATTAATGAGTAATGAAAGAAAATAAGATTTTTATAGCAAAAAATTTTATGCAACATGTTGCTGCAACATTTTTTTACTTAAAAAATTAAGAAATTTATTTAAACTTAACTTTAAAAAATACAAATCAAGAAATATAAAAGAAATTATAGCTTTCATTACTATATATTCAAGTTACAACTTAGCATCATGTTGCCGCAACATTTTCATTTTACCAGAAAAAACAGAATTTTTCTTAAAATTCATCTAAAAAAGCTTAAGTTAATGAGTAGTTAAAGAAAAAAATATTTTTATAGCGAAAATTTTATGCAACATGTTGCTGCAACATTTTTTTACAAAAAAAATCAGAAATTTTTTTGAAATCAGCTTGAAAAGAAGATAAGTAAAGAAATATAAAATAAATTATAGCTTTCTGTGCTCTAGATACAAGTTAGACCTTAGCAACATGTTGCTGCAACATTTTCATTTTACCAGAAAAACCAGAATTTGTCTGAAAATTCATCTTTAAACAGCTTAAATTAATTAGTAATTAAAGAAATTAAGATTTTTATAGCAAAAATTGTATGCAACATGTTGCTGCAACATTTTTTTGTGCTCCAAAAATAAAGAAATTTGTTGAACTCAGATTTGCAAGAGTAAAAGTAACGAAATATAAAATAAATTATAGCTTCCAGTGCTCTATATACAAGTAAGACCTTAGCAATATGTTGCTGCAACATTTTAATTGTACCAGAAAAACCAGAATTAGTCTTAAATTCAATCTTAGAATAACTTAATATAATTAGTAATTAAAGAAATTAAGATTTTTATAGCAAAAATTTTATGCAACATTTTTGTACTCCAAAAATGAAAAATTTTCTTTGAATTCATCTATAAAAGAATAGAAATAAAGAAAACTTAAATAAATTATTAGACCTAAGCAACATGTTGCTGCAACATTTTCATTTTACCAGAAAAACTGAAATTTGTTTTAAAATGCATCTAAAAATAGCTTAAAATAATGAATCATGAAAGAAAATAAGATTTGTATAGCTTTTGGGTCCCATTAAGCTTCAGCAACATGTTGCTACAATATTTTTACTATATGGAAATTAGAAAATGTGATAAACTTATAACAACAAAAAGTATAAAATAATTAATTGCTAAATAATTTGAGGGTTTTGTAGCCAATTCGTAGAAGAACAGCTAAGCAACATGTTGCAGAAACATTTTATAAAATCAAAAAATGGACAATTGGAGTAGTAAAATCATAGAAAAATTATATAAAACTATTATTGAATAGAATTTAAAGTTTTTATAGTCTTTGGAATATGTGAAGATTAGCAACATGTTGCTGCAACAAAATTAAAAAAATAAACGAAATTATGAAGAAATTTCTTTGAATTCAGCTTTAAAAGAATAGAAGTAAAGAAATTTTAAAGAAATTATAGCTTTCCGTGCTCTATATACAAGTTAGGCCTTAGCAACATGTTGCTGCAACATTTTATTTTACCAGAAAAACCGAAAACAGCTTAAAATAATGAATAATGAAAGAAAATAAGATTTGTATAGATTTTTGGTTCCATTAAGCTTTAGCAACATGTTGCTACAATATTTTTATTATACGGAAATTAGAAAATGGGATAAACTAATAATAACAGAAAGTATTAAATACTTAATTGTTTAATAGTTTGAGGGTTTTTATAGCCAATTTGTAAAGGAACAGCTAAGCAACATGTTGCAGAAACATTTTTAAAAGTAAAAATTGAGAACTTGAGTAAAAAAATTATAGAATATTATAATTAAACTGGATTTAAGGTCTTTATAGTGTTTGAAATATGTGAAGATTAGCAATATGTTGCAGCAACATTTTACAAAATTAAAAAATAAACGAAATTATGAAGAAATTTTTAAAATTAAGCTTTAAAAGAATAGATGTAAAGAAATATACAAGAAATTAATGTCTTTAGTAGCAACATGTTGCTGCAACATTTTCATTTTACCAGAAAAGCCGGAATTAGTCTTAAAATTAATCTTAAAATAGCTTAAATTAATGAAATAACAGTTAAGATATGTCTAGAGTCTGAGTATAAGTCTAGTATTTGAGTAAAAGGCTATAATCAAAATTTAAAAGTATGGTTTTACTGAGTATTAGACTATAGTCTGGCTAAAGGACTATATTCTGAGTATAAGGCTTTAATCTAAATATAAAACCCTATACCCAGGTGAACAAGAGTTAGTCAAAAATCTTTTTATAATCTCCGATTAACTATTTTTATCTCTGACTCTTAACAATTACAAAGATAACGTCATAACGCGACATAAAATCGATAATGGATCTGTTAGAATTCCTGACATACAACGTTCCTTAAAATTTTATTATTCAACTAATAACTTTTCATTGCAAAAAACAAGCAACAGGCATTTAGAAAAAACAAATGTTTTCCTGATTACCTTTTGATTGAATATAGTCATGACAACAAAGAATATTACCGTAGAGGTGAGATATATACTGTGTGGCATAACTATAATTACGCAAAATTTTCCATTCAAATTTAGCATATTAACAGATAATTACAAATGTCTAAGTATTAAAAACCAACATCAATTCAAAAAAAAAATATTGTTATCTTAAAAGCAATTAAATGGAACTGAGTGTAATTATAATTTTTTAACGCAGTGTAGTTAACATAGGATATTAATATAAAAAAAATTGTAAAACGTGAAAAAAATATTTTATTCATACAAAAAAAATACATTCTTAGACATAAAACTTTTATTATTTAAATTTGACCATGACGTTTTAAACGAATTATTCAGTTACATATTCATTTGTTTATTAATTATAATTTATAGGAAAATAATTTATTATAATTTTTCTCTACAGATGATTAATCTCGCTTTAAGGTACTTTGTTGTAGTTTTTATTTGATATGTTAAACGCATTTGCTTTAGATCCATCAGAATTTGAATTACTTTGTTGTCTTTTTTTTTTGTATTGAGATCAACAATTTATTTATAATTTTATTTTAATATTTATAAGATCTCATATTACATGCTTCGCATCGTGAAAATGTGTTACAACTAATTAAGATGTAAAACAAATTCACACACCTCCATGTAGCAGGGGAAGTAAAGGAATGAAATCTTCTCTGTCTAATTGCACTGTGCGATAAATGAAGACCTTTTGAAAAGTACAAAGACGTGACTTTATAGGTTCGTTTCCACTCCGCCGCTCCCTACCGCCGTAATCGCTGTAGCCAAGCCGATCTTAGACATGTAAAGCAAAAACGTCAAAAAGAATTTAATTAAAGTTGAATAAAGTCCACACCCAACAGCCCAGTTTTTTGGAATGAGCTTGTTTATGGTACTTCGAGCTAGATAGTGGTTGCGGTGTCTACGACGTAGGCAACACTACGATGCCTCGATGTCTGTATGACGCGATGCTCCAGTAATCAGTACTGCCTCTACAATTCAGCAAATACTGGCGGCATTCACGCTTACAACTCCAAACCATCATCTAATACCAGCACCAAAACTATAACAAGGAGACACAAAAGATGTGATCAACGTTTACGACGCCACGGATGCATGTCCCCCAATTAAGACCTCAACATCAAACAACTCCATCATCTTTACTTTGCACAAGTGCAAGGCAGCCGCCATGTCTCAGTTCGGCAGCTCCCTGCCGCCGTTATCGCTGCGGCCAAGCTGAACTTAGACAAGCAAAAACTTCAAAAAGAATTTAATTGAAGTTTATTAAAGTCCGCACCCAACAGTTTAGTTTTTTCGAATGAACTTGTTTATGGTCCTTCGAGCCGGATAGTGGTTGCAGTGTCTACGACGTCAGCAATTACAGATTTGCGTTCTTCGGCGCTGACGGAGGCATCTACAATGCCTTTATGACGGTATGTTCCAGTAATCAGTGCGCCATCTACGATTTCGTAAATACTGGCGGCATTCACGCTTACAACTCCAAACAATCATCCAATACCAGCACTAAAACTATAACAAGGAGATACAACAGATGTGATCGACGTCTCCTAATTATGACCCCAACATCAAACAACTCCATTATATTTACTTTGCATAAGTGCAAGGCGGGCGCCATGTCTAAGTTCGGCAGCTCCCTGCCGACGTTATCGCTGCAGCCAAGCCGAACTTAGACATGTAAAGCAAAAACGTAAAAAAGAATTTAATTGAAGATGAAACCCAACAGCTCAGTTGGGTTTAAAGAAAAATTTGTTAATGTCTGTCTGTCTGTCGTACTGCCCGTCTGTCTGTTAAAGGCACGATAGGGCCTAAACAAAAAGTACTAGGTCACTGAAACTTGACAATAATATTATTTATTTCTTAAAAAGTTTTGTCGAAATCGGTTTACATTTGACCATAGCTCCCATATAACCTCGCCTAGGCTAAACGCTTATTTGCTAATAAATGACATATTATATATATATTATATATAATTATATGACATATGAGTACCTATAGAGAAGTTTTATGTAAGAACAAGACAGCATATAAAATTTCAACGAAATCGGTTCTCAATTAATTCCAAATTTTCTTGTTTAAAAAAAAAATTTCAAAAACGGTGATTTAAATTGTAGAATATCTCTGTAACTGTTGACCAAATATAAATGCTAAACCTGAAAATGACTTTGGTTTTTTCGAGTACACTCTAGTTTACGAGATATATTTTTTTTTCTTCGAAAAATTGGTTTTTTGGAAATAGTGTTAATAAAACTTCAAAACGGATGGCTGTATTGAGCTAATAAGAAAAATCTAAATTCGAGAACAAGTTTGTCTTTAAGTCGTCTTCACATTATTTTTAAACCGCATAGTCTTTTTCGAGATATCATAGAATTTACACCGAAAAAAGTTATACTTTCAAAATTTTTTCGTTAAAAAAAATTTAAAAACCAAAAATGTTCGTTTAAATTGTAGAATATCTTTGTAACTGTTGACCAAATCTAAATGGCTTTGGTCTGCTAAGACTGAAAATGACATTGGTTTTTCCGAGTTGGTTATAGTTTTCGAGATATCATTTTTTATTCCGAAAAATAGGTTTTTTTCAAATAGTGTTAATAAAAACCAAAACTGATGGATATATTGAACTAATAAGAAAAATCGAAATTAGGGAACTATTTTATCTTTGAGTCGTCTTTATATTCTTCTTAATCCACACAGTCTTTTTCGATATATCATAGAATTTACACCTAAAAAAAATATTCTTTCAAAATTTTCTTGTTTAAAAAAAAAAAAATTTTCAAAAAACAAAAATACTGATTTAAATTGTGGAATATCTCTGTAACTGCTGAGTGAATTGAAAAATATTGTTAGAAAAACTTAAAGACAATGTTGTCGCCGAATTTTGGTTTTTATTGCTTTTTAAATATAACAAGCCTTTTTTGAGTTATATTAATATTAGTCATACAAAACCTCTTTTTCTAAACAAAAAATATATATCTCGAAAACTAGAGCCAATTAAAAAAAAAACTAAAATCATTTTCGTATTCTGCAGATGAAATTTATCAAAGAATTGCATATCTCAAAAGTTCAATTCAAGTTCATTTTTTGTATAGCTGTGTAATCCAACGAAAACCTTAACGACATATGAGTAGTACCCCTTCGACTTGTAGAGTTCCCCTACCAAAAAATCTAATGAAGGTAGATCAACTAAATTTGGCTCTAATAAGTCCCTTTTAAAAAGATCGTAGACCAGATTCATAATACTAAATAAAAGTGAACCCATATTAGAATTTTTTAGTAGCAAATGATTTGCTACCTTTACACCTCTGTCTGCCCGGCTATGATCTTGCTATGATGCAACTATGAAGAAAAATAAATTTCAAATTTTATTTGCATTCTCTGTCAGTCTTTGAAATTTATGGGGGGATAACAAAAAAATGTATATGCCTTACTTTTCACAGAAAAAACATGATAAAGATAATAATATTGAAAAATTACTAACAAATAAGAAAATGATCTAATTATAAATTTTCAAAGTGTAATAAATTACAGGAACATAAGTAGCACGTATTTCTAGTGCGAGGATGGTATTAGTTGTATGATGTAAGTTACGTGTAAACAACTAGTATGAAGCTCATACTAGACCTTATACTAGACTAAACTAGCTTGGATTACAGAATTAAATTTTTAAATTAGACGCAATATTTAAAAGCTTCATTTTTATTTTATTGAATTTCTTTATTTATATTTTCATTAATACTTTTCTTGAGAGTGAGTTCGCAAATCTAAAAAAAGAAATTGAAATTGTCTGATCAATTAACAAGTCTTAACCACAAATTTGATTGACTGATCGCTATTCATTCGATTGTTATAAATTTTTGTCACATTTTTGAGTATTTTTGTATCAAAACTAAATTTTATTTTTAGCTTAAACTTTTTTTATTTAAATAGCCAATTTCTTTAATTATCGTTTTGAGTTGAAGTCGTTTTAGGTGATGGTACCTGGACGTACGGTCATTATTTACTATTTGCGGGGCATTCCATAGAAGAAAAAAACGAAGAAAAACCCAGTTTTAGAGTAAGTGCGGGTAATGTGGTATAGTTATTATACCCACCATTAAAAAGAACGGGGGGTATATTGAGATTGTCATTCCGTTTGTAATTTTTTTTTTCATATTGGCTCAAAAACCGAAAGTATATTCTGAATCCTTATGAAATTCTAAGACTATTGAGCGATGTCCGTTTGTCTGTTGTCGGCACGATAAAACCTTAACAAAAGGATATAGGTCACTGAAGTTTGGCACAAATATTCTTCATTTCTTGGAAAATGTTGGTATTGAAATCGGGCAAAATCGGTTTACATTTGACCTAGCTTCAGTATAGCCTCGTCTAGGCTAATCGCTTATTTGCTAATAAATGACAAATTATAACAGCTATGATGACAAAATTTGGTATCTGGAAGTTTTACATAGGCACTAGGCAGCATATAAAATTTAATTGAAATCGGTTCACATTTAACCATAGCTCCCATATAAAAAACTTAGGGATGCAGCCTAAATTCCACCTGAAATTCACTTAAATGCCAATAAATGATAAACTGTAATAGCTTTGGCCACTAAATTTAGCACAAGGAAGTCTTATGTGAATGCCTGCCAGTGTGCAAAATTTTGTCACAATCGGTCGCCATTTGATCATAGCTCCCATATAACAAACTTACGGAAACACAAAAGAAAAGGGGGTTTATGTCCGTCTGTCCGTCAGGTAAAAGCGCGATAGCGACTTAACGAAAAGGGCTACAGCAACAAAATTTTACAAAAGGAAGTCTTATGAGAATACCAGTCAGTGTGCAAAATTTTGTTACAATTGGTCACCATTTGACCATAGCTCCCATATAAAAAACTTACAGAAACACAAAAATACAAAAAGAAAAGACGGTTTATGTCCGTTTAAATCGTCTTAGAATTTCATAAGAATGGGGGGTATATTGAGATTGTCATTCCGTTTGTAATTTTCTTAATATTGGCTCAAAAACCGAAAGTATATTCTGAATCCTTATGAAATTCTAAGACGATTGAGCGATGTCCGTCTGTCTGTTGTCGGCACGATAAAACCTTAACAAAAGGATATAGGTCACTGAAGTTTGGCACAAATATTCTTCATTTCTTGGAAAATTTTGGTACTGAAATCGGGCAAAATCGGTTCACATTTGACAATAGCTTCCGTATAACCTCGTCTAGGCTAATCGCTTATTTGCTAATAAATGACAAATTATAATAGCTATGATGAAAAAATTTGGTATCTGGAAGTTTTACATAGGCACTAGGCAGCATATAAAATTTAATTGAAATCGGTTCACATTTAACCATAGCTCCCATATAAAAAACTTAGGGATGCAGCCTAAATTCCACCTGAAATTCACTTAATGCCAATAAATGATAAACTGTAATAGCTTTGGCCACTAAATTTAGCACAAGGAAGTCTTATGAGAATACCAGTCAGTGTGCAAAATTTTGTTACAATCGGTCACCATTTGACCATAGCTCCCATATAAAAAACTTACAAAAACACAAAAATACAAAAAGAAAAGGGGGTTTATGTCCGTCTGTCCGTCAGGTAAAAGCGCGATAGCGACTTAACGAAAAGGGCTACAGCAACAAAATTTTACAAAAGGAAGTCTTATGAGAATACCAGTCAGTGCATATTGAGATTGTCATTCATTCGGTTCACATTTAACCATAGCTCCCATATAAAAAACTTAGTGATACAGCCTAAATTCCACTTGAAATTCACTTAAATGCCAATAAATGATAAACTGTAATAGCTTTGGCCACTAAATTTAGCACAAGGAAGTCTTATGTGAATGCCTGCCAGTGTGCAAAATTTTGTCACAATCGGTCACCATTTGATCATAGCTCCCATATAAAAAACTTACGGAAACACAAAAATACAAAAAGAAAAAAGGGGCTTTATGTCCGTCTGTCCGTCAGATAAAAGTGCGATAGAGACTTAACGAAAAGGGCTACAGCAACAAAATTTTACAAAAGGAAGTCTTATGAGAATACCAGTCAGTGTGCAAAATGTTGTTACAATCGGTCACCATTTGACCATAGCTCCCATATAAAAAACTTACAGAAACACAAAAATACAAAAAGAAAAGACGGTTTATGTCCATTTAAATCGTCTTAGAATTTCATAAGGATTCAGAATATACTTCAATTTCGGTTTTTGAGCTAATATTTAGAGAATTACAAACGGAATGACAATCTCAATATACCCCCATTTGATGGTGGGTATGGCACTTCCTCTTATTTTAATGATTTTAAAACTAAAAAATAGATCTTTTAAACTTTTGAGAATTTTTCTGGATCACGCAGTTGGTCTTGAAATATTAAAAATTTTCCAATCTAAAAACAAAAAAGGCATACCACATTACCCGCACTTCCTCTTAGTTAAATGATTTCAAAACTATTTTAGAAGTTTTAAAACAAACATTTTTTAAATATTAAAAAGTTCTTTAAAACTTTTGAGAATCTTTCTGGATCACACACATGATCTTGAAAAGGCTCTGAAATGAAGGCTATATCCGTTTATGGCAATTTTTGCCAGATAGACAGAATAAAAGAAACAAATAATTTGACAGCTCAACAAGTGCGAAAGTCCCTACTGAAAGCTTCACTAAAATCTTTGTTGAAATAAGAAAAGCAAACGCTAGAGATCATTAATCTTCATTTACAACATCATGAGAATAGGAGATTCCACACTTTGGCTCAGACAAGAAACTTTTTGAACGCCAAAAATGAGTCATCCGCCATATAGTAATGATTAAATGAGTCATCCGCCGTATAGTAATAATTTGGTATTCAAGGACTTCTCTTAATTCTAAAAATAAACGATTTTCGAACCTGATAAAGTGTTGATTTATCAACTATTTTAAGCTCGGAAGTCCCTGTTAAAAAAATCTTCGTTGGACTAAGAAAAGCAAACGTAACTTTCATATTCCGTTAACTATCATATTCCACCATAAGAACATGAACTTAATGAGTCATCCGCCGTATAGTAATGAATTGGTATCCAATAACTTGTCATAACTGAGTACTAAAAACGTCGATTAAATGAGCCATCCGTTGTATAGCAATGCTTTGGTATCTAATAACTTGTCATAACTGAGCACTAAAAACGTGGATTTAATGAGTCATCCACCGTATATTAATGATTTGGTATCCCATAACTTAATTTAACTCCAAAAATCCAAAAGTTTTCTCCAAAGTTTCTCGACACCTGATGAAGTGGTTTAAAATGCTTCTCGTTATAACTGAGCACTAAAAACGTGGATTTAATGAGTCATCCACCGTATATTAATGATTTGGTATCCCGTAACTTAATTTAACTCCAAAAATCCAAAAGTTTTCTCCAAGGTTTTTCGACACCTGATGAAGTGGTTTAAAATGCTTCTTGTTATAAAGCTACCCCGAAATATAAAACAGGCTTCGAAAATCGGTGCACATTTATGCCCAAATGCAAAAGTATATTGATCTTCACGGAGTATAATTTGATAAGAAATAAAGCCGCTTTCATTAACAAATATCTATATGTTTTCTTTAATCTCGAAACATAAAAGGGAACCCTCATAATTTTATTATTTAGATTTGGAACCTAAAAGCAATCCTCAAGTCAAGATATTCTTCTAAACTCACCAACCAACAATTTTGAAAAAAAACTAAAATTTCCAAAAAATACCAATGGAACTACCCATATACCCCTTAACATTCTTCCCTTTCCCAAAACGCTTTACATAAAATTGTTAGTGGGCCAAAATCTCGTATGAACGTACTACGCTCAAGCATGTGCTAATTTAATAATTAGCTTTTTAAATAAATGTCATCTGCTTCCTTAAACCAACAAATCGTCGATCGATCGATCGATTGATCGCTCTGTAAAACAACACAAATAGAAAATGAGTAATTGCAAAGAAATTGCAATTTAGAGGCCAATTGTCTGGCAAGAGATCGTGGAAAATTTAAAGAGCTGTCTGGAGACTAAAAATGAAAACCCCAAAACAAAAGAGAGTTTAATGATCAAGCAAAAAAGAGAAATTATTTGCGAAACTCATTTACATGAAATTATATGTCAAGTTCAATGGATTTTGAACTAATTTGAATTAATTAAAATGAAATATTGCTAAAAAAAAATTACAATATTTATAAACTGGCGATCGATCGTTTAACAGAACATGATCAGCAAGATCAGCTTTTAATTTTTATTAATATATGATATTCTTAAAATCTTCAGTAATTAATTAAGTAAATATTGTTTTCTATTAGTGTCTAAAACTGTTAATTTGTTGCTATTAAAAAAAATATTTAAAGGAATAAAATTGTTTAAAACTTAAAACGCAATAGAAATTTAAAAAAAAAATTTAAGAAATTCTTCAGTTCAAAAAATGATCGAAACAGAGTAATTCTACCGATTAAATATAATTAACTCTGAATCAAGAAGAAATTTCCAAAACTCAGAGAATCGAACTTAAATTACTTAAATTTCCTATAAACTCGTATACAAACTGTTAAGGTCAAAGGCTAAGCATATTCTAGAATCACACAGTAGAGTAGAGTAGAGTAGAGTAGAGTAGAGTAGAGTAGAGTAGAGTAGAGTAGAGTAGAGTAGAGTAGAGTAGAGTAGAGTAGAGTAGAGTAGAGTAGAGTAGAGTAGAGTAGAGTAGAGTAGAGTAGAGTAGAGTAGAGTAGAGTAGAGTAGAGTAGAGTAGAGTAGAGTAGAGTAGAGTAGAGTAGAGTAGAGTAGAGTAGAGTAGAGTAGAGTAGAGTAGAGTAGAGTAGAGTAGAGTAGAGTAGAGTAGAGTAGAGTAGAGTAGAGTAGAGTAGAGTAGAGTAGAGTAGAGTAGAGTAGAGTAGAGTAGAGTAGAGTAGAGTAGAGTAGAGTAGAGTAGAGTAGAGTAGAGTAGAGTAGAGTAGAGTAGAGTAGAGTAGAGTAGAGTAGAGTAGAGTAGAGTAGAGTAGAGTAGAGTAGAGTAGAGTAGAGTAGAGTAGAGTAGAGTAGAGTAGAGTAGAGTAGAGTAGAGTAGAGTAGAGTAGAGTAGAGTAGAGTAGAGTAGAGTAGAGTAGAGTAGAGTAGAGTAGAGTAGAGTAGAGTAGAGTAGAGTAGAGTAGAGTAGAGTAGAGTAGAGTAGAGTAGAGTAGAGTAGAGTAGAGTAGAGTAGAGTAGAGTAGAGTAGAGTAGAGTAGAGTAGAGTAGAGTAGAGTAGAGTAGAGTAGAGTAGAGTAGAGTAGAGTAGAGTAGAGTAGAGTAGAGTAGAGTAGAGTAGAGTAGAGTAGAGTAGAGTAGAGTAGAGTAGAGTAGAGTAGAGTAGAGTAGAGTAGAGTAGAGTAGAGTAGAGTAGAGTAGAGTAGAGTAGAGTAGAGTAGAGTAGAGTAGAGTAGAGTAGAGTAGAGTAGAGTAGAGTAGAGTAGAGTAGAGTAGAGTAGAGTAGAGTAGAGTAGAGTAGAGTAGAGTAGAGTAGAGTAGAGTAGAGTAGAGTAGAGTAGAGTAGAGTAGAGTAGAGTAGAGTAGAGTAGAGTAGAGTAGAGTAGAGTAGAGTAGAGTAGAGTAGAGTAGAGTAGAGTAGAGTAGAGTAGAGTAGAGTAGAGTAGAGTAGAGTAGAGTAGAGTAGAGTAGAGTAGAGTAGAGTAGAGTAGAGTAGAGTAGAGTAGAGTAGAGTAGAGTAGAGTAGAGTAGAGTAGAGTAGAGTAGAGTAGAGTAGAGTAGAGTAGAGTAGAGTAGAGTAGAGTAGAGTAGAGTAGAGTAGAGTAGAGTAGAGTAGAGTAGAGTAGAGTAGAGTAGAGTAGAGTAGAGTAGAGTAGAGTAGAGTAGAGTAGAGTAGAGTAGAGTAGAGTAGAGTAGAGTAGAGTAGAGTAGAGTAGAGTAGAGTAGAGTAGAGTAGAGTAGAGTAGAGTAGAGTAGAGTAGAGTAGAGTAGAGTAGAGTAGAGTAGAGTAGAGTAGAGTAGAGTAGAGTAGAGTAGAGTAGAGTAGAGTAGAGTAGAGTAGAGTAGAGTAGAGTAGAGTAGAGTAGAGTAGAGTAGAGTAGAGTAGAGTAGAGTAGAGTAGAGTAGAGTAGAGTAGAGTAGAGTAGAGTAGAGTAGAGTAGAGTAGAGTAGAGTAGAGTAGAGTAGAGTAGAGTAGAGTAGAGTAGAGTAGAGTAGAGTAGAGTAGAGTAGAGTAGAGTAGAGTAGAGTAGAGTAGAGTAGAGTAGAGTAGAGTAGAGTAGAGTAGAGTAGAGTAGAGTAGAGTAGAGTAGAGTAGAGTAGAGTAGAGTAGAGTAGAGTAGAGTAGAGTAGAGTAGAGTAGAGTAGAGTAGAGTAGAGTAGAGTAGAGTAGAGTAGAGTAGAGTAGAGTAGAGTAGAGTAGAGTAGAGTAGAGTAGAGTAGAGTAGAGTAGAGTAGAGTAGAGTAGAGTAGAGTAGAGTAGAGTAGAGTAGAGTAGAGTAGAGTAGAGTAGAGTAGAGTAGAGTAGAGTAGAGTAGAGTAGAGTAGAGTAGAGTAGAGTAGAGTAGAGTAGAGTAGAGTAGAGTAGAGTAGAGTAGAGTAGAGTAGAGTAGAGTAGAGTAGAGTAGAGTAGAGTAGAGTAGAGTAGAGTAGAGTAGAGTAGAGTAGAGTAGAGTAGAGTAGAGTAGAGTAGAGTAGAGTAGAGTAGAGTAGAGTAGAGTAGAGTAGAGTAGAGTAGAGTAGAGTAGAGTAGAGTAGAGTAGAGTAGAGTAGAGTAGAGTAGAGTAGAGTAGAGTAGAGTAGAGTAGAGTAGAGTAGAGTAGAGTAGAGTAGAGTAGAGTAGAGTAGAGTAGAGTAGAGTAGAGTAGAGTAGAGTAGAGTAGAGTAGAGTAGAGTAGAGTAGAGTAGAGTAGAGTAGAGTAGAGTAGAGTAGAGTAGAGTAGAGTAGAGTAGAGTAGAGTAGAGTAGAGTAGAGTAGAGTAGAGTAGAGTAGAGTAGAGTAGAGTAGAGTAGAGTAGAGTAGAGTAGAGTAGAGTAGAGTAGAGTAGAGTAGAGTAGAGTAGAGTAGAGTAGAGTAGAGTAGAGTAGAGTAGAGTAGAGTAGAGTAGAGTAGAGTAGAGTAGAGTAGAGTAGAGTAGAGTAGAGTAGAGTAGAGTAGAGTAGAGTAGAGTAGAGTAGAGTAGAGTAGAGTAGAGTAGAGTAGAGTAGAGTAGAGTAGAGTAGAGTAGAATAGAATAGAATAGAATAGAATAGAATAGAATAGAATAGAATAGAATAGAATAGAATAGAATAGAATAGAATAGAATAGAATAGAATAGAATAGAATAGAATAGAATAGAGTAGAGTAGAGTAGAGTAGAGTAGAGTGATTTAACGGCGTTAAATCGCAAGAATGAGGCGTCCAATTGTCATCGTCAAATCGAGAAATGACGCGACTGCTAAATTTTTGCAGGAACTGAATTGTTGGACCGACTTAGTGGCTTGTGGCTCTTGTGTTGCTAAAACTAAGGGTCGCTGATGTCAGGATGACAGCACAATTTTTTTACATTTCATTATTTGACAGCCAATTTACTTCCTTAACTCAAATTTCCCCACCCTGTATCGGTATTTGTATTAGTAACCTTGAATAAGCTGTTGTGATGAGTATAATGAGTTCTACGCTGGAGTACAGAAGGGGTTACAATTGCTTTGGGTACCTAGACAAAATGGCTGACATTTTCTTTGCTTCCGCAGTATCACATTTGACTGCAATTTAGTTAAGTTCTAAACCAAAGTTTAAAACGGTTTTCATTGGAAAATGGGTAAAACAACCACATATTTAAAGAAATATTCTAAATTAAAAATATATTAAAATAAATGTCAAACTTTGATAAGTTGCCATAAAAAACAGTTTGTTGCCATAAAAAACAGTTTCTAAACCCCAGCCAAAAACACAAATTGAACAACCTCGTCTCAAAAAGACAATCTCATCCGTTAGACTTTAAATAACTAAAAGTTAAAATACCCTCACGATGTTATAAATTTAATTATAATAGAAACAATTTTGTTTAAATTTCAAATAATTTCAATAAAACAATAGTTTTTTAACAAGTAATAGACAATCAAATGAACAATAACTAGTACATACTAGCGATTAGTTAGTACTCGTACTAATTAACTATTCAAATAACGATCTTTCTGGGCAATTTAGACTCGTGGGGTTGGGAGGGGGAGTTTGTTAACATAATAAATTGACCCTCGCATGACCTTGTATATATCGATAGCATTAACTTAAATATAATATATAAACAGAATACAAATATCGCCAATTAATGTAATAAAATGGTTGTAATATAAAACAGAAAAAACCAAAATTATATTTTTAATACAGGCCAAGGGATCGTGTTATAAAAAATAAACTACAAATGCATTAAATTTTATATAAAAAATTTTTAAAATTTGTATTTTAACATTAAAAATATGTAAATTTACAAAAACTTATTTTTAAAAAATCACAAAATTTATATGCAAAACACACGATTCTTAAATGGCCAAAGGCAATTGAAGCAAGAAATTTTAAATAATGAAATAAAAATAACATTTTTTTAAATAACGTCAAACTTTAAAGACAATTAATAAACAAATAAAATCAAAAAACAATCCTCTTTTGGCAAAAAAAACACATTATGATATTCTGAATTGTGGTAAAAATAAGTTTTAAATTAGTTAAAAAGAATCCTCAAATGCATTTTAATTAAGACTAATTTTTAAATCAAATTTAAACACTCACGCTCACATGCAATAATTTAAACCGGAAACACCATCTTCAAACGGATATTCTATAACAACACTTTTTCTGTAGAAAAACTGTTATAGCAAAACTTTTTCTATAGAAAAACTGTTACAGCAAAACTTTTTCTATAGAAAAACTATTATAGCAACAATTTTTCTATACAAAAACTATTATACCAACACTTTTTTATAGAAAACCTGTTATAGCAACAATTTTTATATAGAAAAACTGTTATAGCAACAATTTTTCTATAGAAAAACTGTTACAGCAACAATTTTTCTATAGAAAAACTGTTATAGCAACAATTTTTCTACAGAAAAACTGTTATAGCAACAATTTTTCTATAGAAAAACTGTTATAGCAACAATTTTTCTATAGAAAAACTGTTACAGCAACAATTTTTCTATAGAAAAACTGTTATAGCAACAATTTTTCTATAGAAAAACTGTTATAGCAACAATTTTTCTATAGAAAAACTGTTATAGCAACAATTTTTCTATAGAAAAACTCTTATAACAACAATTTTTCTATAGAAAAACTGTTATAGCAACTATTTTTCTATAGAAAAACTGTTATAGCAACAATTTTTCTATAGAAAAACTGTTATAGCAACAATTTTTCTATAGAAAAACTGTTATAACAACAATTTTTCTATAGAAAAACTGTTATAGCAACTATTTTTCTATAGAAAAACTGTTATAGCAACAATTTTTCTATAGAAAAACTGTTATAGCAACAATTTTTCTATAGAAAAACTGTTATAGCAACTATTTTTCTATAGAAAAACTGTTATAACAACAATTTTTCTATAGAAAAACTGTTATAGCAACTATTTTTCTATAGAAAAACTGTTATAGCAACAATTTTTCTATAGAAAAACTGTTATAGCAACAATTTTTCTATAGAAAAACTGTTATAGCAACAATTTTTCTATAGAAAAACTGTTATAGCAACAATTTTTCTATAAAAAAAACTGTTACAGCAACAATTTTTCTATAGAAAAACTGTTATAGCAACAATTTTTTATAGAAAAACTGTTATACCGAGACTTTTTCTATAGAAAACTGGTATACCAAGACTTTTTCTATAGAAAAACTGTTATACCAAGACTTTATCTATAGAAAACTGTTATACCAAGACTTTTTCTATAGAAAAACTGTTATAGTAACACTTTTTCTATAGAAAAACTGTTATAGCAACAATTTTTCTATAGAAAAACGGTTACAGCAACAATTTTTCTATAGAAAAACGGTTACAGCAACAATTTTTCTATAGAAAAACTGTTATAGCAACAATTTTTCTATAGAAAAACTGTTATAGCAACAATTTTTCTATAGAAAAACTGTTATAGCAACAATTTTTCTATAGAAAAACTGTTATAGCAACAATTTTTCTATAGAAAAACTGTTATAGCAACAATTTTTCTATAGAAAAACTGTTATAGCAACAATTTTTCTATAGAAAAACTGTTATAGCAACAATTTTTCTATAGAAAAACTGTTATATCAACAATTTTTCTATAGAAAAACTGTTATATCAACAATTTTTCTATAGAAAAACTGTTATAGCAACAATTTTTCTATAAAAAAAAAACTGTTATAGCAACGATTTTTCTATAGAAAAACTGTTATAGTAACACTTTTTCTATAGAAAAACTGTTATAGTAAAACTTTTTCTATAGAAAAACTGTTATAGTAACACTTTTTCTATAGAAAAACTGTTATACCAATACTCTTTCTATAAAAAAAACTGTTATGCCAAGACTTTTTCTATAGAAAAACTGTTATAGCAACAATTTTTCTATAGAAAAACTGTTATAGTAACACTTTTTCTATAGAAAAACTGTTATACCAAGACTCTTTCTATAAAAAAACTGTTATACCAAGACTTTTTCTATAGAAAAACTGTTATAGCAGCGATTTTTCTATAGAGAAACTGTTATAGCAATAATTTTTCTATAGAAAAACTGTTATAGCAACAATTTTTCTATAGAAAAACTGTTATAGGAACAATTTTTCTATAGAAAAACTGTTATAGCAACAATTTTTCTATAGAAAAACTGTTATAGCAACATTTTTTTCTATAGAAAAACTGTTATACCAACACTTTTTCTATAGAAAAACTGTTATACCAAGACTTTTTCTATAGAAAACTGGTATACCAAGATTTTTTCTATATAAAAACTGTTATACCAAGACTTTATCTATAGAAAACTGTTATACTAAGACTTTTTCTATAGAAAAACTGTTATAGTAACTCTTTTTCTATAGAAAAACTGTTATACCAAGACGTTTTCTTTAGAAAAACTGTTATACCAACACTTTTTCTCAAGAAAAACTGTTATGTTAACCATTTTTCTTTAGAAAATCTGTTTTTAATCAAACTTTTTTTTTAGAAAAACTGTTACACCTACAGTTTTTCTCTAGAAAACTGTTATACCAACCTTTTTTCTCTATAAAAACTGTTATACCAACACTTCTTTTCTAGAAAACTGTTATACCAAAAAAAACTTTTTCTCTATAAAAACTGTTATACCAACACTTCTTTTCTAGAAAACTGTTATACCAAAAAAAACTGTTATACTAAGACATTTTCTCTAGAAAAACTGTTATACAAACACCTTTTCACTGGAAAAACTGTTATACCAATACTTTTTTTCTAGAAAAACTGTTATACCAAAACTTTTTCTTTAGAAAAACTGTTATACCAAGGATTTTTCTTTAGAAAAACTGTTATACCAAGGATTTTTCTTTAGAAAAACTGTAATACCAACACTTTTTCTCTAGAAAAACTGTTATACCGACACTTTTTCTCTAGAAAACTGTTATACCAACACTTTTTCGTGCATAATAAATCTTTTGCTTTCCACAAACTGTTATACTGAAGTTGTTTTTATGTTTGCAGTTAATTTTTTTTTCCTATCTGTATAATTGCATATTAATTAATTCTATTTGTTTATACTTATTTATTCGCATTAAATTGTACAATAAATAAAAGTTATGTCAGCGAATGTGCAAGTAAATATTAAAATATAAGCACGTGAATTCTACTTTTAGTATAAATATTTGTCGTAATAAATTTACATGTGTAATGAATTGTTCTGAAACATTAAATTGAATTCTTAAAAAAAAAACGAAGTGTAGGTCAATAAGTCCGTGACTTTTTGAATTTCTTAATTCTTATTGAAATTACAATACTGACCCAGTCAATGCACACACAACTGTTACTGTTGACTTCTATCGACTAATAAGCAAAACATATCGTATCCTGTCTGGGTTCGAAACAATATTTTCATATTTTAATCCATACAAAAACAATCATTGAAGTTTAAAAAATAATAAAAATCCCTAAAGATTTTTAATTGTTCGAAAAATTTTGTATCGTTTTTCAATCCGATGAAAATAAAAAATAAAAAAATCGTTTGGGATATTTATCAGTTCAAAATAATTTTCATCTTTTTTCATCCGATGAAAAAAAATTTTGATAGAAAATATTCAAATTTTATTTCTGTATTTGGTTTCATTCATCATAATGTTCTTTCATAGATTAGGCAACTCCAAAATCCTTGCGCCAGTTGCCGTAGTAGGGGGATTTCTGGCATGATTACCCCTTGCAGTAATGTTGTTTCTTTCCATGCTTAAAACATCGTGAGTGCTAAGTCGATGGGTGATGGGTTTAAAGACACAGGCCACGATTGTATAGCGAGCCGCTCGATCCGAGACTGACGCCCGCTTGCAGCCGCAACTAACATGTTGAACAGACGCTGCATTTTCGTACTTTACCAAGTACAATTATCTTAGACCCTTAGACCATATACGTTATAATCGCTCTAAGATAACTCTCTTTTATATTATCCCTGACCTAGAATCCCACACGGGTTGCTTACCGCATCTAAAACTAGGTTGCCTAGGTTTACAGGATGTACCACGAGAAGGTTAGAGTGGGAATTGGTACAGTTCTTACCTGGTAGCTAGAGACGCCAGGCAATTGCTGCATCCTCCCAGGCCCTATGCTCTACTGGGAATCAAGGATGGCAGAAGAAGAAGATTTGTAAATAACAATAAATTCAATTATTGTTGCAAATTATGTTGAAATGGTTTTGCGAGTCAAAGAAAACACACATCATTAGGACTATTAGGTTTAACATCGATGTCCTAAAACATTCCAATTAATTGGAAACATATTCATACATTCATTGTTGAAAATTTTAATATTTCAAAAATATTTTATTTTTTCAAAGTCAAAACAGAAGTTCAAAAATAAAACAATCAATAAAATATTTTTCTGTTCGGATATTTAAAATTTTCATCATGAGGGATATTTATATTTCAAATATAAATCCCTCATTTTTATTCATCGATCGAAATGAAAATAAATTTTCATCGGCAATGATATTTATACTTGATTGAGTTAAAAAATAAAACAATATTTGGTCTCTGGTTCGAACCCCATTCAATTTCTGTCATTATTAACAGCATTAACACGCTGTCGATGGAAAAAAACAATTACTATCAAAAAGCTGAAATTTGAATAATAAAATAATGTTAAAAGAGGATTTTCAAAACTTCTATGTAAAGACCAAGTAGAGGAACATCTTTCAAAGCTTGACTTAAATATGCTTTCAAGATCAAAGCGCATGGAATTCTAAAATATTCTCGCCATTTGAGCTTAACAGGTTATAAATATAGGCCATTTAAAGAAGTAATTAAGATTTCATAGTTGAAGTAAAAACTCTTGCCGCCGAGCCTGCATTTTATCCAAAAAGACACGGACTTATTGACCCGCTCTCGTACATCAAATTGTTTGAAATGGGCATTAATTCAGAAGTGGGTTAAGTTGTTGATTTATTTAATAGTAAATATTTTATTAGAAACGACACTCAGGGGATAAGTCCTTTAAATGTAGTAGATTGTGTTGGAACTAGGTTAATAGGTTATGGGAGGGAAGATTGAGTGGGTAGTTTTTGTGAAAATCGTATTTTAAAACAATTTCTTTCAGTGTAATGCTATACAAATTCAAATCCACGTAAATATTAAGAAAAAAACTCACATTAATATTTTGTTTAAAATAACTAAATTGTTATTGTGTTTCTTTAGTCGTATATTGACACAGTTTTTCTTTGTTTAAGGCCCGTCCGTCCCACTATAAAAGCGCTCCGTCCATCACTTAGCATCATCTTTTTCTCAGGCTTATCGTGAGCGTTTTAAGCAAATTAAATAAAATTTTATTAAATAAACATTTATTAAATAAAAAATTCTGTTTAATGCAAAAAGTGTGTAAACTTTTGTTTAAACGTAGGCGTTAACCGCTTTTAATTTTTGTTGTTTAAGATTTTGGAGAAATCTTTTGAAATTTTTTATTAAATCAAACATTTTTCCACCAACAAAATAAATTATTTTTATAACTCAATAATTTACATAAATTTAAATGTGTTTGCAAAAAATATATAAAAATTGTTTCTACCTGACAACAAACATGTCATGTAAAAAATGATTTGTAATAACCTCAAAATTGCTTTAAAAAAATTTATTAATGATTTTTACAAAAGTAATTTCAATAATTTTGTTTAATAAAACTTCTCCCTTATTACAGTTATAAAAAAATTATTTATTGTTTTGAATTTTTTCATTAAATAATATTAAATTTTTCCGTTAAGGTTATTATTTAATTTTTATTAAATAAATAAAATTATCGTTCAGCTTAAACCACACGAGAAAGCAATTTTGGTTTTCTAATTGATAAAAAACGCAACAAATTAAACCAAGGAACATAAATTATAAAAAAAAAATGTATAATGTTAAAGATTAGATAGAACCCCGTCAAAAAACTACTACTATAAAAACATGAAAGAAAGTCGGCCAAGCTAAACTATTTAATACCTTTCATTAGGGTGGAGCAAAAAACAACTTTTAATAAAATTCGATATGCCTTGGTTAAAAATCGATGCTCTACGTCTTAAGGTGCTCTAAAAAAATTTGTCTTCCTGGGCCAATGTCCTGAGGTGGCGCACAGGACATTTATTTCTAGGACCCATTTGTATGGGGGAAAATGGGAGTTTTTTCAGTTTTTGGTAAATTTCAACCAATAATGATATATTTTTGGCAAAACGAATAATTGAATGTAAAAGACAACTAAATCAGCTTTCATTAGAGTCATAAAAACTAAAAATCCGTGCAGTAGTTTTTAAGTTATTGCAATTAGCCCCAGAAAATTCGTGTCCTTTTCAAAACGCCTAAGGATATGCAGCAAAAAAATTAACTTTAGAGTACAGAAATTACAAAATAAGAGATTCCTTATCATCTTAAGACTAAAAGTACTAAAAAATTGAAATTTATTAAAATATAATTAAATTTACACAGTTTTTTTTTATACTGGAAAATGGTACTTTTTTAAGGGCTCACTTTTTAAGTTTTAGAAAATTTTGTTAAAAAAATATTTAAAATTTCAAAGTTTTTAGTCGGCATGTTAAAAAAGATAGATATGTAAAACAATCCAAAAAGGTTTAGTTTAATATCTCATATGGTTTCGCCGTACCTGCGACTTAAAATCGTAAAATTTCGCGAAAAAGTTAAGTAAATGTATAGTAAGTTTTTTTTAAGTTTTCTTTTGATAAATAACTAAATTTTATTGCCCAATCATTGAGAAATGTCTACTACAACTTTCTTTGATATTGGGTGAGCTTAACCCTTTTTTCATCGGGGTCAAAGGTCAAAATGTGGATATTTAGTGGCAAAAATAGGAAATGTTAAGAATTTAGTGGCGAATTTCGATCAAAATTTATATAGTAACCAACAAAATTAAAGAATTGCGCAGAAAATCGAAGCGCATGGAATTCTAAAACATGCTCGGCCTTTGGCCTTAACAGGTTGTAAATATAGGCCATTTAAGTAAGTGAACTGGTAACTAATATTAACCAAAGGCTTAAGTACGTTAGCATCTGAACCAATACGTTAGCTCGCTTCTTATAAAGAGCTCGAAAAAGAATCTGAGTTACCAGTTTTATTAATTTCTTTAAGTGCATTCATTGCCTTAAAAAAATACTTCCCACTCTATTAGAATTTATTAAGTCATTTAAGGAAAAATTATTTAAATTTTTTAAATTCAATTTAAATGCTATTTACTAAGGTCAAATACGTAATTAAAAAAAATGTCCTATTATTATACCATTCTCCACCATAGGTGGAAAGGGTATTATAAGTTTGTGCTGATGTATATAACGCATGGAAATATTTGTCTTAGACCCACCTTTTAGTATGCCAATAGGCTTAGAATCACTTTCTGAGTCGATTTAGCGATGTCCGTCCGTCCCTCTGGCTGGCTGGACCCACCTTGTAATCAAACTACAAGTCGCAATTCTAAAGATAATTTGATGAAATGGCACAGATCATTTTTTTGATAGTGATACACCATGGCTATTGAAATTTGCCAAAATCGGTCCATTATTTATGGTACCTCCCATAGGTCCCACTTCCCGGAATTGATATTTTTGACACAAATATTAATATTTTTCATGAACTTTGAAGCAAATACTGCTTATGTAAACTTAAATCACTGTAGGCAATCACTGAGGCAATTTTCGTTTAAATCGGTCCACATTAGACCATAGCTCTCATACAAACTTTTCTTTAAAAATGCACTAAATAAGGCAAAAATCACTAAAACGCTCGTAAATCGCAAAGATAATGAGAATTTTAAGTTTATTTTTTGCAAACATGATTTCAATTTGTAATCAATTTACCAAATTTCGAGATAATCGGACCACATTTGACCCTAGCTCTCATATATGTAAGTCCAAATGATGAAAACAGCTTAAATATATAAGTTTTGAGAAAATGGTTGTATGATGGCAAAATTTTGCAAATATTTGTCTTTATACAGGAAAAAGAAGACCTTTGACCTTAATGGTGAGAGGTATCGTATGGTCGGGCTTGACCGACTAGTGCTATAGTCGGTCAAGCCCGAAATTTTGGTAGATTTATGTCATTTCCCTGTGAAGACCTGATATGGGAGCTAGGGTCAATTGTGGATCGATTGTTACTAAATCTCAGTTATCGGTTTATATTTACAATATATTTGTGTCTGTGCAAAGTTTTCCGGGTATTTAATAGAAAATTAGGTACACAGGTTTCGGTTACCATAAGCAATATTTATGCTGAATATTATTAAAATACAATTAAATTTGTGGTTGTAAAGGACCAAAAACTCTATTCCAGGAAGTCATCCCTATGGGAGGTACCCAAAATAGTACTTCGATTTTGGCCATAAAGAAAAGTGATTTTCCTTGGACCAAAATATAAGTCTGTGCCACATTGCTTTAAATTATCTTTGAAGTCACGATCGACATCGTTAAATTAACTCAGGGAGTGATTCTGAGTCGATCGATATACTAAAAGACAGGGCCCGAATTACCGCATTCGATATCGATCGAAATCTTAGATATTTTCAAAACATTTGTATAGCATACTTTAAGGATAATCTTATTTATTTAAAATATGCACAATTTACTATATTTTTTTTTGTAGTTATTTACCAAAAGATGACCCATTGTAAAAGAGTTTGAAATAATATATGTCTTTAAAAACGAATCAAATTGGATATTAAAAACTTTTTGCATCGAAGTAATTTTGAACATCCCTAAAGTATACTTCACAATATTTGCTTAAAAGTCTGAGTTTTCAATCGATATCGAATGCGGTAATTTGGCCCCAGGTCTCGGATCAATATTTATATGCGTTACAAACATCAGAACAAACCCAATATACCCTTCACCTCCTATGGTAGTGAAGGGTATAATAACAATAAATTTTTTATTAGAACTATTAAATGTTCGTGTTAAACTTACCTATTTTCAATATCGATAGGATCCTATGGAAATATTTTCTTGGATTTAATGTTTTATTTATAAGCCATTTAGACGTTTTTAACAATATAAAAGAATTTTTTTTAACTTTTTTTTATTATATTATAAATATTTGTTTAATATTTGGGATTTTATTAAATTTTAATAAAAAAAAATTATTTAACACTTAATTAAACTTATAGACATAAAATAAACAAACAAAATTTTTGTTTATAAATCTAGGCTTGACGTTTACGTTTAAGTAAATTCTTTAAAACATTTCAGTAAAACACATTTTTGTTTATATTTAGATTTTTTTCTAAACAAAAAAGCAGGAATCCAAAGAAAGCTCTTCTCTAATTTCTTTATAATTGGAATAACTTTTTTTTGTATTTAGCAACCACCTGTTTTTATTGCTGTTTCTATTTTGGTTTGTTTAATTTGTTATACGTTTTTTTTTCTATTTTGGTTATTTATAAACAATTGAAGCTTTTATTGTACGTTTTCTTTTTTTTAACTTTTCTAAGCCGCGAAACAACCGCTTCGCCTGCGTGTTGAAATACAAGTGTCACTCTGTCGAAAAAAAATCACAAACTACTTTAGAAAAATTTTTTTGTTACCATCTTTATGTTTTTGTTGTTATCATTGTTGTTGTTTTTACAGTAGCTTCTCTTTTATCATTCTACTCTCTTATCATTCATTGTTCGGTTTCTTTTCTTCTCTCTTTACTTCTTACTTACTTGTTATTGCTCTTGTAGTAATTACTTCAATATAACAAAATAACTACAATAACAACAACAACAATTACAACACATGACGTTTGTAATCGTCATAATTAGCAAAAAATAAATATGTTTTTATCATAGAAATTGAATGCCGGCAATAAAACTACCGGCCACAAACAAAAAATAAACAGATTATTAACAGTGGCGGGTATATAAATAGGGTAAGGTGTAAGGAGTTAAGCTGAATCGGCTGCAAGTAAAGGCGACAAGAAGACCTTAACAATATATCAAGGGCGTTGGGTGGCAAACCTACCTACACCAACAGTCCCATCTTGAGTAGTAGCGGTACACTTTTCTCAACCCCGGATGAACAATTTATACGTTGGATGGAACACTTCAAGTCAACATTAAAAAATCCTATTGGATTAGAACCACTGACGGAAGAGCATAATGAAACCAACTATGACTGTATATTCAATGGAATTTCAGACAATCCACCAGCAATACAAGAAGTGAAGAACGCCATTAAAAACCTTAAGCGCAAAAGGCCCGGGCAATGACAATATCTCAGCGGAGATGTTTTTATGTGATGTTGAAGGATCGGCGAGACTGTGGTACCCATTTGTGCGTAAAATATGGAAAGAAGAAGCTCTATCAAACCTCCTGGAATGAAGGTATACTAGTCAAAATACCAAAAAAAGGTGACTCCAAAGAATGCAATAACTACAGAGGTATAATACTTCTTCCAATGCCGAGCAAAATACTAAGTCGAGCAATTTCCGCTACACTTCGCGAAAACCAGTTTGGGTTCAGAAAGAATTGATCTTGTGTTGATCTAATCAACACAGTAAGAGTAGTATTAGACCAATTTAATGAACTCCGCATCCCTATTTACCTAGCGTTTATCGCCTTTATGAAGGATTCGACAGTGTCAATAGGAACTATCAATGGAGAATTTAAAAAAATCAAAACATGCCAACGAAAATTCTGAACTTAATTCGGGCAATGTACGTGGATTTAAAATATCAGGTCCTAAACAAAAATAAATTGTCTAATCCGTTCGAAGTTACTACTGGAGTAAGACAAGGATGTATCTTGTCACCTATACATTTTATCCTTGTCATCGACAATATAATGCGTACGGCACTGAATACAGTAACTTGAGAACTTGGAGTACGTTGATAACGTATGTCTTCTAAACCAAAGCTCAGGTCACCATCAGAAAACCACTAACGCTATCACTGTTGAATCTCGGGCAGCTAAGCAGGATATCAATATTTCCAAGACAAAGATCAATATTTCCAAGACAAAGATCAATATTTCCAAGACAAAGATACGCTATGGCGCAAAACCGTCGACACACATCAATGTGAATAAAGAGGTTATTGGATTTGTGGGTACCTGTAATTGTCTTGGCAGTTTGGTACTTGCAAAAGATGAGGTCGACGAGGATATTGAACAACTAAGTTACGAATATATAACTCGAATGTCAAGTCCATCTTGTATAACGGTTGCGAAACTTGGAAACGCACAAATGTCAATGACAAGCGCCTACAAACCTTTGCAAACAAATGCTTGCGGAAAATTATTAACATATGGTGGCCGATTCGCATAAGAAACGAAGATCTACTACAAACCAAATCCCTGCTAATATAGAGGTATGTCAACGGAAATGGCGGTGGATAGACCATACATCTTCGAAGGCCAAATACCAACATTCCTCGAAAAGCGCTTCGTTTTAATCCACAGGAAAGCAGGTGGCTGACAACAGAGTCTGCGTTACTTGGGTGCCAGAAAATGGTCCTCTTGTGTAACATATGGTGGCCGATTCGCATAAGAAACGAAGATCTACTACAAACCAAATCCCTGCTAATATAGAGGTATGTCAACGGAAATGGCGGTGGATAGACCATACATCTTCGAAGGCCAAATACCAACATTCCTCGAAAAGCGCTTCGTTTTAATCCACAGGAAAGCAGGTGGCTGACAACAGAGTCTGCGTTACTTGGGTGCCAGAAAATGGTCCTCTTGTGTAACATGCAGAGGAGAGAAAAGAATATATCCTTGTTAGAGCCAACCAGATGCAACAATGAACGAGCCTATCTAACGAATGTTGAAATTCGAGACCTCTGATAAAACGTGCAGAAACGGGTAGACCAGATGTTGAGTCCTAAGATCAGGGGCTGGACAGTGACAGAGGAGATGACTGACAGTTTTTTCCTCCTCAATGTTATGACAGTATTTCTACAGTAGTCATTGCTTTGAAGATTAAGTCTTCTAGCATGTTATCCTATAAAGCTGTGCCCTGGGAGGAAGCATATAAGAGTACGTAGTCTATGGCGCGGTAGAAAGACCAAGACAGCGGAACGCTTACTGTCGTAAGTTGACCAATTTAGTATTGAGACTGAGCAGGTTGTTACTGTGGACCAATTGGTCTGCGCGGACCGTAATATAAACTGATTAATGAGCAATTTACAGGCTTTACCTGGTGTATTGTTATGGCCACGTACCGAAGACAGTTCAATAATAGAATGTCCCGCCATCTCATGTATGCCCGGCATTCCCGAATAAGAACGGATGTCGTAAAGACCGAAGATAGAGAGTGGATGGCGACAAGACAGTCTTTACAAAAGCGAATATCTCCATAGTATATTCAGTGGTACCTTAGCCATTTGCTCACCCTATTCTTCTGTTGACTTGATACATTTATTCCAGCGATTTTCCAACTTCTTGATCTTGTTCGAAAAGTAATTTTCCGGAAGGTCTGCAAAATACCCCTCCGTGACGTCAATGATTTCCTCTTTTTTTCACTTCATGTATACCGTTTTGCAGCGATTTCGTCCTTTAAAAACTCCAATAATGTACAGTAATACTTGCTTTTAATGGTTTTTCCTTACGCTAACTATCGGCCGCTACGGATCAGTCGTGCCGGCTTCAGTCCATTGCCGGCACTCTTCCTTTTTTCTGGTGTGTAATAGTAGATTTAGATTTCATCAACAGTTACCAATCGAGGTCAAAAGTCCGTACGATTTCGCATCAACAAGTCCAAACACTCTTTCGAAGTGCTCCGATCCCGAGGAAAATCATAAAAGATGACGTCCGTAAATCCGATGGAAAGACCAAGTAGAGGAAAATCTTTCAAAGCTTGGCCTACGAAATGGGAGAATATGCGCACAAGATCGAAGCTCAAGGACATTGGCCAGTCCTCAACCTATTCGCGCGGCCCCATTTAGATATTGTATATAAATCGCGTTTTAAAGACGCATTCATGTGTTGTCTCATAGCACCTACACCGAAGAGGCTTGGTCTATAATTAAAAGAATACAAATGGCAAATGTTTGCTATCATCAGGAAAATAGTATATAAGATTGGAAGTTTGATATAGAAGGTCGTTAATGAATTTAAGAAATAGTGTAGGACAAAAAACGGAGCCTTGTGGTTCCCCTGAATTGATCTTAAACTCGTTTGATGAGATCAGATCTACGACAACTCTTATAGTGCGATCTCTGAGAAAGTAACAAGCGCAGGAATAATTATAGAATTTAATAGGTAAGTACTTAGCGCACTTATTTAATTTTCATGAAGTGTAAATCCACCCAAAACAAACATTATTACAATAGTTAGTCTATCAGAATTGAAGGGGCGAGTATGAGAGATAAACGTAATCGTTAATATCCGCAATACTAAAAATTATCTCTTGTTTATTTCGATTCTCATAAATGATGTCGATCATGTAGAGAAAAGCTACTCAAGTCCATTAAAAACCAATTTAATAATGCTCGAACAAAAAGTCAGTAAAGCCTAAATAAATTGAATGACTATAATCGTTGTCAGCGTTATTAGTGATATGTCACTTTCGGTGTATGAAAATGACTTTAATAATGGGATGGAGGAGGATTTTTGTAGATCTTTAATTAAAACTGAAGTGAGAATCTTTTTTAAAAGTACTTCTTCTGCTGTCCTTGACTCCCAGTGGAGCATAGGGCCTTAAAAGTACTAGTCACGATCATTAGCATTTTACCAATCAGTGCAGATCTCTCTTATATGTGACTGCTTGACCTCAGGTACAAACCAGGGAATAACAAAGAAATTGAAGATCTCCAAATAGATCGGACAATGCCCAATGCAGATTATTCCTCATTAATTCATCCGTCGGCGTCACCTTTTGTAAATACCAAAATGTCCAGATAATTGAAGGTACCTGAAGTATCTGGACACTTTGGTATCTTCAAAAGCTGGCACCGATGAGAACTTATTAATAAGCGAAAATCTGCATTCGAGTTTTCCGATCTATTTGGAGATCTCGGCAAATATCAACAACTAAGTTACGAATATACAACTCGAACGTCAAGTTCATCCTGCTTTACGCTTGCAAAACTAGAAAACTCACAAATTCGGCAAATCTTAATACATGGCGGCCGAATCTTGTGAGAGATGAAAGCGATTTACCAAATCTCTGCTTCTTCGAAGCCCAAATATTAGTATTGCTCATCAAAAGATGCTGTCGTGTTAGTGCTGTTAGAATGTGGAGGAGATCAATTGTTATGCCTTACATCTCGCAATAGAGCCAGAGAGGATGCCTATGCTCCACTGGAAGCCAAAGATAATAGAAGAAGACGAATATTGACGTTTAATGGGGATGACACAAGTCTTTACGTACCAAAGAGTTCTAGTGTTAGATTTTCAAAAGCAGGGCAATGGGATATGATGATGACCTTAGTGCTAATATTTGATGAGATCAATTGTTATGCCTTACATCTCGCAATAGAGCCTTAGAGGATGCTTGAGGCCCTATGCTTCACTGGAAGCCAAAAATAATGGAGAAAGACGAATATTGAAGTCTAATGGGGATGAGACAAGTCTTACGTACCAAAGAGTTCTGCTGTTAGGGAGAAAAGGAGCTTAGTGATAATATTTGGGGCGATCATTTTACATCTCACAATAGAGCCTTAGAGGATGCAGGGCAATGGGAGAAAAGGAGCTAAGTGCTAATATTTAGGGAGATCAATTGTTATGCCTTACATCTCCAATAGAGCCTTAGAGGATGCTTGAGACCCTATGCTCCACTGGAAGCCCAAGATAATGGAAGAAGAGGAATATTGATGTCTAGTGGGGATGAGGCAAGTCTTTACGTACCAAAGAGTTCTAGTTTTAGATTTTCAAAAGCTGGGCAATGGAAGAAGTGAAGCTTTAAGGGTTTTTCGTCTTCTTGATTGTTATAACTTCCAAAGAAATTCCTAATCCTTTAGATTACTTATAAAAAAGAAGTCTATAGTCACTTTTTGACTTAGGTCATCAGATAAACTAAGATCTAAGAGCGTATCGCCGGCGTCAATTTAAGTTATTACCTTCAGATGAATCAGTAGCTTCATCATCGGTTTTCTGAACTACTAGTAGCATCTCTGGGATTTGTGCTCAAGTGGAGATTTTGGAATTTGAGTCTATGCAAAATACGCATATAATCTCTACAAGTTTCGAAACTCTCCTAACTACCTCCATGGGCTCTATTGAATTATTACAGATCCGCTGATCTATAGATAGATATACCTATGTACATTCTTTTCAGGTTCTATTTAAAATCTCTGCCAAAGAAACTCTAGTGCAAATTATTTATAATACTATTTCCATTTCTAGTCTTATTTATCTAAATTATCTTATTCTACAAATAATATCTAAATTTAGGCCAAGGAACTATAGTCTATAGAAAGAAACTTAAAAAATAAAATTGTTAGACCAAAAAACGAACAAAGTTTTATCTTAATTCTCGTAATTTAATACAATGTTTACTACGACAATATTTAAGGAAATAAATTTATTTTATTTTAATTCCCCCTGTTTAAAATACGATAAAATTAATGATGATAAAGTTGACGGCCCCGTCAACTGCGTGAAAAACAAGATGAGATTAATTTGATACAAAGAAATATGTAAATTAAAATGAAATAATGATAAATGTTTACAACTAATTGCATAACCTCAACATTTTTTAAGTGAAATTGGGATACTTGTGTTTTAAGGAACCCTAAGGGAATGGGACAACATCCAGTAAAGAAGCAGTGGTGTGGCTTCTGAATACTACTACTACTGGATACTCACTTCTGTCCGAAATAGTCAAAAGTTACACCTAGGCTGATATGCCCATATTTCCCTAGAGGGCGCGTCCCTGGATGACTGATAGGCGAATGCCTCTCACTCATGGGTGGGGAACAAGCCACATAAATAGGTGGAGAGGAACCCCTTTCCATGCGTGGGTGGTAGGAGAAAAATCAAATATCTCCCGCGGAACAAACAGGAAGTAGTGGGTTAATACTTTAAACTTTAATACTTTAAACCCCCCAAGCCCCTGTGTCAAGCGTTATCCTGGCCATTTGCTTTCGGTCCGCAGTCGGGGGTAAACGTTAGACTGTGTTTCAACAGTGGCTGGCGGATACCTTAACGCCTTAGCCAGTATCTAGTCGCTCTCACGTTATCGGAAGCTACACAGATATTAAAAAAAAAAATCGAGAAACTTTATTATATCGTAAAGTAGACAGAATGAGGTTATGTATGGAACAAGATGTCGTGTTCGTTAATTGGGTATTGGAGAGACAACATGAAAATGCTGATTTTTCCGATAAAATCATCTTCAATGACGAGGGCCATTTCCATTTCGTTCATTGGGGATTGGAGAGACAACATGAAAATGCTGATTTTGCCGATAAAATCATCTTCAGTGACGAGGCCCATTTCCATCTTGATGGCTTCGTCAATATGCAGAATTGTCGCATTTGGGATGATGAAAATCCTCGAGTGATTCACGAGAAGCCAATGCATCCTCAACGTGTCACTGTGTGGTGTGGTTTTTGGGCTGGAGGAATCATTGGACCTTTGAAAATGAGGACCTTGAAAAAAAGTCAGGTCAAGCGCAAACTGTCAATGGTGTTCGGTATCGTGAAATGATAACCAGTTTTTTCTTGCCTATAATTGAAGAAATTAATGTGGAGGGCATGTGGTTTCAACAAGACGGCGCCACATGTCATACAGCCAGAGAAACAATTCAATTGCTATATCAGTCTTTTAAAAATTGCATTCTAGTTGGGACATTTTTTTAAGATATGCCAAAGTACTCCTAGTGCCGCCCTTTGCCTTGGCGAATTTAGTTCGGCCGGGTTTTTGCTTAACTTGTGGCGGTGCATCCACCACAGCGTTCTGCCAAACTAACCGTCCCATGGAAGGTGGAGGGGTACTCGAGAAGAGATCGGCCTGGTTCTCCTTCACCACTGAAGCCAAAGATCCTGACCTGAAGACAATATCACAGTGATATCGTTCTCTGTGTCAGAATCTAGCAATATAACCGTAGAGACCTGAGTGACGGCGGTGCGGTCATGCTGACCTATCTGGGCCATCCGCATCCGAATCCAGCGAGACAGCTGCTGAGCATCGACTGCTTTCTGTGGAGTCGGTAGATCTAGACTCTTCTTTCTGGCTCTCTCCGACGAACGGAGTCCGAGATCTTGAAGGAGATCCCGTCTGAGATTGAGATGGGATCAAGCGAGACGATTTTTTTTTTAATATCTGTGTTTTATTTAAAATTTCAAAATTACATTCTAGTTGGGACACCCTTTATATTATGCTGCTCTATGAAAACGAGAGGAAGAACTCAAGAAGCACAGGCAGAGCGTAGCTAAATTCTAGAGAATTTACGGTTTTACCATTTCTTCCAGCTTCATCCAGCGAACCGAAGCAGGTAGATCCGCAGCGTCCAGTAAAGGACCTGTAGGGCGTCACTTAGCAGGGAATATGTGGAGAAACTAATTTGCACTTTGACTATGATATGAACTTTGATAATGACTTGCACTAGAAAAGTGACTTGCACTTTAAAAATGACTTGCACTTTAACTATGAAATCTCGGAAAACGACTCATTAAGAGAACAGAATGTCTGTTTCAACAATACAATGCATCGTGTTATAAATCAATAAAAACTATAGCAAAATTGCATGAATTGGGCTTCGAATTACATCCCCTTCGATAGATTTCTGTCTTCATATCTCAAGAGAATGATCGCTGTAAAGAAATTAAGTGCCGTTGAAGAGTTTCATTTTGTAACTTTTAAATTTAACGGAATTTTACCTACATTACCATAGTCCTAAAAATACAACCCTGCATAAACCTTAACAAAATACAACTCTGCAATGGTGAGTATAAAAAACTCATATGGACCATCAGCTGTTTTATTTTTTCATTCTCCGGCCAATTTTAGCAACTACAAAGAAAAATTTGTGACCAGATATTGGAAATAATTAATAAAATTGCAATAAAAAATGTCTTTCCTGGCGCGTGGCTTAAGCCTGGTGGCTCGCCAACCCAGTCTCATCAATAATGTAACAAGTAATTGAACAATTTCATTGAAAAAATGACTTAAATAACATGTGTTTGATATATATTTTTTTTAAGATTCTATGAGAGCCTTAAGTGTTACGCCACGCTTTTGTCAGCAAACCAAATTAGCTACCCAGGATTTTACAAAACTCAAACAGCTAACCAAGGAGGAACAGGAAAAGTGTAAAGAAATTTTTAGCAAAGTCAATCAACAGTTGGCTAAACATGAAGAGGGACGCATGTTTGCTGTGGTTCACTTGTGTGGCAAGCAGTTTAAAGTTACAGCCGGCGATATTATCTTAGTGGAGGGCTATTGGCCTCCCACCATAGGAGATCAAATACGTTTGGAAAAGGTTTTGTTGGCGGGAGCCAAAGATTTCACTTTGATTGGTGCTCCTCTTTTGGAGCCGGGTATGGTGAATGTTAAGGCCACCATTATCGAGAAGACCCTAACACACACAAAGACCCATTTCAAAAAGAAGCGCAGAAAGCAATATTTGCGTATTAATTTCCAAAGATCACCCAATACCATGATACGCATCAATTCCATAGAAGTCAACGGCAAAGTGGAAGAACCCAGCAAACAGCCTCTGAATGAGAATCGTGTGTTTTAGTCTTGATTTTTTTTAGTGGTAAGAAATTGATAGGAACTATAAGTTTCTTGTGCTAAAACATTTATTTTGTTACAGTTTTATTTCTATAGATTAATGAATACTTAATATTAGATATCTTTTTTGGGGTATATTGCACTTGAAATGTTTAAAAATAAAAACAATAAAAATAAACAAAAAGCGAGATGAAAAGTTAAAAAAATAAAAACAAAACTTTTTAAATTGGTATACGATTTTTGTAGCAGTTTGAAACTAGTCCCGTTTAAGGTCCTACTAATAATTTCCACGACAACATTCCAATTGGAACAAGTGGTACTTCTCTCAGACAATGAGCTGCATCCGATTCTGTTTTTAGACTCATTAAAAGGGACCTACTTTTTAACTCTGGCTCCGAACGGCAAATGCATTAGTTAGAAAAGTTTTACATAGCCTAATACTCAATAGCCAGTGGTTAGTTGAGTTATGAGGTGAACCGCCGATTTTTTGAAAAATTATTTTTTTCAAGTGAGTCTGGCCGAGGAGTAAACATGGGACCCCTGGTATGCAAGGCGGATGACTAACCTGCTATACCACAGCGGTTCACAGGGTCCCTACCATCGGGAATAGTAAAGTTTACTTAAACTGATACCATTAAACTAAGCTAGCTGAAGATTGCAGATATCACCTGATTATTTCAACCATAATATTGATGATTAAATAAAAAGAAAGCATGCTACAATCGGTTAACTTTGATACCATAAAACTTTGCTGCATGAAGATCGTAGAGTGTAGAGATCAACACTCCAACTCAGCCACAATATTGAAGATTAAATGAAAAGTAATATTATTTTAAACAATAGCTTTAAGTTCCTAGATATGTGTTAAAATATGACCCTTGGAGATTTTTGTGAATCCTAATCAAAAGCCAAAAATAAAAATCTATACACAGGCATGCCACAAATTTCGTTCGGAATGGTTCAATTCTTTAGATTGTTTCTTTTAAATTCTTCAAATACGACTAGAATGAATTACTGCTTTCAAACAAAATTGTGTTGGCTGATATGGCTTTTTATAACGAAATACTTTTTCAATGCACCTCCCTTTGATGTTCCTCCAGCTGAACGAGCTTAACAAATGTCCTCTCACAATGACGGCATACAAAACAAGGCGGTTTACATTTTGCCCTTCTGACATGAGCCTCATAGCGAGCTTTTTGTCGAAAATTATAGCCACATTGCAAACAGCTAAAACCCTCCTCGGAATGTACTGTTTTTATATGCATATTTAAATTTTGTAAATCCACAAAAGATTTACCGCAGGCATCACATTGATACACCGTGGTCAATGATGCGATTTGTTGCTCATCATCTATACGATGTGTTTGTTTCATGTGCATACGTAAAGCATAGGCGTCCACATAGCCCTTAGAACATTCTAAAATACTGCACTTATAAGGCATTTCCCCAATTTTATGAACCGAAAGCAAATGCTTTTGTAAGTGACAATTTTTGATAAAGGTCTTGCCACATTCGGGACACACAAAATCTCTTTTCTTGGGCTGTTGTTCATGTATGGTGGCTATGTGTTCTTGCAGAGACTGATTCTTTATGAAGGGTTTGGCATCACATTGGGAGCAACGAAAGATGGCCGGCCGTTCTATGCCGTGGACTGTGGTGAGATGGGTTACCGCATAAGAGGCTACATTCGATTCAAATTCATGGCACAATTCACAGCGAAAATAGAAATTGGGTATAGCACGGTGATAGGATTTGGGTTTTCGTTTACGCACCACACCAGCGCCACCTATTAGTTTCAAAGGCTCCTTCACCGGATAATTGCGTATTTTACGTTTCAAATACTGCTCTCTACTGCGAACAAAAGTTTTCTTAGGTTTTGAGGTTTTAAACTGACTTTGGTATAATAAAGCGGCAGGATTTGTTGTGGGGTTTATGATTAAATCATCTTCCTGTGTTGGCATTTCTTTAATTTTTAAACGTGATCTGCGTTTACGTTTTGCCTTTTCGGGGCAAAGGTCTTCTTGCGGCAGCAGAGTACGTCTAAGATTATCTGCTTCTTTTGTTTCCTCATGAAGAGAATTCTCCAATATGGATTCGACCAACATTTCCGGTTCAATAAAAAAGTTTTGAACAAACGTCTGTGAATCCTCCGGCTGTACTTGTAAATCAAACTCTTTTTTACATTCTAAAGCTGGTAACCATTGAACTTCTTGTGCTAGCTCCTCCTCCTCCTTATCTTTCCCCACAAGATTTCTTTGGTTTAATAACATTTTATGAGACTCCTGGCATTTTTGTATGATATTGTCAGCCTGTATGATGGCTTCGGCACATTCTTTGCATATTAAAGCATCCGGTTCATCAAAGGAGGATATCTAATACACAGTAAAAAAACATTGATTTTTCTCATTAATTATCAATTATTATACCATAATTTGGTGCAGCACCCACTTACCACCACCCCACAGATGTTTTCTATGACACTCGGTAGGTATTTCTGCTGGACATGTAGATATAGAGACGTATTTGTAGATTCCTTTTGCAAACAAATGCGACAATAGTTTAATAACTCTGTCATTCTTTGCGTCAATGATTCTGTGGTCTTTGATTTTGTGGCTATATCTATTTCAAACCGTTTTTTATTATTGTTAAAGTGGGAGAGCAGAAAAATAACAATAATATTTGGTGATGCTGCCGGACTGTAATTAGGATTCTAATAAGAATGTATATAGTTTTTAACAATTGGGCAACGCAGAAAACAGAACAGCTCTTTCGTTGGGTAGCCAGATGGTTAATTTCTTTTGCTTATAACGGTTGATAAAGTAGCCAGATGTATGATTTCGTCCCACTTTAGGAATTGGAGTAAAAAACACCCCAAGCAACGGTTCTGATTGGTCTTAACTTGGTAAGCTCAGACTTATCTTGGTTATCCTTCATTTCTTTCTTTTTTAATATCAAAATTAAGTTGGCGGTGCAAAAACACTCAAAATGAGAGGTTGATTCACAGAATTGAAAAAGTATTTATAATTTTAATGAAAGAATTTTATTCCGTTATGCTGTTCGACTTATGCCTTCTCATAAGAAGTCAACACTCGGTGGCGAATACAAATTTAAGCCGACTTATGAATTCGCATAAAAAGCCAACAAACGATTGATCCTTCATTTCAACTGTTAACACTGACCTCCTCGTGGTCGTGGGGAACGACCTTAACACCCGTTACACATAAGAACGAAAAACAAAAAATGGGTTGGGACGTCGGGCTGGTAGCCCAGTCCTAGAAAAAAGCAATTGGCATGAAAAAGCTAAAATTAGAATAAAAACGGCTCCTAATGTTAAAAAAGACGTCCGAAACATCGATGGAAAGACCAAGAGGAAAATTTTTTAAAGCTTGGCTTACGAAATTGGAATTGACCTTAACAGGTTGTAAATAAAAACCATTTAAATAAGTAACAAACACCCAAGGCTAAGAAATTTACAAAATGAAAAGACTATAAAAAATAATTTAGCCAGTCAAGCCTGAACTTCAATTACACTGGTCCACAGTCAAAATATTACATTAAACTCAAACTATTTGTATACCCTTTATGACTTATGGTAATGAAGGGGAAAGCTTTTCAAAGCGTAGGATCGAAAATTTTTAAAAATAACGCTATTTCTAAACTATTTTATTTTTTTTTTATCTGTAATACTTAATACTATAATAACAAAACAATTTAACTTTTAGTTAGCTTAAATCCGTGGCTTGGTGCTAAAAGGTCCAATGTCAGTTTTCGGCTATTTTGAGTTAATCATTGCATTAGATTCCCTTTTTTAACCTTTTTTATTTATCTTTAACATCTTATCTCTAACTTAACTCAGAAAAGTTTTATTAGGGTTTTTCTGTGCAATGTTACTATGAATTTATATGGAAAATAAAAACTTTAAATCAAATTTTCTCAAAACTATTTTTTTGACATTGGCCCTTTTAGCACCAAGCCACAGAAATTAAAATATATATACGAATTAACATGGGCGAAACTTTTTTCGATATTTTGATAAAAAAAAATATATTAACATTTTTTTAAGGCAAATTTTATAGAAAATTTTATGATAAAAACAAAATTTTAAACAAAAAATGTTTATATTTTTTTTTGGGATGTGTTAAATGTTTTTAGTAGACTTATAGTCTAGTCCGTAACGTTCCATTTGGGCTTCTGGTATAGAAATATTTAAGATAGCAATATACAAATATTCAACTACCTTCAGCTTCCAGGGCTTTGGGCTTTATTTTTATGAATATCCAACAGATGACGCTTTAAGTGAGAATCCTTATTGAAAAATTTACCACATTGCTGACACAACACCCTTTTCCGGGGTTCGTTCCGATGAACAAAAGCTATGTGATTATACAAAGATTGATTCAATTTAAAGGGTTTAATATCACATTCGCTACAGTAGAAAATTGCTGGTTTCTCGATGTTATGCAGTACCTTAAGATGATTTTTGGCAAATAAGGCCACATTTGTTTCGAAAGCCTTGCATAATTTACAGGAAAAATTAAAATTTGGTATTGCTCTATAGTGAGATTTAAATTTACGTTTTCTTACGATCACTCCCGGATCACCGATTAGCTTTAGAGGCTCCCTCATCGTATTATTGCGTATTTTACGATTAACATAGATTTCGGGATCGCGTACATAAACCTTTTCGGCCTTGGGTTTGATGGCCCGTTTTTTATACAGTTTTTTTTCTTGAGATTTTTCATTTTTTGTAGAAAGAGTATCTTCCGTTGCATAATCAGCTAAAGAGCCCTCATCCAGTACAGATTTAATTTTCACTTCAGCCTCTTTTAAAACTTTAGGTAAGAAGTCTAATTTCGAGGCCGTTATTTTGTCTTCTAAGGGTTTTTTAAAGTTCTGTTTTTTGTTTTCATTTAGGTGATTACTGGCAAAGTGCCTTTGCACCGACGCTTGACTTAGGTAAGGCTCGTGGTTACATTGCGAACAATAGAAAACAGCAGGTCTCTCAATACCATGGACGGTGATCAAATGTGACTTTGAATTTGTGGGATAATTTGATTCGAACTCACTACACAGATGACAACGAAAATAGAAAGGATTTAACTTTTTTAAGAGTTTTGTATCTATTGTTTTATATTTTCTGGAATTTTTACTTCTGGTTTCCTGGATTTTTATATGTGAGGTCTTATCTGTATTTTCGGTCAATGAAGTCTTTCTTTCATTATCAAGTAGCTCAAGCCAACAATTTTCAAATAATGGTTCCGACGGTTTTTCAGCATCATCATCTAAAGAAATTACTGTTTTTAATGATTTTGTTTCCACAATTTTGAATTGTGTGGGCTGTTTATGTTTAGTCTCTTTGCTTTCTATATTTGAAGGCTCATCATTTGTACTATCGGCCAATGTCTTCTTTATTTCCTTATTAAGTGGCTTAAGCAAATAATTTTCCAGGATAGGTTCTGTAAGGTTTTCAGCTCCTAAATCCAAATCAGTTTCCGTTTTTAACTCCAACGTTGATAAGACCTTGTCAGCTGGACCTATAAAGGAATTGTTTTGTTTCATTGGAATCAGATTTTGTTGCAAAAGTGTTTCATGTGATTTCCGGCATTTCTGTATTATATCATTGGCCTTTATAATAGCCTCTGTACAACATCGGCATATAAGAGCTTTTGGCTCCACATAGTTGGATATCTAGGATACAAATTTTAATATAGTAAATTCCAAAGCATCTGAAAGGACGGACATCTTACCACAAGTCCACAAATGTTTTCTATGAGACTTGGTAGGTAAATTTGTTGCACTTGTTGATAAAGTGAAATATTTGTTCGTTTTGTTTTCAAACAAACTCGACAATAGTTTTGCTGGAACAAGTCTAGATCAGGTGAACTGCACCGATTTTTTTGAAATTTTTTTTTCTGATAGGGACATTAAATAGCTTTTGTTTGAAACCCTTTTTATGGGCAAGAAACTTTTGGTTTGGGAGATATAGTGGTTTAAAGTTCCTAAATATAAGTAGGTATATCTCTCTTAATGTTGGACCGATTGGGACAATATGTATGTCAGGTGAAAGTGCATCGAAATATCTTTCAGATAAGGTAATTTATTTTGTCATTTATTAACCCATTAAGGAACCATCAAGAAAAATAATAAATTTTATCCTTAGTTTTTTATCAAAAATGTCCATATCTCGAAAACTGCTCGATATAACGTAATTGAATGATACAAAGATTTAAGTAGTCAACCTTTAAGGCTTTCATCTGATACTAATAGCTGGCTCATATCCCTTAAGATAACAAAGATATTAAGGTTCAAAGTTGATTTTTTTTTTTTATATTTCATTTTTAAAGTCTAGTTTAATTGAACTGCACCGATTTTCAACATTTTTATAGCCCATTAAGAACTTTCAATTTTAAGAACAAATTTTTGGTAAGAAACTTTTAGTTTAGGAGGTACAATGCTTTTAATTTTCAAAATATCAATCCATTTATCACTCTTAGTATTGGATCGATAATTTTGTTCATTTTTTATTAACCCATTAAGAAACTATTAACAAAAATATTTATTTTACTATTGGTTTTTGTAGAAAATGTCTAGTATCTCAAAAACCCATCAATATGACGTAATCAAATGAGATATAAATTTAAGTATATAACATATTAAGCTTTTATCTGATACTAATAGTTACCGCAAGTCTTTTAAGATAACAAACATGCAAAGTTTTAAAGGTAAATATTTTAATATTATTTGTTTGAAAATGTAGTAAGCGCCGCAGGCGAAAAATTATTTCAAAAAAATCGCGCGATTTTTTTGAAATAATTTTTCAAAATAATTTGTTTTTTTTAACCATTAACCATTAATGTTCAACAAAATTAGGAAGCGCCGCAGGCGAAAAATTATTTCAAAAAAATCGCGCGATTTTTTTGAAATAATTTTTCAAAATAATTTGTTTTTTTTAACCATTAACCATTAATGTTCAACAAAATTAGGAAGCGCCGCAGGCGAAAAATTATTTCAAAAAAATCGCGCGATTTTTTTGAAATAATTTTTCAAAATAATTTGTTTTTTTAACCATTAACCATTAATGTTCAACAAAATTAGGAAGCGCCGCAGGCGAAAAATTATTTCAAAAAAATCGCGCGATTTTTTTGAAATAATTTTTCAAAATATTTTGTTTTTTTAACCATTAATGTTCAACAAAATTAGGAAGCTCCGCAGGCGAAAAATTATTTCAAAAAAATCGCGCGATTTTTTTGAAATAATTTTTCAAAATAATTTGATTTCTAACCATTAACCATAATAAAATTATAGTAAGTGATTTATAGTGATTTATTTGTTTTATTCCATTTGCCTATAAAGGATCTTTTTAGAAAAATTTTTATAATAACACAATGAATGAATTTAATAATAATAATAAATATATATATACAGGTATGTTCCAGAAAAGTAGTGGTTTAAAGTAAAATTAAGTTTAAAAAAGTTGACTTTTTGTTTTTGATGTTCTACAGAAGTAGTGGTTTGCTGTTCTATTTTTCTTTTAAAATTAACTTTGAAAGTAAAAAGTGTTTAAATTTCACGTTAAACATTGAACGTATTTTCAAAATACTTCTTTTTCTATAGAAGTGAATAGAAATGAAACGTAGAAATAATGATAATAACAACAATAATAATAATAATAATAATAATAATAATAATAATAATAATAATAATGATATAATATAATAATAACGATAATAATAACAAATAATAGTAAATAATAACAATAATAGAATAACAATATTAATAAAAATAACAATAATAATAATAATAATAATAATAATAATAATAATAATAATAATAATAAGAATAAGAATAATAATAATAATAATAATAATAATAATAATAATAATAATAATAATAATAATAATAATAATAATAATAATAAGAATAATAATAATAATAATAATAATAATAATAATAATAATAATAATAATAATAATAATAATAATAATAATAATAATAATAATAATAATAATAATAATAATAATAATAAGAATAATAATAATAATAATAATAATAATAATAATGATATAATATAATAATAACGATAATAATAACAAATAATAGTAAATAATAACAATAATAGAATAACAATATTAATAAAAATAACAATAATAATAATAACAAATACGTTCAAAATGAACTATCAAAAAAATTCCTCCTCCCCTGAACTTTCTGTTACAGGATCCTCATCTTCCTCACCACAGCTCTCAGACAGCGAGCCATCGTCATCCGGATCCAACGAAATTGGATCCGGAGGAGGCTTTAGAGGGTTATACAGCATGCCCGCAAATTTTAGAAATTCGAGGTAGGCATTACAGCCATTGGCCTTGCACCACCTCAAAAATATAAATTTCTGAACATATCCATTATAAAAGGTCTTCCTCCGGTTATACTCCGGAATGGACCTTTTTAAATGGCGCCATAAACCCTCTATGGTATTTGTGTGCTGTCCCGATTCACTATCTTTGAACGATATGGAATGGTTAACTTTGTAATGAGTGTAACCATTCTCCGATAGTGAATCGTACGCCTGAAAATAAATTGAAAACTTGTAAAAATGAAACAAAATGTTATTTCAATAGAGTAAATTACCTTCCAGAAATCGCTGACTATGATGGAGCCGGGTCTTATAAACCTCTTTATAAGAGGTAAAAGAACCCGGCGACTGCGATTTCTGACGGGAAGCATAAAACATTTCCCGCTTTCCCGTTCTACCCCACCAAACACCCATTGGCCTTCAACACGGTGACCTCTGTTATATTTCCTCCTGCCGAGTTTTGTTTCGTCTATTTCAACTATGGTGCCTTCCCCTCCAATAATTAAATTGGTTTGGAAGGCACCATATAGACAGACTTCCCGGCAGAAGGAATTGAAGTCCACCGCTGTTTGGTGGGCAATTCCAACTTCGTGTTTAATAAAATCCAATTGCACATTACGTACCCATAGGTACGTAAATAACATAATTTTATATATTGAAAGCTTGGATTTTTCAAAAAATGTCTGGGTTCGAATACTGCGGAATGCCCGGCATTGCTTCTTTTTACTGCAATTTTTGGAATATTTTTCCAGGCATCTTAAATTTATGTTAATTGAAAAAGTTAATTGAAGAATATAAACTACTGTGGTGAATTTCAAATACCCACCATCAACAGGAAATGTTGCACTGAAATTTCTGTATATTTTTATGAATTCTAAAAATATATCTTATATAAACAAAAATCCTACTTACTTAAAGCCCATTCACATTATCAATTTTGATGAGTTATCAATAATGAAAACAATTTCGAAACTTTACATTTTGATTTTCTGGCATTTATTGAGTTTTGAAGCAAACATTTTTTGCAATTTGTGTCAAAAGTTTCAAAAACTATCCAATAGTAAATTTTACAACCTTTAAGCAAATCCCAAGACTGCATTTTCAAATTGTTGGTAAATCTTTCAATATTTTACAAGTTTTCGCAATAGTTTTTAATGAAAACACGAATGTTAGTAGTTTTCGATTTGTATGGCAAAACTTGTGTTTTCAATTTTGTTTATATTTTATTCATATTTTATTCATTTATTAAAATTAAGTAGATTTAGTTTTCATTTTAAAATAATATCGAAAACACAAGTTTTTCCATACAAATCGAAAACTACTTACATTCGGGTTTTCAATGAAAAGAAGTCTGAAAACTTATAAAATATTAAAATGTTTACCAACTCTTCGAAAATTTAGTTTTGAAATTTGCTAAAAGGTAGTAATTTTGGGTATTTTGACACAAATTTTTGCTTGAAAACTCAATAGTTGTTTTCATTATTAAAAACTCCTCAAAATTGTAAATGTGAATGGGCTATTAGAAACAAAAACTACTTTAACGAGTTTTCAAGCTTAATGTGAATGAGCTATTAATTTTCACTTAATTTTTATTTTAACTATTAATTTATCAAAGTGTGCTATTGTTCTGGAACGGCAAAAATAAAGCAACCAAAAAACCCAAATTAAGCAAATTTCGGCACTATGGGTTTGGGGTTATCGCACAAAATAAAATGCAATAAAGCCAATATGGGGTTATAGCACAAATTTTAAATTTTAAATATGGTATTATCTCACTTATTTGAAGGGAATAAACTCATATTGTATTATTAGACATTTGTATGCAAATGAAACCAAATGATTTTGTAGGGTGTACGAATTAGCCCCCACGAACAGTTATAAATTAAAAATTTTATTTAATTTCTTTAGTTTAAATCACTTATATTCCGCATTTCGTAAAAGGGGAAACCAAGAATTATACGTTTAACAAAATATAACTATATTATTATTCCTAACAAATGAATATGGAACATAATTCAAATTTTGTGATACAAAATTTTTTAATTATGAGGTTATCGCACAGAAAAAAGTGCAATAAAGCCAATATGGGGCTATAGCATAAATTTTAAATTTTTAATATGGTACTATCGCACTTATTTGAAGGAAATAAACCCATATGGGACTATAACACATCGCTGGTGTTATAAAGCCAATATGGGGTTATGGTATATGGGATTGCAACACGGCGCCACTCAAAATTATATATGTATCTGCCCACAAATACATCACGCATCATGCCAAAATTTGCTTAGTTTGGGTTTTTGGGTTGCTTTATTTTTGTCGTTCCAGAACAATAGCACACTTCGATAGAACATGTTGGAAACTGCTCCTTATAATTTTTGATGGTGGGTATACAAATTGAAAAAAACTCATTTCACTTACCTCCACACCCATCCATCTTTCTTGTTTTCCTTCACCAGCTTGAAGAGATGACCATTAGGGCACTTATATTCTCCCGGTTTTGGTAGAAGTTCCCACTCTATCAACTTCCCTAGGCCATCCTCCGAAATTTGTTCACTTTCATGGTTATAAAACCATTCGTAAATGTGGCACATCTTAATTTCCATTTTTTTTTTAAGTTTAATTTTTCAAAATTTGTTCTTATTTAACAAAACACTTTGAATTTAATAACGGTATTTTTTGGTTTTCTTTATTTCTTTTTCGTAAGAGTTGCCATATAAATTTTATTGATAATACATTTATAATATGGCATCACTCATAAAAAATAAACAAAGTCCCGTTTCACACTTCATCAGTTTTTATTTAAATTTATTTTGAACCTGCATTCACGTTCACACACGAACATTTTCTTCATCAGAAGATTAAAAAATGCAAATTTAACCCTTAATATCTTTGTTATTTTAAACTAAAGGTTTATTGACAATAATGTTTATACTAATATTCTTAAAATTAAAAGTTCTTTATATACAATTAAACTAGACTTTAAAAATAATATATATAAAAAAATCAACTTTAAACCTTAATATCTTTGTTGTCTTAAAAGATATTTGCTAATTATTAGTATTAAATGAAAGCTTAAAATGTTGACTACTTAAATCTATATGTTATTGTATTACGTTATATCGGTCAGTTTTCGATATGTGAACATTTTAGCTAAAAAACCAAGGGTAAATTTAACATGTTTCTTAATAATTTCTTAATGGGTTAATTAAAAGTAAAAAAAGTTATATAATTTGAAAGACATTTCGGTGCACTTTCACATGACATCCATATCATTACTATTGGTCCAAAAATAAGAGTGATATTTCGTTTTATATATCGGAACTTTGAAGCACTATATCTCCCAAACCTTAAGTTTCTTGCCAACAATTTTTATACTAATGTTCTTAAAATTAAAAGTTCTCTTTATGGTTTAAAAAAATTTTTAAGTTCGGTGCAGTTCACCTGAACTAGACTTTGGAAATGAGAGATAAAAAAATCAACTTTAAACCTTAATATCTTTCTTATCTTAAAAGATATGCGGTAACTATTAGTATCAGATAAAAGCTTAATAAGTTAGATACTTAAATTTATATATCATTTGATTACGTCATATTGATGGATTTTTGAGATATGGACATTTTTGTACAAAAACCAATAGTAAAATTCAATATTTTTCTTAATAGTTCCTTAATGGGTTAAAAAAAATGAACAAAATTATCTTACCTGAAAGATATTTTGGAGAACATTCACATGACATACATATTGTTGCAATCGATCCAATATTAAGAGTAATAAATCGATTGAAATTTTAAAAATTAAAAGCACTGTATCTCCTGAACTAAAAGTTTCTTGTCATAAATTTGTTTACCAATGTTGTTACAATTGAAAGTTCTTTATGGGCTATAAAAATGATTTAAATCAGTGCAGTTCAATTAAACTAGACTTTAAAAATGAAAGATAAAAAAAAAATCAACTTTAAACCCCAATATCTTTGTTATCTTAAAAGATATCAGCTAATTATTAGTACCATATGAAAGCTTAAGAGGTTGACTACTTAAGTCTATACATCACTGGATTACGTTATATCGGTCAGTTTTTGCGATATGGACATTTTCGCTAAAAAACCAAGGTTAAAATTTAATATTTCTTGATTAGTTCCTTAATGGGTTAATGAAAGGTAAAAAAGGTTATATCATTTGAAAGGTATTTTGGAGCACTTTCACATGACATATATATCGCAACTATCGGTTCAAAATTAAGAGTAATAAATCGATTTATATTTCGGAACTTTAAAGCACTGTATCTCCTAAACTAAAAGGTTCTTGCCAAAAATTTGTATACTAGTGTTCTTAGAATTAAAAGTTCTTTATGGGCTATAAAAATTTTTAAGATCGGTGCGGTTCACCTGAACTAGACTTAAGCCGTTTTGCTTTTCATCCATTACTTCTTAATTCTTTATGTTTTGAAAATTCATTTATATTTTTTCCGATTTGTTTATTTTTGACGAAGAAAACAGGAATAAAACATTTAAGTATTGCCAGACAATGTCAAGTGTTAGCATTGCCAGATATTTTAAGTAGTTTCAAGGTTGAGTAGCCATATTTTTTGGAGACATTTGAGGTAGAAAACGGCAAATAACAAGAATGGCTTGCGATGAAGCTCAATGGCATAGAAAAATATGAAAATATACATTACTAATGTGTTCAGTTATCTAGGGACTACAAGAAGACTAGTTCCAGTTGATGCACCGCTTCAATGGGGGAGTCCATAAGAAATATAGGATTAGGGGAGACGGGTTTGCTGCAGATTGGAAAAGATGTTTGGTATAATGTAAACTTTCTTGTATGATATCACTCACATAGGAAGGAAGGTCATTTCTAACTCATTTAGATGGTGGATCGAATGACCCCTTTGAAAACATTCCAAGTGCAGCATAATTTGTAGGGTTTGTAATTTCCCTAAGTGCTGCTGGGTAGCGACTTGAGGACTTTATTGTTACTGTCTAATTTATTAACAGAAGTCGTGAAATCTTTATATATTTAGATGTACAACATCGCTGGCCACCACGCTCTTCCATCTTTCGGGCAGCGCAAGAATACCGCGCTAAAAAAATTGGTCATCATTTGAAGTGATCCACGAATCGATCGAATTTTTTTCACATTTTAACGTTACCAAGTATGTCTTGAACACTTTCGTAACATGGGGTTGAGCATTGTCATGCTTTAAAATCACTTTATAATGCCTGTCGTTGTGTTGCGGCAGTTTGTCTGTCAATGCTCCGCTCAAACGCATTAATTGCTTTCGAAAATGATCGTCTTGATTATTTTAGTCCATTTTATCAACTCAACGCCGTAAATTTTTGATTTGAACGTCGACGTGGAAGCATGGATGGGAAATCATTATGATTTTCTGAGCCTGGGATTATCGTAATGAACGTATTTTCTGTCCCCAGTCACAATGCAAGCAAAAATTCCTTACATTTGCCTTGCAAGTAGCTGGCCAAACAATGGCCGTTCAATATCTCTATGCTTCAACTAATACGGCAACCAATTTCATTGCTTCTGAATCATTTCAAAGTGTTTTAGGCGATTTTGGACGGCTTTTTGGGTCACTCCCGATCTTCGACGTTAAAATCACCATTCTTGAAGCATTGAAACCAAACTCGGAGCTTTTTTGCGTTAATGGGGGCCTTACCATAGGTATTTCAAAGCATTAGGTGAGCCTCAGATTTCTTTATATTAAAGCAGAAAATTAAAACCTCATACAAATTAAGGGAATTTAGCTTGTAAGCTAATAAAACCAAAAAATGTTTGCAAACGCACAAATCAGCAATTTGAACATTATTAGTATTTTACATTGGCAAAAGCTGCCCTTTTTACTGTTCGGCCCACTCACAAGCAGTTTTGAACGACCACGTGTTAAATCCGACGATAACAATTAAGACGAGACAGATTTTTTTATAAACAGAATTTAGATAAAACAAGTAAGAAAGTGCTATGTTGGTCAAGCCTGACTATACGTTACCCTTCACCACTAAGATCAAATATACTCTTTTTCCTGTATAAAGACAAATATTTTTTTTTTTTTTTTTTTTTTTATAAAATAGTATTTATTTACAAGTTTAAAATATATAAGGTACAATGTTATGGGATTTTACTATAAAGTACTACAACAATAAGAGTCTTATAATTAAATTTACAAAACTAACAAATAAAAAAAAAGCAGTCTTAAGGAAAATTGCTCATAAAACCTTTATGATCTCTATAGAAGTTATAATGAAATTTGTTAGGTAATGCCTAAGTTGATTCATTCTTAATGAATGAATCTTAGTCATTACCTATTAAATTTCTTATTGTTTCAAAATTAGACAATCTGCATTTATTATTAAATGACAGTGTCAGTTCCCTAGCAAACGAGTTTAACATCTTATGACCAAAGTTACTGTGAAGTAAGTTTGTCGGAAACCTACGGCGAAGACCATGAATTATTTTTAAATTCTTATTTTGAATAATTTGAAGCTTTTTGGTATGGGTTTTGGCAGTTTTATGAAACCAGACTTGACAGCCGTAGGTCATAATTGGTCGAATACACATCTTATATAGCAAAATTTTGTTTTTCATATTGAGCTTAGATCTCCTATTAAGTATAGGAAATAATGCGCGACCGCACTTAATGGCTTTCTCACCTATATGGTTAACATGGTGTTTAAAAGTTAATTTCTTATCTAGAACAACGCCCAAGTATTATACTTCACTTCAGATTTTATTGGAATAACAATTCCGCGGCAGTACATAGTATGCGAGGGGATACGTTTTGGTGACTTATTATATGGAAAAATAATGGCTTGGGTTTTATCATCATTGACTTTAATTTTCCATTTAATAAAATAATTCTGACTTGAATTTAAGCTCTCTTGCATTCTTTTAACTAATGAGTTTGATACTTTACCGCTACAAATAAAAGCACTGTCGTCTGCATAAAATGCAGCTTCCTGATTCCTACGTGCCGTAATATCTGACGTATATAGCGAATATAGCGTAGGTGATAAAACTGATCCTTGCGGTAGACCCGCAGGTATACACATTTCACTGGACATGCTGCTATCAAGGTTAACTAAAAATGAACGCTTGTCTAAAAAGCTTTGGATAATTTTTTGCAAATATAATGGAAAACTAAAGTTGTTAAGTTTAAACAATAAGCCATTATGCCATATTGTGTCGAAAGCTTTTTCTATGTCCAGAAAAATAATACCTGTACTTCTCCGATTTCTTTTATTATTTTCAATAATATTAACAACACGCTTCAGCTGATGCACTGTAGAGTGCTCTCTGCGGAATCCAAACTGTCGTTTATTAACGATATCACGCTGTTCTGAGAATTCAACAATTCTTTTGTGGATTATTTTTTCAAATACTTTATCCAGTAAACTCAATATGCTTATTGGCCTATAGCTGGAAGGCAATTTAGGATCTTTTCCGGTTTTAAAAATTGGAATTACCTTTGCCTTTTTAAATGCCAAAGGGAAGTAACCATTTTTCAAGCAGTAATTGAATAGTTTGGTTAAAGTTTCAAAGAAATAATCGGGCATATTTTTTAGAATAATGCTATTAATACCGTCTAAACCAGGAGCTTTATTATTTTTTAACGAAAAAACAAATAATTTCACCTCCGCTGAATCAGTGAGTTCAATGTTGTCATTGTCAGTAAGAACTACATTGTTTAGTTCGTTGACATAATTTGAAACTACATTATCTAAAGATGATGTGTTATTGTTAGTAATATTATGATTCCTACTAAAAGCATCCGCTATTGTCAACGACTCTTGAGGCGGACTCCGTGGATGACTGACTGGCAACGCTTGGCATGGTGACATTTGCCTGGCTAAGCCGGTAGAGGGCGTGCGGTCCACCAAATCAGCCACCCACAAGTCGTTAATCAAAAAGAGATTGATACCAAATGTCAATCTCTTTTTGATTAACGACTTGTGGGTGGCTGATTTGGTGGACCGCACGCCCTCTACCGGCTTAGCCAGGCAAATGTCACCATGCCAAGCGTTGCCAGTCAGTCATCCACGGAGTCCGCCTCAAGAGTCGTTGACAAAAATGGCGCCCAACAATGGGGGCCCGAATTTCGGGTTTCCCTATATCCACAGTCAAATATATTACTCTTTATTTGTCATTGAATAAGGTAATCAAATCCAGCGTAAGTCATACTGATCCACATCAGTCAAGGTTGATCAGTATTTGCGACGCTGGAGTTGTTAACTTTATTGAATGAGAAATAGAGAGGCCTGCTATTGGTCTTTTATCTAGAACTCTTGTAAGTCTCATCATCTGAGAATTAATATTCTGATAATGATAGCTACATTGTTCTAGAGAAAAGAGCAACAAGCAGGATATACTTAAAATTTAAAGTCAAAATCAATAGCCCAAAGGCAAAGTTTTCAAAACTTAGATTTTTAACGGATAAGTCGTGGAATAAAGCTATTACAGCTTATTCCATTGTCGATCCGTTGAAAGCCTAAGCTTTGAAAAACTTTGTCTACCAGCTTTCCCCCATTTCAATTCCCAGTTCCTATTTCAAAAACATAAATCAAATTTTAAAATAGATCCCTGGCTGTTGTCAATGGTTCTATTTTTCTGGTTCCTACCCTTACAAATTGTTATAAGCTCACTACTAATAATAAAATAAATATTATAAACTACGTCAATATAAATAAAAAATTAATAAAAATTTTAATTTCAGCTTGAATAAAATTTTGGCAAGTCATAGTAATAGTAAATTACAATAAAATTATAAGAAAAATTTAATAGGATAGATAGCTATAAATAGTATGGTAGAAACTAGAGCAAGTAAGATGCAAGGCGATTCCGCTTCTTCTTCCTCTAGGCCGATCCTAGGAAGGGTTCCTTCTAGCACAGCAGCTACAACATCCGCAACAACAACATCAACAACCACGATTACAACATCCACAACAGCACCGATTATGGCGAATGTGGTGCATCCTGGTACACAGCCTTTGGACCAGATCCCACTGCTAGACACCAGCATCAGCTCTCCTAGCTACAGCAGCTTAACAGCCCAAAATGTGCGGCAAGAGTTTCGGAATCAGGCAAACTCCAATGCTCAGCCAACACACCCACTTTCGGAGCCAAATATACAAAATCTTATTGACTCAACAGTGGGAATCAGACAAGTGGAGATGCTGCGCACCATGGAAGAGAGGCTAAGAGAGTTAGTACCTCAAATAGTGGCCGAAAGTATCAGGTCACTGTCAAGAGCCTCCAGTAATGCCATGCCACCACTGCAACCAGCGCCTGATTTCAACAGGTCACAACAGCAGCCTCAACACGCTACATACCAGCATCGGCAACAGTTTATGCAGCCAGATCAATCAGCACCAATACCACAGTTTCCACCGCCAAATCCACATACTACGGCACCTCATCAAGACCCTCATAGATCCCACTTCAGCCACAACACCTCTTATGGCCCCGGACGCAGTAGCACATTCCATCACGAAGTGCCACCACAACATTACCCTTCATCCAGCAGCTCTCAATTTACTCGGAAGCTGGGTTTAGACAAATGGGGCGTAAATTTTGATGGTTCGTCGAAGTCAATGGGGGCCCAGGAATTCGTGTTCAGGGTAGAGGAGATGCGTAAAGATTACGGGAACAGCTGGCAAGAGGTGTTATGCCAATTCCACCAATTATTGTCGGGAGAAGCACTGGAGTGGTATTGGATGCAACGACGACATCAGCCAGCTCACTCATGGGATGAATTAAAGGAGGCTGTAATTAACCGATTCCGTAGGTTCAACAGCGATATGGAGATCCATCGGCAAATTATGGACCGTCGCCAACAGTCTCAAGAACTATTTGAAGATTTTTATAACTCCGTCCTAAGATTGAGAAGCCAACAGACAAGCCCAATTTCTGAAAGCGAAATAATTGACATAATGAAAGTCAATCTCAAAAGTTCAATGGCACAATTGGTTTTTCCCATCAGGATGTTCGGCTTGAGTCATTTTCGGGCAGAGTGTAAGAAGGCCGAGTCGCTTCTGCAGACCCAGCGACAGTCCTATGGCCAACGGTTCGCTCCCAGAGTGCACGAGCTTTATGGTGATTACGGTGAGCAGGGATTGCCGGAAGTCGAGGTTGAAGCAATTAGCAACACTGCAAAATATATCTGCTGGAATTGCAGACAACCGGGCCATGGATTCATGGAGTGTCCATCGCAATCGAGGAGGTTGTTCTGCTTTAAATGCGGGATGGACAATACGGTAACTCCTAAATGTCCTCGTTGTTCGGGAAACCGGAGGTCGGACCAGTCTGCTGGGGAACCCCGTCCGAAACCTACAGCCCAGTAAACGAACTGGAGGATTTTAATGACCTAGAGGAAAAGAAGAAGGTCGTTAAAATCTTAGTTAATAGTAAAGTTAGGATTAGTGAAAAGGCAGGAGAGCCAAAGGTTAGGGAGATTAAGCCATTGCATGTTAGAGTTAAGGAATATGAAAAGGCTAGGGAAAGAATTTTTGGAAAAACGCGGATTGAAAAGACTAGGGAAAGATATAGAAAAAGAAAGGAACTTAGGCGTGAGGTCGCTAATGTATCCTTATACGAAGGCGACGACACCCGGTTGTATACCCGTATCTCTATCAACGGGGTAGAGATCGAGGGACTTTTGGATAGTGGTGCGACAGTAACAGTCCTCGGCGAAGGATGTTACGATGTCGTGAAGAAGGCGGGAGCTATGGTTCACAGTTTTCCTTCGACAGTGAAAACTGCAGACGGTAGGTCCCATAAAATTCAAGGCCGGTTCAAAGCTAACATCAAATACAATAGAGTAGAAAGGGAGATAACCTTCTACCTGGTACCGACCTTGAAGAGATCGCTTTTCCTGGGTGTCGACTTCATGAAAGCGTTTCGTTTGATAGTTAATTTAGATAGCTTGACCTCAAATGATATGCTTTGGAGTGAGGAATCGGGTGAAAATCCGATGAATCCTTCAATGCATATACTTTGCGATCAAGATAGAAAGTTGTTAGAAGCTATTATCGCAAAGTTTCCTTCGTTTGTGGAAAAAGGACTTGGGAAGACTGACCTAGAGACACACATAATAGATACGCAAGACGCAGCGCCTGTAAAACAGAGACATTACCCAGTGTCTCCGGCTGTGCAAAAACTTATGTATGCGGAATTGGACAGGATGCTTGATATGGGAGCTATTGAGACTAGTCAAAGCCCCTGGAATAACCCAGTGACTCTAGTGCGCAAAGGAACCAAGAACAGGCTTTGTTTGGACGCACGAAAGCTCAATGCTCTCACAGTCAAGGACGCCTATCCACTTCCACATATAGAAGGATTGCTTAGCAGACTGGGTGACACGCACTATATATCTAGTGTGGATTTGAAAGATGCTTTCTGGCAAATCCCACTAGATATACAGAGTCGTGAGAAAACTGCTTTTACAGTGCCGGGGAGACCACTTTATCACTTCACAGTCATGCCTTTTGGGTTGTGTAATGCGGCCCAAAGGTTATGTCGGTTAATGGATAAAGTGATCACTTCCGACTTGCGAGATCGAGTGTTTGTGTATCTAGACGATCTTCTCATAGTTACACCCGACTACCACACCCACCTAGAGATACTTGAGCGGGTAGCTGAACTTCTGTCTAAGGCTAAATTAACTATTAACGTCGAAAAATCCAAATTTTGTTTTAAGGAACTCCGATATCTAGGATATATTGTTGGTGGCGGTATGCTAAAACCTGACCCTGACAAGATATCCTCGATACTGGAGTTTCCTTATCCCAAGACACCCAGGCAAGTGCGCGGTTTTATGGGGACTACCGGCTGGTATCGTCGCTTTATCAAGGACTACGCGACCATAGCCACCCCTGTCTTCGATACGCTTAAGAAAACGCGCGCGTTTATTTTCACGGAGGAGGCAAAGATCGCTTTTGAAAAGTTAAAAAAGGCACTTACCTCAAGTCCGGTACTGCGTCATCCAGATTTTTCAAAGCACTTCTTTGTGCAGTGCGACGCGTCTGACATCGGAATCGGGGCCGTGCTCTTTCAGAAAGATGAGGTCGAAGGCGAACATCCGATTGCGTTTATGTCGCAAAAATTGACGCCAGCTCAACGCAATTATTCTGTGACGGAGCGGGAGTGTCTGGCAGTAGTTATGGCCATCAAAAAATTCCGTGCCTATATAGAGTTGATGCCTTTCACAATAATAACTGACCACTCGAGTCTCAAGTGGCTAATGTCCAACAAGGAGCTCAGTGGAAGGTTAGCACGATGGAGCCTGCTACTTCAATCCTATACGTTCAATATTGAACATCGCCAAGGGAGCAAAAATATTGTGCCAGACACTCTCTCTCGCTATAACATGGACGAAATTGTTGTTGATGTCAGGCGACTCATTGACCTCGAATCACCGGCTTTTTCTTCTGAAGAGTACCTGGAATTGATAAAGGAAATAAAAGAAAATGAGAGTCATGTGCCAGATGTAAAAGTTAAAGATAACTTTGTATATAAACGTACCGTTCATTATGCTGGCGACGAGTGTTCCGAAGATTTTTCATGGAAACTCTGGGTGCCTTCAGCATTAAAAGAAGAGCTCATAGAAAAAGCCCACGTTCCTCCAATTTCCAGTCATGGAGGTTTCCACAAGACACTTAAACGGTTACGCGAGTACTTTTTCTGGCCAAACATGACCAAACATGTCCAAGAATATGTGAAGAAATGCGAGGTTTGTAAAGAGAGCAAAAGCTCTAACCAAGTCCTTCGACCGCCAATGGCTGAGAATGTCACCGACATTGTCAGGCCCTTCCAGAAAATCTATATCGACTTCCTGGGACCATATGTGCGCTCAAAATCTGGAAATTGTTTTATTTTTATTGTCCTTGACCATTTCTCTAAATTTGTTTTGCTAAAAGCGATGGCCAAGGCGAATAACAAAAATGTGGTACGATTTCTGGTGACGGAAGTTTTCCACAAATTTGGAGTACCAGAAATAATTCTCTCCGATAATGGCAGCCAATTTGTGTCAAAAGAATTTGGAGAAATGATTGAGAGTTTTGGAATAAAGCATATGAAAACGGCAATCTATTCGCCCCAAGCAAATGCGTCGGAGAGAGTCAATCAATCGATCCTAGCAGCAATTAGATCTTATTTGAAGGATGACCAGAGAGATTGGGATAACCATCTCTCAGAGATTGAGTGTGCTCTTAGGTCATCAGTGCACACATCGATTGGTATGACTCCTTACTTCGCTTTGTTTGGGACAAATATGATTACACATGGGAGCGTTTATAAATTGGCGAAAAAACTCGAGCTTTTGGAAGATACTGAGGCGATTTTCTTACCGAAATCGATTAAACACGACCTAATCCGAAATAAAATCCGGGAAAATTTATCTAAAAGCTATGCTATAAGAGCAAAGCAGTATAACAAACGGGCACGCAAAGTTCAATTCAAACCGGGTCAAGAAGTATATAGGCGCAATTTCGCTCTCAGTGACTCCAGTAAGCTATATAACGCAAAAATGGGAAAGAAGTTTCTTAAATGTCGTATCGTTCGTCCGGTCGGGAACTGTTACTACGAGCTAGAAGACCTGCAGGGAAAAACAATTGGAGTGTACCACGCGAAGGACATAAAACAATAAGTTTTAATCTTTTTCTATACTTGTCCGAGTTTTCCTGCCGTCGGTTTCCAATAAATTAGGTTCCTAGTTTATTTCATATCCCATTCTACGTTTATGGCTAATATTCCTAATACTTTCAACATACTCCCTGTAGTCGCTTCCTACGACAGTTTTTTTTATATTAGTTTTTCTTAGTGATAATTTTTTCTTTTTAGTTCTTTTCATAGATTAGTCTCTTTTGTATTTGTTTGCTTAAGTAGAGGAATGAACTTTAGGGCCTTTGTTTTTTTTATTTTATAGTATTTTTCTTTATTAGTTAATAAAATTTGATATGAGGCAGTTTATGAATTGGTATAATAATTAAATTACTTTGAATTAGTAGGATAGCTAGTTAATAGTATGAAATAGAAAAAAATGAATTATAAAATAATTGTAAAACATACGTAAAATTAAATATAGGTTTAGGAATTAACATACATTCGAAACATGAATTATTTAAAACTGAATTTCTTTCGAATCTAATAGCTACTATTTCCATGTAGTTTTTTTCTTTGTAGTTTTAAATCTTTATTACATTTAATTAGGTAACATTAAACGTTTTTTTTTATTAACTTAAATCTTTTATTATAAAGTTCAGTTGAGACCCTAAGATCGGATTATGATTTTTAAATTGTTGCGAAAGAACTTACGATCAGCTTTGCCTTCGATACCGTTTTATCCAGAAAAAAAAAACATTATTACACTCAACTATAACGCTAACATTTCTAGCTGGTTACGTTTTGTAACCGTTGCCATGCCATTGATGCAGTTCCTTTGAAACGCTCTAGCGGAACTATGCCATTAAGAAGCTGGGAACTGTTAGTCATCTGACAGACAACATATATCTGAGTCTGATCTTACAGCAAGTTGAGGTAAATTTAATGTTATTAACACCTAGAATTCTACAAAGGAATTTTAGAGGACTGATAAAAAGATATATGATGACAAATCTGATTTTGGGGACTTTCGCCAACAATTTTAAAACAGTATTAAAAATAAGTAAAACAAGTTTTGGAAATTGAAAATATTACTATTATTGGCTTTAAATTAAACTATGTTAAAATCAGGAACTAATTACAATAAAATTTCACATTGGTGTATTCCTAATCAAAAATAATAAAAAAAAAAAAAATCTGAACTAGATAAAATAATAAATAAATAAATAAATAAATAAATAAATAAATAAATAAATAAATAATTAAATAAATAAAAAAAAAAATGTACTCACCTTACCGCCGAATTGTTTGTGCAGTCTAAGAAGACAGCATACAGTATTCTGTCATCATGAAGTAGACATAGGTCAGAAGTCTGTAAAGAAAATATAAATTATTAGAAATATAGCAATAAAAGATTTTTTAAAATTTTTACTTACCATTTACTTCGTTTAAGTGTTAGAGGAATAGTGTTCTACGTTTATAAAAATTTGAGGGGACCTGAAAAAAAAAAAAAGAAAAGGTAAAGGTAATGATTGTTTCAAATAAAACTTAGGAAAATTGCATTAATTTGGGTTATGCTACCGCTTTAGAATCATCTCTTAAATCCCGAATTTCACCCCGAAGATCAATAGAGCAATCCATCTATGAAAGTTCTAAACTTACAAATATATCTGATGGAAAAGAATCAAGCTACTTAGCCTACCCAACCGCCTTTGGAACAACAACAACAAACCCAACGTTGGTTACTTCTGTCACCGCTAAAACAGAAATAACTCAATCAACCAGCGGTTTTGGAAGCATTGCATCACTTGCCACCTTTTCTGGAAGTAAAATTAATGAATTTATACCAAAAGTTTCTTCATCCAAAGTTGGTAGTACTCCAGTAAAACATATTGAAGAAAATAAAAAAAACCATCTCCGGCAAACTAATGCTGGCTCAAATTACAATTTTGGACTCAACTTCTTTGCAACAAACTAAATCATTGCTAATAGTAATTGCAAAAGATGTCACCTTTGAAGAAGAGGTACCCAGCGAAAATAAAGAAACTGATTTAGTCGGACAAGAAGACGAACAAATGGAATGTGAAGAACAAGATGAACAGGAGGAAGACATTGATAACGCAGACAGCAATGAAGAAATTCAAAATTCCGATGTTGATGAAAATGTTGAAAGTGATGATTATGATGATGAGGAAAGTGATGAGGAATTATCAATCGAAGAAACAGACGATGCGAGCGATACTGATAATGAAGATGTTATACAACTTATCAAAGATTCTTCGTCTGACGTACGTCAAGAACAATCAAACTATTATGGCGAAAGTGACAGTGATGTCGTTAAAGTAGTTGAGTGTGAAATACCAACTCAAGAGACGGATCCAATCGAAAATATAGAGCAAAAGTTGTCTGTTGTGGAGAAAGAAGAAATGAAAAATACAACCACTAAAGTTAATGAGAAGATATTATATATGAAGTAGAAATTATAGCACCTACTCCAAGCCAACCAGAGACTAAAATGGAAAATATGTCCCTGTTAGAGGAAGAAGAAATGAAGGACATAACTACTAAGATTAGCAATGGAGAAGGAAAGAAAGAAGAGAAAAATGATTCCGAAGTCTTAACATCAAATTTAAGCGAATCAGAAAACACAGTTGAAATACAAAACTTGTATTCTGTAGAAAAGCCTGAAGAAGTGGCTGTAACTCCAAATAAGCCGTCAGATACTTTTTTTATAGTCGTACATTATGAGTTTGAAAGAAGATCAAACCGAGCCGTCCAATAGACGTTCTAGTTCGGGCATCAAAATACTTAATGATGAAAAGATATCACCCACAGTGCCTTCCAAAGTACCAGTGATGACTTCAGTAACATTGTCGCCTCCTAAACAAATGACATTGTCCATTGCTAAACCGAAAAGATCTTTACGACAAAAGAACATGGATCATTATGTGATGAAAACGGTTAAGGGCGAAAAAAAATATCGACACTGGTATAGAGGAAAGGAAACAATAGATTTTATCAAAGCCTTGTGGAGAAATAACCGAAGAACTTCATCTAAGTGATGAAGACGATCGAGATTCGACATTTACAGGTTCTACGCAAGAGATCGTGGAACATGTTTGCGGAAAATGCTATAAGACTTTTCGGCGAATAAAGAGCTTGAAAAAACATTTAGACTATTGCCGATTTGACAGTGGCTATCACTTACGTAAAGCGGAAATGTTGAAAAATTTGGAGAAAATTGAAAAAGATGCCGTTATAATGGAAAATAAAGATGTATGCTTCTGTTGTGGAGAAAGTTACGATACATTTCATTTGGGCCATATTAATTGTCCTGATTGTCCAAAATCATTTAAAACCCAAATGAGCTATGAACGACACATATTTATTACGCATTCAGAGTTTGATGATTATCCCTGCAGCATTTGTAATGCTAAATTACGTAGTGCAAACTTATTGAAGCTGCACGAGGAACAGCATCGTAATCGTGGCAAACCATTTGCTTGTAAGATTTGTGGTAAAGATTTTACTCGTTCTTATCATTTGAGTCGACACCAAAAGTTTTCTTCCTGTTCTGCTAATGAAAATGATACGATGCACCGTAAAGTCTGCAATAAAGCATTTTATCGCTTGGACAATCTAAGAGCCCATTTAAAACAACATTTGGGCACACAGCAAACTAAGAAATCGGAGTACATGTGTACTATATGTAAAAAGTGTTTCTATAGTTTGTCAACTCTAAATATCCATACACGGTATCATACCGGTGAAAAGCCCTATACTTGATCAGTGTGTAAACAATCATTCGCTGTTAAGGAAGTTTTAAATCGTCATATGAAACGTCATACCGGTGAAAGGCCTCACGTTTACAGTGAATGTGGTAAAAGTTTTATTCAAGGCACTCAACTTCGTACTCATATCAAGATTCATTTAAGGCCTTACGAATGTAATCTGTGCCCTGAAAAGTATAGAATTGAAAAACAATTGGAGAAACATATGAAAGAACATAGTGCTTTGAAACGAAAGGGTCGTACACCAATGCCAAATAAATGCCCTATATGCAAGACAGGCTTTAAAACTGAACTTGAGTTAAACAAACACATGGAAAGTGGCAACCACATAACTCCAGCTCAAAGACGTGGAATAAAAACTCGTACCGACTGCGCAGTTTGCAAATTAAATTTCGAGACTGTACAAAGTCTTCAATTTCATATACTTAAAGTCCATCAAGAAGATGCCTCAAACACGGATTCTCCCTCTACACTCACACGTTTAAGGTCGCGTCTAAACGCTATTGATACTGAATTGGAAACCTCGATTGTTGGTGCGAGTGAACCTAAACGCACACGAAGAACATCCTTATCAAACACCATAACCGAATTACCATTAACTCCCAAGCGTACACCTCCCAATAGTATCAGTTCACAGCCGGAAGCAAGTTCTGCAGTTACACCACGCACTCTAAGAGCCCGCAGTGTTATGTCCCTACAAGAAGAGGAGCCGGAAAGTATTCCAGCTTCACCCAAACCAACAAACAGCAAAAAAAATTGGTATGAAGCGTAAACAAAACATCTCTGAAGATGCTATAACCGAAAGTAAAGAACATGTTGATAACAATTCACCTAAAAGCGACCATTCACCAGTATCTGAAGTTCCTTATTCCATATCACGTCGCCGGACGCGCACACAATTGGCCGTAATGGAAGTATCAGCAGCATAAAAACGAAAAGATTTAAATTAATTTAAATAAAAAAATAAAAATATACCTTACCTTTTCCTTCTAAATTTCCCAATACAATATCTGAAAATAATAAAAAAAAAAGAGGTAAAAATGTTATAGTTTAGTTAGTTTTTTTATTAGCTTTATCAAATACTTACTTTATGAAATACACGCGGTTTTTTTGTTTTTCACATTCCTCCTCCTCCTGTACCGAACAATGATGATAATATAGCGTTTTTTTTTTTGTTCATCATAGTTTTTTTTTAGGGCTGTATTTACGGCCAGTATTGCCGTGAAGTTTTTTTTTTTGATTGTTAATAGGGGTATTCACCTTTGTTTTCCCTCCCATCCAGAATCAACGGATTGACTTCCGGAGTGGTGGGGTTTGTCGTGTCCCCCTGACGGGTTAAGTTTTTTTCCCCTAAAAAAGAAGAAGATAAATAGGTAATACCGAAACATCTGGCAGAGGAACTTGGTGGAATAGGGAATTGAGAAAAAAAAAGATGTCAGCCAGAAAAGAAAAAGGCGGGAGGAATAGGTGGGAATGAAAAAGAATTGGAGCAGGAATGAGAGGATTAGGGACACTTTTAGAAATGATGTAAAAGAGGAGGGTTGGGTGAGGTGAAAGAAAAAGAGAAGTGGCATATTTGTTTTATATTAACTTTTTTTGGTTGAAAAATTAAATTTTTTTAATGTAATTTTATTAAAAGACAATAAATAAAACACACACAATAATAACAAAATAACATTTATTTGAATTAATAAGGCACACACCACACAATAAAACACACAACACAATATTAATTTAATAAAACACAAACCACACAACTATTACACAAATAAAAAAAACATACGAATATAAACAATTTACCAAGTCACAAAAACATTAAAAATATGAAAAGAAATCATAGTAGTACACAAAAATAAATTAAAACAAAAAAAATATTTAAATAAAAACAAGTTCCTGCAAATCAAGTGCCGAGGAGGTTAGAGACCGCCCCTGGTCCCATCAAAAAAAGAACATGGCAGCTCGGACGGACTTGACTAAGACCCTAACCGTTTAAAAAAAATATAAAAACAAGAAGCCGTTTTGTTTTTTTTATACTTTGCGAGGGACGCAGTGAGAGCCCTAACAGAACGTATATCGGGACCGATCTACGGGTATTTTTGGTTTTTTTTTTGTCCGAAAGAGCAAAAGGGCTCAGTACGGCTAACCGCTTGTTAATATTTAAGTACGAAAGACGTTAAACCAACTGACTCGAGCTACATGATGGATTGATCTACAAAATGGAATAAAACACTAAGGTAAGTGAGTTAATATAACTATGTAAGGGTAGATATAGGGGCAGTTCCTAACAAATTAGGCCAAGGAACTGCCAGGGAAGAGGGTGGGCTGGCCAAGCAGCAGAATATCAGCTGCCAACCGGGAAATTAGAATGTTGCAATGTCCAGGGACAAGCACATTCCCTAGGGCTCGTAGAATAGGAATTGGGGATTGACATTTGGTATCAATCTCTTTTTGATTAACGACTTGTGGGTGGCTGATTTGGTGGACCGCACGCCCTCTACCGGCTTAGCCAGGCAAATGTCACCATGCCAAGCGTTGCCAGTCAGTCATCCACGGAGTCCGCCTCAAGAGTCGTTGACACTATGGCATTTGCTTTTTCTTCACCAGTTCTCACAACTACTCCATCTATATTAAGATCCGGAATTGCCAAGGACTTACCTTTAAGAGCTTTAGTTAGTTTCCAAAATTTTTTGGAGCCGGAAGGCAGTTTCGAAATAAATTTAGACCACGCCTCATTTCTGTCCCTATTTAAATGAAAATCAATTAGGCGATTTAATTGTTTTAAAATGCTGATTAAATGAGTTCTGTAAATGGGATCTCTACATCTTTGGAGTTTACGGTTATACTTATTCCTCTGAGTAATTAGCATTTTGGATGTGATTGAAATTTCCCTCTGCCAGGGATTTTTTTGGACAACTGGTATTTTGTTGTAAGCCTCTTTAACTATACTAACTAATTTGTTTACAGAAGAATCAAGGCTAACGTTATTAAGTTCTACTTGGCCAATGTTATGAGACTTTATTTCATTCTCAACCCAGTTTTTAATTGACGGCCATTCCGCTCGGTTATACAATGGTACCGAAACAAAATGATTTAGAGATGAACCATAAATTTTACAAGAAATTGGAACATGATCTGACTGCAAAATATTCGGATAAGATTCTAAGCTCGAAAATGAAATATTTGAGTTAGTAAGTAAAATATCTACTGTGGAGGGTTGGACTGGATTGATATTTTGACCGAATCTAGAGTGTGTATCCGAATGGTATACATAGTAGTTTGAATTAAGTTGGTGTCTGTAAAGTTCTTTGCCAGCTGAGTTGTTTGTATTACAGTTCCAACTCACGTGTTGTGCATTGAGATCACCAAAAACAAAATAGTCACTAAACGCATTAGTAAGCAGGTCTAAGTCAGATTTGAAATTAGAGGTGTAAGCCGGGTTATAAGCAGAAATAAAACTTACGGGACGTCCACTTATTATAACTTCTACAGAGATATTTTCTATGGTCTTTGTTTTAATCTTCGGTAGTAATTTATGACCTATACTACATTTAACCGCTATGAGTACTCCTCCTCCATGTGATTGACGGTCTTCTCTGTATATTTTGTAGCCTCCAAATTTTAGTTTATGATACGGTTTCAAAAACGTCTCATTTAGAAGCAGGATATCGACCTTTTTATCGTGATGTACTTGCTCGAGCTGTGAAGCTGCTGACTCGGTAGTTATGCCTTGGGCATTCCAGTGCATAACATTAACATTTTGACTGCCCATGATTTTATATGGCTTGCTTAAGCATCATGCCAAGCACTCTTAATTTGTCGAACTTATTTCGACATTTTTCTAAGGCGTCAATAGCATCGAAGAATATTTCCAACAATCTCTCATTGGATATATCTTCGTCACTGTTGGTATCACGTTGTCTGTTTTGCGAGACTTCAGAATACAACCTTCTATTTTGTGGTGCGGGATCACGAGGATCCTTTTGTTGTTGCCTTGACAGCTGCGGAAACTCAGCATCATCATATACATAATTAGTTCTAGGTCTACTAATATTAGGTCTAGGTCTGGCTGTTATTCGAAGACGCATTTCGAGATAATCTTTACGACAAGGACATCTAGGGTCGTCCGACCTATGATTGACGTTTCTCAAATTCTTTTTAGTGCAATTGTAGCATTTGAAAACAATACTTCCTTCGTTAGCGTTTTTGGCCAGGGGACAATCTGTCTGGTCGTGATTGCCAGCGCATACCGAGCACACACTAACTCTATTACAGTTCTTGGCTCCATGTCCAAACATAGAGCATTTTGAACACTGTGTGGGTCCTTTATTACCTTTTAGTGGTCTTCTCCAGTAGACAGCGATGTTGCAGAAATACTTTATTTTCATAACCTCACTTTTGGTTACTTCTTCTTTGTTGAATTCCGCCAAATATATTGCGTCATCAGCATTAGTTTTTTTTGTAACGATTTCTTTAAGACTTACGGGCTTAATATTGTGCATTTTAGCAAATTCCTCCTTTAACAGTGTTGGATCTGTTCTTGGTAATCCAAATAACACCAGCTTAAAGTACTTAACGTCTTTTACCTCATGTGTGTAGAAATTGTATTTCATTTCTCTGAGTTTGTTTAAAGCAGCCTCGTAGTGAACCATTGTATTTGAAATGACTTTTGTTCCAATTGACATGCGCTTAAACAAGTACTCCTCACCAAGTGTTTCCCAGACTTTTGAGAAACTGTGGCACGAGTCTACCACTATCGGTGGAATTTTGTCCTTTACCATTCTGGTTTCTTCTTCTTCATTTGCCAGCAAATGAAATCTATTACTGGATCCAGGGTCATTCATTCCCCTCTTGAATCTGGGAGTATTCCCAAAGTAGTCACGCTTCTGACCAGCCATAGTCAAAATAAATTAAAGAAAAAAAATTTAATTTTCAAAAAATCACACACGAGCAAAAATAACACGTTATCCTCAACTCAGGCAGTGATGCCAACTGTGAGACAAATATTTGCTAAATTTTGCCTTCATACAAACATTTTCTCAAAACTTATATATTTAAGCTGTTTCCGTCATTTGAACTTATATGAGAGCTAGGGTCAAATGTGGACCGATTTTCTCGAAATTAGGTCAAACGGTATCGTATGGTCGGGCTTGACCGACTATAGCATTTTCTTACTTGTTTTTATAAACAGAATTTATATAAAGGTTAGGTTAGGTTAGGTTGAAAAGGTGATGCCAGGGAAGTGGCATCTTCACTCGGAGACCTTCTGGTCCATTGTGATCCTTTCTGAAATTAAAAGAAATGATAGCGGAAAAAGAAAGAGGGAAGAGAGTGAAGAGAGAGAGGAGTTCTGAACAGTGTTAGGAGATGGAGAATAGAGTGAGGAAGAGAAGTGCTGTCAAGGAACGCTAATTGTAGATAAAGAGACCCTTTTATCTAAGCCAACTGAGTCCGAGTATGAACCCGACAACGTCAGTCAGCTCGCACTGCTGTATGTCGCCCAGTTCATCAAGAAATCTGTTACCTAGAAATTTAAGTCTCTTGTTTTGGAGCATAGGACAGTGGCAGAGGATATGCTCAACCGTTTCGGATGAATCCGCGTCCGAGCATAGTCTGCAAATGTCCTGAATTGCTCCATCCCATCTGCTTAGCATGGAGTTCAGGGCACAGTGGCCAGTTAGAAAACCTACACATTTCCTGAGACTGGTTCTGCTAAGACCTAGCAGTAGCTTGGTCTTGCGTATATCCAAGTCGGGCCATAAGGTCCTAGATATCGTGCAAGTGGCCAAGTTATGCCAGTTCCTAGCTGTTTCCTCACCGATCCAGGACTTGATGCCCATAAAAAGGTGACAAATAGGTGGGGCTATCTCTGTCACCGCGGACAACAGTTCCTGACTCGAGCCAAGTCTAGCGACTTCGTCAGCAGTCGAATTTATATAAAAATATGCTATAAATGTATTTAAGGTTTAAAATCATACAAAAAGAATTATAAACATGTCATGGTATAAAAAAAACGAATGCATTCTTTTCAACTCCCAGAACTACTGCAGAATAGTATGGCAACACACTCGCAAATCTCTTCCAATTGGATAAAAAGCAACAAATTGACATTTCTCTTTCCACAGGTGATTTGACAGCTGTTTTATATTTGTTCTAAGGAAATTCCGATATAACCTATCAAAAAAAAGATTAATTACATTAAATAACAGTATTATATTAAAATCAAGTGATTTTATTAAATAAAACAATTCAACTGCAGGAATTTTGTGTAATAAAATGGGCAAGTGGCAACTTTATTTACATTGTAAAGTAAAAACCCGGAATAATTGTTGTTTTTGTTTTGCTATTCATAGTGTGTATTTTTGTTTTTGTTGTCGTCCGTCTTTTTGGTGGCGAATATTATGCGCCGGTGCTTAATACATTTCTTGCGCTGTTTTACAAGTTTAGTTTATTCCCAATGAATGTTCTGGAAGGGCACACAGGCCATTTGAGGAAAAATTTCTAAAGTTTATTAAAAAGTGTAAATGGGCTTGTGTGTAAGCTTGAGAGTGTGTGTGTGTTTGAATAAATGAAAATTTTCCATTCGGTCTAAAAGGATAAATTTTTTTATAGATTTTTTTAAAGCCTATTTTTCAGTTCAATTTAAGAGTTAAGAATTATAGAAATTATATGTGAAAATGGCTAAATAAATAATGAACGTTATTGTTAATAATTTACCACCATTAAACGGGTCAGAAGTTAAATGTGAACAAAAAGATTTGCAAGGATATTTGGAATTAGAAGTGAGTCTCATAAATTTCATAACCTCCTCCACTTATAGAAAACGCAGAAAAAATTTAAAAGAAAAGGAAAAATTAGATGAAAAGGCTTAAGTCTAGTTCAGGTGAACCGCACCGATCTTAAAAATTTTTATAGCCCATAAAGAACTTTTAATTTTAAGAACACTAGTATACAAATTTTTGTCAAGAACCTTTTAGTTTAGGAGATACAGTGCTTTAAAGTTCCGAAGTATAAATCGATTTATTACTCTTAATTTTGAACCGATAGTTGCGATATATATGTCATGTGAAAGTGCTCCAAAATATCTTTTAAACGATATAACCTTTTTTACCTTTCATTAACCCATTAAGGAACTAATCAACAAATGTTAAATTTTACCCTTGGTTTTTTACCGAAAATGTCCATATCTCGAAAACTGACCGATATAACGTAATCCAATGATGTATAGACATAAGTAGTCAACCTTTTAAGCTTTATTCTGATACTAATAATTAGCTGATATCTTTTAAGATAACAAAGATATTGGGCTTTAAAGTTGATTTTTTTATCTTTCATTTTTAAAGTCTAGTTTAATTGAACTGCATCGATTTTAAACATTTTTATAGCCCATAAAGAACTTTCAATTTTAAGATTTTTTTTTTAACGTTAATGGATAAAGTTAAATAAAAATTTATTCAAAAAAATTATTTCAAAAAAATCGCGCGATTTTTTTTAAATAATTTTTCGCCTGCGGCGCTTCCTACTTTTTTTTAACATTAATGGTTAAAGTTAAATAAAAGATAAAAGCTTAATATGTTAGATACTTAAATTTGTACTTCATTTGATTATGTCATATTGATGGGTTTTTGAGAAATGGACATTGTTTTACAAAAACCAATAGTAAAATTCAATATTTTTGTTAATAGTTCCTTAATGCATTAATTAAAATAGACTTTAAAAATGAAAGATAAAAAAAATCAACTTTGAACCTTAATATCTTTGTTATCTTAACAGATATGAGCCAACTATAAGTATCAGATGAAAGCCTAAAAGGTTGACTACTTAAATCCATATATCATTTGATTACGTTATATCGACCAGTTTTCGAGATATGGACATTTTTGCTAAAAAACTAAGGCTAAAAATTAATATTTTTCTTGATAGTTCCTTAATGGGTTAATAAAAGGTAAAACTAATTATCTTATCTGGAAGATATTTCGGTGCACTTTCACATGACATACATATTGCTGCAATCGGTCCTACATTAAGAGAGATATACCTACTTATATTTCGGAACTTTAAACCACTATATCTCCCAAACCAAAAGTTTCTTGCCCATAAAAAGGCTTTCAAACAAAAGCTATTTAAAGTCCCTTTCAGAAAAAAAAAATTACAAAAAAATCGGTGCAGTTCACCTGATCTAGACTTGTTCCGATGAAAATTGTCATAAATTTAAAATAAAAAATGACACACCTTTGAAAAAAGTTAAAATTAATCAAGAAAATAATTTTCAAAATTCTAGTGCAAGTGTTTGTAATTTAGCAGCTAAACAAGATTTTGATTCCTATAATATAACTAATAGCGAAGGGCATTTCGAGGTAGGAAGCTGTAATCTTTTAAATGCCATAGACAGTCTTTTAGTGAAATTCATTTGGTGTGGTGAACGTACGGAAGACGCCGCCAATATATCTATCAGCTGTAAAACACAACATCAATCCTACCAAAACCTAGAAAATTTCAAAATAAATTCACACAAAAAACGAAAATACCAAAAACATTTTAAAAGGCAACATCATCTTCAGCAGCAGCAGAAACTTAAGCAAAATAAACGACAACATTTGCTATTGTCTGCCAATAATAAATTACGTTACCGCATCTGTACGAATAGCGCGCTATTCTTAGACTACTTGCGTTCTTGCAAACCCATTGAAATTATTGTCACTGGTGGTGCTTTAGCTGATGGTAGTAGTGAACATAGTTCTAGTTCTACAAACAATTGTTTAACATTAACAACCTCTACTGCAAAGCATTGCCTGGGACAGGCACAATTGCGTTTGCCTTTAGTCTTAATAAAAAAATTCGACCATAACATTAACAAAGGTCATAATAAAAATTTTGAATATAAAACCAAGGTTTATACCCTATATAAACAAAATCAAGAATCTCTTGAGAAATCGGGTGAAATACAATTGCGTTTTAAAATGTTATTTGCCCCAACGGTAGCTGCCTCAGTTGCGGCCGTCGTACCCCAGTCAACTAAACATACAAATGTTGTAATACATGATAAGAAGCATCATAAACAGCTTCATAATAACCATGGTCACCTTGCTACTCGTCATAAGCATTGTCACCATCAACATCACCATAATTTAAATGGAAAATTCAACGTTAAGAAACCAGAAGATATTCAAGGTAAGTTTTAACATTGATTTTTGTTGGATAATTTATTGTTTTTTTGAAATTGATTTTGCAATATCCCAACAGTTCTAAGTTAAAAGACAGTCTTGTATACAAAGAGTAGCTATAGGGAATAATAATATTGTGGGGCGGCTTAATAAGGCCTTGATAGTTTGAATGAAGCACATGTTTTTATATAAAATTATTTATTATATAACATAGTCCTCTTTAAGTTCTACACACTTAGTTTTTGTTGTAACTGTAACTGGGATATTATTAGTAGTATCGCAGAAGTGTATCAAATCCACTGACTGAATGAAACACATGTTTTTATATGTTTATAAAGTTATAAAGTTATTTATTATTAAACATAGTTTTCTTTGAGTTTTATACGCTTATTTGTTGTTGTAACAGCCCTAACATTTACAATTTTGTAATTTTGTGTTAAAGGGAGATCTATTAGGAGATAAAGGCCAAACAATTGTGCTACTTCTACTGGATGAGTCCACAAATCCTCAGGACTAAGTGAAGTAGGCTTTTCGGTATAGTTGAGAATGTGGGGTATCATGAGAACCTTACCACAAGCTGAGCATATGTTGGGGACGGCACGGTCAATGCGGGACAAAAAGATATTTAATCTGTTGCTGCATCCCGATCTCAATTGAGCCAGAACGACTCTTGTTTTCCGCGGCAGGTTCTGTTATTTTTCTACAATGGGCAGTAGGCGACCTCCTAATACAACATTCATGCAATAACCTGAAATCACAGAGTTGGTGGCTTCTTTATGAATGATGTTTAATGCTGCTTTGTGCGAGGTAAGGATAAAGTACATATCTATCCTCATACATTCGAAGATCTTTCCTGACATGCCTCGGGGAAGGTACGAACTGTGTGATGTTTGAGTGATTTCTCCGATGACATTTCCGCGACAGTCGGTTCTACGCACCGGAATGATCCGAGGATTCTCGGCCAAAGGCTGTCAACTCAGCCTTAACATATTCTATACACTTAGTTGTTGTTGTAACTGAGATATTATTTGTATTATGGCAGAAGTGGATCAGATCCACTGATGCCGTTAAGACTGCACTTTCTGGGGCACTTTACGCTATACTAAACTGGCTCCCGGTTAAATTAATGACTCAACTCACCTCGAGTGATGTTTTTCTGTTAACAAATCTTTTTATAAAGTTGGAGTTATACATGGATGGATCTATGACTAAGAATGAATGGATCTAATAAGAAAAAAACTTTTTATTCTTTAGTCGATTTCAGGCCGAAATATATGGCGAGACTAGCGGACAATCTAGCCAATTTGGGAGCTGTTCTCAGGCTGACCTCAGGCTATTTACAGTCAGGCAGGAAAAAAATAATATCTAATATCTTAACGACGAGGCATTTCACTATATAACTTTTTTATGTACGATTCTCTCTAAACCCAAACTGATTTTCCTGGAGTGTAGTGGAAACTTCACCGCATATTCTGTTCAAAACTAATCGACTTATTATTTTGCTCGATATTGGTAGAAGTGTTATACCCCTGTAGTTATTGCAGTCTTTGGAGTCACCTTTTTTTTTTGGTATTTTGACTAGTATACCTTCATTTCAGGAGATTGGCAGAGTTTCTTAATTAGAAGTTACCTAGCGCGACACTATTGGGTACAACCGCATTAAGTCGGGTGATTTGAGGCTGACCTTAGGTCTTATTATGTAATTCGATTCGAAATAAAAGCCTTTCGTATTTATATACCTAACACATTTTCTTTGGAATCGAATTGCATATATTGGCCTACCGTTTTATGTTTGTATAATGCAAATAAGACAATTTATTAATAGGTCTTCCCAGGCCATCTGGATCACGGAAATAACATATTGTGTTCCAAAACAAACATGTCCCATTTATAATAAGCATTCTGCCGTTCTGATATCCTTCCCAAGCCACAGACTTCACAGTAAAATCTATTCTGCCAGGGCACAACACTATTGCGTACAACCTCATTGTGTCGGGTGATCTCAGACTGACCTGTATATAGGCCTACAGTTTTATGTTTGTTTAAGGCAATTTATTTATAGGTCTTTTCAGAGCATTTGGACCACGGAAAACACATGTTGTGTTTCAAAACAAACATGTCCCACTTATAAAAAGCGTTCTGCCGCCTTTTTATCCCTCCCAAGCCACAGACTTCGCAGTAAAATCTATCCTACCAGGACACTGTGCTTTTGGTTATAAGCTAGATGAATTAATCTTTAAAGTAAAGACTTCTGTAAAAGTTGAAGTAATGTTGACGGTCGTCAATTGCTCTTCCTAGTAGATATGGAAGGGCTTATCATTTGTACAACTCTTTTTCGCACGATTTATTTCGATCTATCGAACATAAACTTTCGAAAACGTTTAATGTAGCATCAAGGGGATCATATACCTATAGCACCCAAGTGACCCAAAAAGTCACAGAGCAGGCAGTATGCTTTAAATAATTTATGTTAGAATTACTATACACTTGGCTGGTAGACATTCCTTTAATTTGTAACCGCCGGGAATTTATTTTTGTTATAAGTGTGTTGTGTTTTAATTTCATTTAGGTTTTTTACATACACACATTTCTATGTACTATAGTTTATTTGTCGCTTATGTTTTTGCCGGTTTTAATTTTTTACACAAAATTATGCAATTTATTTATATCACAAACATTTTTCGTTTGGTTTTTTCTCCTTTTTTTTTGTTTTATTTTGATTTTATTATTTTGCCCAACCACACACATACCAACACAATAGTTTTGCATTTTTTTTAACAAATACAATTACAACACACTATGTAAACAAAAAAGTTCTCTCACTCTCTTTCCCCTTCCAATAAGAATGTTTCGCTAAAAAAGATCGTATAATGAAGGAAAGTGAAAAGCAATGATGCACTTCATGAGTAAAGGGTTGCCAGTTTGTTTTTTTTTTACCGTTAAACTTCAAGGGAAATAAATGCAATTGGTATTTCGCATGATTTGAATAGGGATTTTTACTATTTAAATTTTGAGGATTTTTAAGAGCTGTAAAAGTTTTGTTGGGTTGTACTGGACATTTAATTACAGATTTTGCAATACACTTAAGATTTTTAAAGAAAATAGATGATAATAGTTAGGATATAAAATTTTTAAAATTCTGTTAAGGCATCGTTTTATAAATGCTTGGCTTGCTATAAGGTCATAAGAGGTAGAGTTTCAAGATTCAAAGCTCAACTACTGACATCACAGAACTTTCGAAAATATTTTGTTTGTTTCGTCTCGGCATGCTAATGATGTTTGGATAGTAAATATTAGGAATTCAGAGAAGGCATCTGTTGATAAAAGCTTGGATTGTTATAAGGTCATAACGGGAAAAATTCCAAGATTCACAGCAGTTAATAATGTTTTAGAACTATTGAAAATGTTCAGTTTGGTTTGTCTCGATATGCTGATAGTGTTTGGATATAAAATTTGTAGAATTCGGTGAAGCAATGTTCCACGATTCACAGCAGAATTACTGACTTCCCAGTAAGAACAGTGTCAAACGTTTGAAATATGATGACTTTTACATTTGATATCAGACGTTTATTTCAAACCTCAACAGATGTTTGAGATTCACATTTATTTTCAAATTAAGGTTCATTTGAGAATAAACGCTTGAAAAATGATAATTTCTCAAATTGAGAATAAAGGTTATTCTCAAGTCATTATCAAACCGTAAGATGATTTGAGAATAATTTGAAAAATGGTGTTATATAAATTTGATATCAAACCTTATTTCAAAGTTTTTTCAAACATTAATGTGGGGTTTATATAACTCAAGCGGCTGACGAATGAGTGAAATTTATATGTATTTTGTTTTTGTTACAATAACAAAATACATGTAAATTTCACTCAATCGTCATCCGCTTGAGTTATATAAACCCCACATAAAAAAACTAATTTATGTTAAAAAAAATATTGTTTAAGATTTTTTAATGGAATGGCATTGCATTTCAAAGAAATTCGTTATTTCTTTCGGATTTTTAAATATTGATCCATATTTGACCATAAAACCTTGCTTAAAAAATGTCAAGATTAAAAATTCAATAATATTCATATGCATAAGTAAATTTTCTTTGTTTCTTAATTTTTTTTACCTAACAATAAAAAAAAAAATTATATTTTAAGCAAAAGAATTCAAATATGATGCACCGTTTTTAAAAACAAAATAAACTAAATTTAAAAATATCAAAAATACAACGCCATTTTATTTATGTTCCACGTGTAGATGATATCCACATTTGAAAAACCTTTGAGAATGAGGTTTGATAATGATTTGAGAATAAAGGCATTTCTCAATTTGAGAATAAAGTCCCCTTTTTGTTGAGAACGCTAATATTCTCAAATCAGTATCAAACGTTTGACTTTTGAAAAAAGATTTATTTTCAAATCATCCTCAATTTGAGAATAAACCTTTTGATACCCTTCACCACCATAGGTGGAAAGGGTGTTATAAGTTTGTGGTGATGTATGTAACGCATAGAAATATTTGTCTTAGATAGGCTTAGAATCACTTTCTGAGTCGATTTAGCGATGTCCGTCCGTCCGTCTGGCTGGCTGGACCCCCATGCTAACCTTGTAATCAAACTGCAGGTCGCAATTCTACAGATAATTTGATGAAATTTGGCACAGATTATTTTCTTGATAATGGGACCATGGCTATTGAAATTCGTCAAAATAGGTCCATTATTTATGGTAACTCCCATAGGTCCCACTTCCCGGAATTGATATATTGGCCACAAAAATCAATATTTTTTCATGAACAAATACTGCTTATATAAACTAAAATCACTGTACCAAATTTCGTTGAAATCGGTTCACATTTTACCGTAGCTCCCATACAAACCCTTTCCTCAAAACGCACTAAATGAGACAAAATTCATTAAAACGCTCGTAAATCCGAAGATAATGACAATTTTAAGTTTATTTTTTGCATACATAATTTTTGTAACAACTGTAATCAATTTGCCAAATTTCGAAACAATCGGTCCACATATGAAACTAGCTCTCATATAAGTCCAACTGACGGAAACAGTTTAACCCTCTGCAACTGACGTGAAATTTTTTCACTATTCGACTGACGTGGTAGAACAGTAGACACCATTTTAAATATTTATACATTCCAAGTTCTATTTTATAGGAATTGTAATATTATCTATAATTAAAGGTAAGATACTTAGGTCACTACTAATTATTATAATTTTCAAAACAAATGATTCATGTTATACAGCAATTATTTATATCGTTCAATACTGACCTAAAAATATACATGTTACAAAAAAAATTAATAAAAAAAAACTCGTTTAATTTTTTGACAAATTTTTTTTTTTTTTTGTTTTTTATTAACATTTAAACAAAACATAACAATATAAAAGAAAATAAATTCAGTGGTTAAATTAAAAGCTATTCCAAGTTGAACGCTGACGTGGTTGACTAATAGACACTTTTTTAAATAAACAAGCACGTGCTTGTACCATAACCTCTTTTGTAACACTAGCAAGTGTATAATTATGTAATAAAAAGGTACTAAGAACACCAGAGCCGATGCTTGTAAAATAACGGCGTTAAAACTTTTTTTTTATTTTTGGGTGTCTGGTAGACTACACGTCAGCTGCAGAGGGTTAAATGTATAAGTTTTGAGAATATGTTTGTATGATGCCAAACTTTAGCAGATATTTGTCTTTATAAAGGAAAAATAACACCTTTGACCTTAGTGATGAAGGGTATCGTATGGTCGGGCTTGACCGACTATAGCTCTTTCTTACTTGTTTCTTACTGGGAAGGAACAATGAAAAACACATAAACGCACAAACATACATTTGATGAGCACGTGTGTGTGCCTTAGTTTTCTCTCATTGGATGATCGTCTCCATTAGTTATTTTCGAATTAGTAAAAGTGGTAGTGGTTGCCGTATGGTCATCAAAGCGATCTTTATATTATAGAGTTTTTGATTATACTTTAATTTGAATATGACATTTTAATTTGTTCCAGCTACGCGTTATTAGTTCTGATAGTTTTTAATAAAACAATTTATAAATAATAGAAAACACTTCTAAATATAAACTTTTAAAAACATTCAAAACTTTATTTTTGGTCTCTGGTTTATGGAAAGATTTGTATTTGGCTAAATACGCAAAAGTTTTCATTTTCTTTATAAATTCTTAATCAGTTCAACAAACTATTTATTTAGATATGTTTATTATTCGGTTTTGTTTTGGTGGAAATTAAAATAGTTTTCTGCTATTTCATTTTTGTAAATTGTTTATTCTATATTTGAAGAAAGACTCTCATAACCTTCACCTTGTCGTTCTATCATTCATATAAATACATACACTACATTGCCCAACTATTTATAAAGCCACTTAATCATATTTTAGAAAAAATTTTTAGGTAAAATGAAAAATATATAACTTGAATAAATATTCATTTATTAGAACGTTTTCTTATATTCGGCTGTAAGAAATTGAATCGAAAAATGTTCCTAAAAGAACAACTTTGCTCCATATATCCGAGGGAGCAACTAATCTAGAATATGGACTGATTTAGATAAAATTTCTAACACATTTTATATTGCAGGTCATATCTAAATATAATTTTATATTTATTTACATTTAAGTGATTTCTGGGAGATGGGCTCTGGTCAAATGTTCACCGATCTCGCCCAATTTCAATAACACATCATTCCAATAAATGAGGAATATTTTTACTGAATTTCATTCTTCAAACTATCTTCGTTCCGGCCCTGTTGTATTTTTAACAAAGACGGACATTTCTTAGTCCAGATAAATTCATAAAGAATCCCAATAAGAAAAAAGGTTTATTCTCAAATTGAGGATGATTTGAAAATAAATCTTTTTTCAAAGGTCAAACGTTTGATACTGATTTGATACTGATTTGAGAATAATAGCGTTCTCAACAAAAAGGGGACTTTATTCTCAAATTGAGAAATGCCTTTATTCTCAAATCATTATCAAACCTCATTCTCAAAGGTTTTTCAAATGTGGATATCATCTACATGTGGAACATAAATAAATGGCGTTGTATTTTTGATATTTTTGAGTTTGTTTATTTTGTTTTTGAAAACAGTGCATCATATTTGAATTCTTTTGCTTAAAATATAATTTTTTTATTGTTAGGTAAAAAAAATTTAACCCTGCATCACTATCGCCTGGGTGGATTCCACCCAAAGAACTGAACTTTTAAGGAAACTATAACATTTTTCATGCAAATCGCCCTTTTATCATAATGTAATCTACCTTTAAACAGGCTTTTCTGTTATTTTTGTTCGGTATTTTAGTGCTCATTATTTAAAAAAATTTAATTATTCGTCGATTTGAATTTCAAAATTATAAAAGGCAGCACAAAAAAGGGGTGTATTACACCCAATGATAGTAACGACGTTAGTTAAATATACGATAGTAACGTAGGGTTAAGAAACAAAGAAAATTTACTTAAGAAAATGAATATGATAGAATTTTTAATCTTGAAATTTTTTAAGCAAGGGGGTTACTGTGTATCTCGATTCGAAAATAAAGCTGTTCGAATTTGTATGCTTAAAGCATTGAGGTTCGAAAATGATTTCTTTCGAATCGAAATACGCAGTAACCCCCAAGGTTTTATGGTCAAATTTGGATCAATTTTAAAAAATCCGAAAAAAATAACGAATTTCTTTGAAATGCAATGCCATTCCATTAATATATCTTAAACATGTTTGAAAAAAAATTGAAATAAGGTTTGATATCAAATTTATATAACACCATTTTTCAAATTATTCTCATATCATCTTAGGGTTTGATAATGATTTGAGAATAACCTTTATTCTCAATTTGAGAAACTATCATTTTTCAAACGTTTATTCTCAAATGAATCCTCATTCGAAAATGAATGTGAATCTCAAACATCTGTTTAGGTTTCAAAAAAGTTTGAAAAAAACGTTTGATATCAAATGTAAAAGTCATCATATTTCAAACATTTGACAATGTTCTTACCCAGTAAGAACAGTGTCAAACGATTGCAGTTCGTGTTGTGTCTGTGAATATATGTTAAAAACCCAATTGGTACTCGGCTCCTGAGTGCAATGGTTGAGTAAGGCTGGTTTATATATACTTTATTAGATCTTATATCATTATTTTCGGAATTACAAACTGAATGATAATCTTAATACCAAAAATCCTAAAAAGTATCAAAAAACGGCTTTTACTCCTTATTCGGCATAATTCCCTTAAAAAGTACCAAATACTTGCTTTCTTATTTTCATAGAGACTCAAATTGCGTTTCAATTACTATTAGCTTAGGAGATATAGGTTAGGCTCACGGCAATGCCACTTAGGTCCTAGAAATGTTCCCTTTCTGATACCAGCAAGTAATAGGAAAGAAGATGGCTGACGGCGAAGGCCAGCATCACTTGGCTTCTAAAAAAAGCCCCTTTGTGTCATCTGCAAGTAATAGAATATAAGAATTTCTAGACTACTGTGTAAATGTCTTATAAAAGCCATCCAAATGCTACAATAAATTAGTCTATGTTCGATAGATCTGATGTACAAAAGCAGTGGATAAACCCCTATGTGAAATATCTTCCATGAATCTATTCTTATATGCCGTCAACGAATTGGACTGCTTTCTTGACGCGTGTCCAGAAGCTGCTAGTTCGACAGCAGTTAGGGAAGAATTGTTATTAATTTCTTCTACATGGTCTTTCCATCGAAATATGCCTAAATCGCGTATTAATAAGGCAAAATCTATATTCGCATTCTCCGAGCTTTTTGGAAGTCTCGGCAAATATCAACAACACTTAAGTTACGAATATATGACTCGAATCTTAAGTCCATTACACGCCGTTTCAAAAATTTTGTTCTATTTACTGTAACGTGCTCAGGGGAACAAAATATTTACAATTCATGAACTTCTAGGCGCTAGAATAATACTGGTAACGCAGATTGAAAGCAAATAAGATACTAAGCAAAACATTTTTTTATACCCACCATCAAAAAAAATGGGGGGCATATTGAGATTGTCATTCCGTTTGTAATTTCCTTAAAACCAAAAGCGGTGTCCGTCTGTCTGTCTGTTGAAATCACGATAACGCCTTAACGAAAGGAGCTAGCTCACTGAAACTAAGTAAAAACATTCTTTATTTCTGAGAAAATTTTGGTATTGAAATTGGGCATAATCAGTTAACATTTGACCGTATAACCTCGTCTAGGCTAATCGCTTATTTGCTAATAAATAATAAACTATAATAGCTATTATGATAAAATTTGGTATATAGAAGTTTTACATAAGCCCCAGACAGCATATAAAATTTCATCAAAATCGGTTCACATTTAGACATAGCTTCCATACAAACAGCCTAAATTTCACTTAAAATACACTTAAATGCCAATAAATCTAAAACTATAACAGATATAACCACTAAATTTAGCACAAAGGAGTCTTATGTCAATTCCAGCCAGTGTGTCACAATCGGTCACCATAGCTCCCATATAAAAAAACTTACGAAAACACAAAAATACAAAAAGAAAAGGGGTTTAAGTCCTTCTGTCCGTCAGATAAAAGCGCGATAGTTCCCTAACTACAAGAGCTAGAGAGACAACATTTTACAAAAGTATTTTCGATGTGTTATAGAAGTTGAGTATTGTAGTAGCTATGACGACTAAATTTAGAATAGGGAAGTTTTATGCAACTTTGGTTCAGTATGTCAATTTCTATAAGTATCGGTCGGTAGGTCCATAGGTTTCATATAAAAACCGCTCCCGGAAACCACTAAAATGCCACAAACGCCAGTTAAAAGCTATTAAATTATAAACTGTGACAGCTATGGCCACTAAATTTTGCACAAATAAACTTTATATAAATACCAGCCAGTATATCAAATTGTGTGACAATCGGTCAACATTTGGCTATAGTTCGTATGTATATAACATCCCCTTTTTATATCTACAATCAAAAATATTTGGAGGTACATTCAGTCTTTTAAGATTGCAACTACGATGGTGGGTATATAAGATTCGGCACAGCCTGAGTGCTTAAAGTGAAGAGCCTTGTTCTAGGGGAGCTGTAGGTAAAATCTTCAAATTTTGTAAAAACATCTTTGAGCAATGAGCGTTATTTGGTTAAAAATAAGTAGGAACAGAATAGGGGTGCTCCGCCTCCAACAGTGAAAGATTTTCACATACGATTTTATTTATAATTGGGTAATAGGAAAAAGTGAAAAAAAGGGATAGGTAGAATCCCTTTTAAGATAATATTGATATAATGGTTAACGAGAAGCAATTTTCATTTCAAAAACTCGCTATTTTGGCTTGAGCCAATATTGCAGAGAATAGATCTACAAATCATATGTCAAATTCTTAACCGGTTGTATTTCATTTTTTTCCCATTTTACTTTTGTATCTTTTTGCCTAACAGGAAAAAAACTAAAGAGTCAGAAAGAAAAAAACAAAAATATGATGTGTAAATTTTTGCCATTGGCCTTCAAATCTGGAGGTTTGTTGTTATAATAACATAATCTCTTGGATTTTCTGTTTCTCGTACTAAACAACCAAGTATGTCTGTCGCCTATGGACAGAAAAGTAAAAGTATGTTTTCTTAAAACAGTATAGTAGTCATAATTTTTTTTTTACATTGATAATTCCGAAATTTCATAGGCTAAGATCAAGTATTGTAACATTTTAAAAATTAATGTTTTAACTCTTTTAAATGTCTGCCTAAAAAGTAGCATCTTTTTAGCGACAGTGGAAAGATTCATATGTGTTTTATACCCTACACTACTATAGGTGCAATAGGTATTATAAATAAAGGGTTCAAAACTAAAACGCAATTTTTAAATTTGGCGCCATTCGAAGTGTCATTGTTTGACATTTGAAAAATTGTTATTGTTTGCTAGTAGAAGATACGAGGTTAGTAAAAATGGAGCGCTACAAGAATAAGCAACGCATTCTCATTGTGAAATTGTTTTACCAAAATGGTGAAAGTTTTGCGGCTACAGTTCCCAAATTGCAATCAATTTGGGGTCACAATAATGCTCCAAAAGAGTCGACTGTAAAGAGATTAATGGATAAATTTGCCGAAACTGAGTCTGTTAGTGATGTAAAGACAAAAACGCGCCTTCGACCAGGTCGATCGACCGAAGATGTCGCTTAAACTCCATCCATCTCAATTCGACACCGAGCTCAGCAAATTGGTGTCTCCAAATATACTATGTAGCGAATTTTGACGAAAGATTTGCATCTTCATGCAGGAACTGAAGCCAGATGACCATGGACAGCGAAGGGAGTTCGTTAGTTGGGTATTGGAGAGACAACATGAAAATGCTGATTTTGCCGATAATAGGTCAATAGGCAGAATTGTCGCATTTGGGGTGAGGAAAATCCTCGAGTGATTCAAGAGAAGCAGATGCATCCTCAACGTGTCACTGTGTGGTGTGTTTTTTGGGCTGGATGAATCATTGGACATTTTTTTTGCGAAAATCAGGCAGGTCAAGCACAAACAGTCAATGGTGTTCGGTATCGTGAAATGATAACCAGTTTTTTCTTGCCTATAATTGAAGAAATGAATGTGGAGGGCATGTGGTTTCAACAAGACGGCGGCACATGTCATATAGTCAGAGAAACAATTCAATTGCTACATCAGTCATTTCCCGGTCGTGTTATTTCGCGGAGACCAGAATTGGCCGCCTAGATCGTGCGATTTTACACCTTTAGACTTTTTTCTTTGGGGTTTTTTGAAGTCGATGGTTTACGCGAATAAGCCGACGACGACTCAAGCCTTAAAAGAGGAAATTGGACGCTGTATTAAAGAAATACCGCAGAATTTATGCAAAAAGGTCATTGAAAATTTCATAAAAAGATCGCGTGTGTGCCAGCAAAGCCGCGGCGGCCATCTGCACGATATCTTGTTCCATACATAACCTCATTCTGTCTACTTTACGATATAATAAAGTTTCACGATTTCTTTTAAATATCTGTGTTCTATTTAAAATTCAAAAATTGCGTTCTAGTTGGGACATCCTTTATAAGCTAATGTCGACTCGGGATTATATCAAGTTTAAAATTTTGATAACGTATCAGAATTTTGAAAATATGGATAAATTTTGGTTACACATAGCCCCCCAGCTAAAATTTTTTGAAAATTTTAATCTAATATGAGTCTTTTTGACTCCACTGCACGAATAAAATTATCATTTATGATATCACTTATGAGTCAAAAATTATCTTTTTGTGTAAGAAAATGGTACCCTTCATACGACTCTTGAAAAAGAGTCTTTAATTAATCGTTTTTCTGATTAGAATATGACTGCACACATTTTGCTATACGAAACCCAAATGACTAATTTTGCTGATATTATCGTCAAAAATCTCCCAATTGTTAGCTGGGCCCACATTTTTATAGGGGGCATCTTAATGCGCTGAAAATCTCAAAAATTCCTATAGATTAGGTTTTCTGGTAATCAGACTAACCTAGTCTATAAAGTTTACTGTGTTACCAGGAAAGCTAGACAAATTAAGCGATGGTTCGTCCCTTGTGTCATGCGTTAAAAAGTTTTTTTTTTTTTTTTTGAAACGCATACCCTCTAATTTTTGTCATATGATGTTAAATTTAGTATAAAAACCTGCCATTTCGCGACCACGATCGTTTAAATTTTATGTTCTCGTATAAATTTTTCATTGCTCGTTATTAATCTTTCAAGAAATGGGTCCATCTTCGTATAACCAATTAATGTGACACAAAAATATTGTGCTTTTTTAGCGTCTATTTGGTTCATGAACAAAGTGAATGCGATATCCTGGCAGCTTACATGCCAGTTTTTCTTTATAATTTGCAAAATTTCGACGGCTTTTTATTATTTAAGAGTCCAAATTTCCATCATGAAAACGTTCAAATCAATTACGCACTATATGATTACTAACATCATCATCCCCATAAATGGCACAGACTTTTTTTTACCATTCGGTCCACATGTGACCTCTGTAGAGTAGGTTATCATAGAGTCGAATTTGACTGACTATAGGATTTTCTTACGTGTTTTCTTTGTGTGTATGTTTGTATGTACTCGTTTAAAAAGTCACATTTATAATTAATCTCTTAAGTTCTAATTAAAAGCGAATTTTCGCTATTATGCAAAAATTTTTTAGCATTTTGTTTTTTTTTTTCAATTTTTTTCCTAAGTGAAATAGTAAACAAATTGTCCGGGTATATTCAACGTCAGCATTTGTATATCATGATGTACTAACATCTAACACATGTTTGTATGTATGTATGAACATATGTATTTTAATGTTTGTACCCATTAAATAATAAATATTTCTGTATCAAAACTTACGTATTTTAAAGCAATCGATAAGATTTGTATATAAAAAATATATATATAGAAAAAACCTTTATATGACTTTTTGATGATACATTTTATTTTTTTCTTTTGGTTAATTGTTAACAGGCGCATCATGATTAATATCGATTATAAACCGTTTTTGCATTTAGAATTTTAAATTAATTACAAATTAAAATGTTATGTGCAAAAGAATGGGTCGTAGTTATCGTAATTCGACTCAGGAAGTGATTATGAGTCGATCGGATTACTTAAAGTTAATTGTTAGACCAACTTCATACACAATAAACCGCAAATATGATGGAAAACGACTCACCCTAATGTATAACCATAGTATCGGGTGGTTAAATTTCAAGGGCCGAAGTTGATTTTGAATAAAACACAAACTATTTAGGAAATTATTGTAATTTTATTTTATCATGATATATTGGTATTACTCAAATATGTATGGATCAAAATATCGGCCAAATGAGCGCCGCAACCACGGCGACACACCTCCATCCGATTTTCCAAATTTTCGATGACCCTGAGGCATAATGGAGGTTCTATGCCGTTAATGTGCCGAATTATCTCATCCTTTAGCTCTTGAATTGTTGCTGGCTTAGCGACGTACACCTTTTCTTTCAAATAACCCCAAAGAAAAAAGTCCAACTCACATGATCTTGGCGGCCAATTGACATCGCCATTACGTATGATAACACGTGTGGCAAGTGGCACCGTCCTGCTGTAACCACATATCGTCCACATCCATATCTTCCAATTCGGGCCATAAAAAGTTCGTTATCATCTCACGATAGCGAACACCATTCACAGTAACTGCCTGACCGGCTTCATTTTGGAAAAAATACTGCCCGATGATGCCGCCAGCCCATAAACCGCACCAAACAGTCACTCTTTGTGGATGCATTGGTTTTTCGACAGTCACTCTTGAATTCTCATTCGCCCAAATGGGGCAATTCTGTTTATTGACGAATCCACTGAGGTGAAAATGTGCATCATCACTGAAGATGATTTTCTTCGAAAATTGATCATCCACTGTTGCCATTTCTTGCCACCATTCTGCCCATTCACGACGTTTGGAATGGTCAAGAGGCTTTAGTTCTTGAGCCAATTGTACCTTGTAAGCGTGTAAATGCAAGTCTTTATGCATAATGTTCATCAACGACGAGCGTGAGAGGTGCAATTGTTGGTCACGACGACGAGTTGAGGTGGACGGCTCTTCAGCCACACTATCGCGAACAGCAGCAATATTTTCTTATACGAACATGCACTGGTGTTCTCACATCTTCTACAGACCCGGTTTGTTTGAATTTTTCCACGATTTTTGAGATTGGACGATCAAATTGACCAAAAAAATCACGAAGTTGCATTTTGATTTGAACGCCCATTTTCATAATAAGTCTGGATAACTTTAACACGTTGTTGGATTGTGTATCTCTACATGGTTCAAATTGAGTAAGTTTGAAATAGAGAAATGTCAAATAAAGTTCGGAAAAAAACTTGACGTTTAGGTGTGGTTCACATTCAACATTGGACCTTACAATTTAACCACCCTTTATATTTGTTGGAAGTTTTTTGTTTTTCTTACTATCTGACAGCGGTCATTGGACGACAAGCGGATCTGAAACCCTCGATTTCCTTTTAGAAACCCACTTTCCAGGTTGTAAACATCTAGGTGCGGAAATAGCCACAAATCACACCGTCATCGAGTCCACTCCGATCCCTCTTACTAGGGAAATAATTGATAGTTTCGAACTGTACAAAGCTGCGGGTCCTGATGGTATTATTCCAGCTGATCTTCAATATAATACCGATCTCTTAATGCCCTGGCTTCTTCTGTTATATGAATGTTGTCTTAGACTATCTCATATACCAGAAACCTGGACCAGGTACAACGTTGTCTTTATCCCCAAAAGAGGTAAAACTTCACATACGAAACCGAAGGATTTCAGGCCTATTAGTTTCTGCTCCTTCCTTCTTAAAGCTTTGGAGCGCATATTCGTGCTTCATTAGATCCTAGGCTCCTGTCCAACTCACAGCATGCCTACAACAAAGGCAAATCAGTTGAGACTGCACTCCACTCACTAGTAAGTCATATTGAAAAATCTCTTGAGTTCGGCGAATTTACACTTGCCGCCTTCCTAGACATAGAAGGCGCCTTTAACAATATAACACCAGAGTCGATTTTGTCGGCAATGAAGGACTTAAGGGTCGACAAATCTATTATCTCGTCTGTAGATAAGCTTCTCACCTATAGAGTCATCTGCTCAACCATGGGCACTGCTACAATCTATAAGGTAGCATGTCGAGGTACTCCACAAAGGGGTGTACTATCACCTCTTCTGTGGAACCTTGCCATAAATAAACTACTCACTGAACTAGATTCTCTGAGATTAAAACACCATCGCATACGCGGACAATGTCGCTATAGCAGTGTCAGGGTAATTTCTTAACACCCTGTCACAACATTTGAAACATCTCTTGACATTCTCTACCGTTGGCCTGGGAGTCAATCCCACTAAAACGGAACTTGTACTTTTCTCGGCTAAATACAAAGTACCCAACTTTACTCTTCCAAAATTAAATAAGGTAGAACTTATGCTCACTGATCATGCCAAATATCTGGGCGTCATTCTGGACTCAAAACTGTCCTGGAGCCTTAACACCCAATCTTGGGTGTCCAAAGCGTCTATTGCACTCTTCTCATGTAGAATGGACATCCTGCACCCACCAAGACAAACCAGAGGGACTATTTTAACAATATCTTAAGATCTTCCGCTCTAAGGCGCTCTTCGCCATGCTAAACTGGCTCCCAATCGAATTAATGGCAGTGCAAACTAATGTCTCAGCACTATTGGAACCTGGTCCCACTCACAAACCGGACATTCCGCTATTCTGTTCAAAATTACTAATATCCCTGACCACTAAACCCCTATATTTGAGAAATCCTTTACTATGTCTATCTCTGGAGACTCCCCATCTCTAAATGACGGCTGTCTGGAGGTATACACTGACGGATCAAAGTCAAAGATAGGTGTAGAGGGAGGCTTCTTCATTCTACTTCTAGGGAAGGAAATTAGCTTTAGGCTCCCTGATCAATGTGTTCTCCAATCCGAGATATCGGCTATACATAAAGCAGTCAAATGGTTGAGATACCACAGAATATACGACAGGTATATTCGTTAATGTCCACACGACATCTGTTCTTACCAGCGAATGCCGGGCATATCTTAACGAGATGGCGAGACATTGCAAGATCGAACTCTTCTGGGTAGCCGGGCACAACAACATACCTGGTAACTCCACCGCGGACAAACTTGCTAAATCCGGTGCTCTCCTGAGTCAGGACAACATCGACCAATTTACGGGCTTACCGCTATTTGCCTGCAAATCAATAATTAGACAAATTCTTTTCGAGTCAGGGCAGAGCGAGTGGTCTTCGGAAACCACTTGCTCCATATCTAGGCAAACAACACTAAACGTTCAAATATCTTGGTAACGTTACTCCGTCACAGACTCCGCAACCTTATCTCAACCCTAACAGGTCATTACGTTTTTAGGCTTCACCCCAGAAGACTTAATCTTCAATTCTATGACTACTGTCGTAGTTGTCATAACATAGAAGAGGAGAAGACAGTGACTCATCTTCTTTGTCACTGCCCCGCCCTCTCTACTTCAAGGGCTCTCAATCTGGAGGCACCTTTTCTTCATGATTTATCGGATCTAGCGAGTATTGACATTCGTAAAATAGACTCATTTATCAGGGCTTCAGGATATCTTGATTAGCCTCTCATTGATAGCCTGGAGTAATTATTTTTCTTCTTTTCTTCCAGTCTATCCCTTGCAGGTAACACAAAGAGACCGCTTTTTAGAACCCAAGTGACACTGACCTACATCGGCTGCCTGCCTAACCTAACCTAACCTACTCACATGACATTATGGGTGATGTGCCATCGACATAAGTCATCCATGTATGGGAATACGAAGTCGATACCTCTGAATACATCATGTAAAAGAAGTTGAAAAGTCTGAGCCGCATTTTGTAGGCCAAACGTCATATAAACGAATTCGAAAAGGTCAAAAGGAATCGTAAGGGCTGCCTTCGGGATATCATCAGGGTGAACGGGCACCACTTGGTGACATGCTTAGAAAATGTAATCTGAAAATTTTTAATTTCGCTTTGGAAACATTTTATGGCTCCAAGTTCGTTTTTTTTTTAATGTTTTGTTCAAAACATACTAAAATTGTTTAATGTTCTTTTCATTAATAAATTTTACCATGTATTGGAGAACAAGGAAGATCAATTATGTCCTTCACTCGAGGACATCTCAAAAAGCCTGTCCTCAACTTTCTTTATTCTTCTCCCAAATATTGATTATAGTGTTGACATCATAATACAAAAACCAAAAAAGTTGGCCCATAGGTGGATCGGAAATTAATAGACTTTTGGTAAAACAACTCACATTATTTCAGTACAAATTTTAAAATTTTCATGAATCGTCAAAAATTCTTAAAAATCTAAAAAAAAAAATTCAAACGATTAATGAAAAAAATCCAAATTTTATTTATTTTTTCCCACTTTCTATTGGTTTAGAATACGTAGAGGTACATAAGATCGTTTAAGAAATAAAATGTTTCCAGATCTTTCCAAATTCGCTAATACGATGTACGATTTTGTTAAATGTTCACATAACAAAGGGTCTCTGTAATCTCAGGCTAAAGAGGTCTTTGAACCAAAACATTTATTGATATTTTGTAGCAAAATTTATAGCAACAGATTCGATATTTTGTATAATTGTTGTATAATTTCTAATCTAATTTGAATTCTAATCTATAAAACAAAGAGATTCTATCTCATATATTTTTTTTTTGAAGGCTTAAATAGAAAAATTCCCATAATTGAAATTCTCTTTTTGAGCTCGGAAAACTGGCGTTGCTACACGTTTTTTCCATTCGTTATAATTTGTCTTATCATTCATTTTTTACGAGAATTATTTAATACCGAAATCAGTTTTTAATTTTAGCTTTAAATTGAAATTAACGACTCGGATTTTGATTGAAACACGAGAGATAATAGATTACAACAAAAAAAAAACTGATGCTAGCCGGAAAAAGTGGGTAATATTTTGATTTTTTTTTTATACAGAAAACGATTGAAAGATTAAAAAATTAGCAAACGATATTTAAAATGAATGAATTTTTAAGGGAAATTTTTTGTCTATATGTAGCATTAACTTTTGGAATTTTATTATTGTTTTGGTGTAGACTTTGCACAGAACAGACGTACTTTCTTAGAATACTTTTGTAGCGGGTAAGAAAAAGGAAAGGATCTTCTTTTCCTGGAAATTTTCTTCAATATTTTTTAAAATTGTTAAAAAAGTTTTAAATTTTAACACGGTAATTTAAAGTGAAATTTTAGTAATTTTGGATTCATAATTTTGAGTCCAAAAGTCAGTGAAAAGTGTTAAAATCTAAGAAAAACTAAAGCTAATTAAAAAAAACGGGTTTAGAAATTTTAAATTGAAAATTTTTTTACTAAAAAATTTTTTAATTTTTTCTATTGAAAAATTTGAAATAGAAAAATTTTCTATTGAATAAATTGAAATATTTTATATTAAAAATTTTTGAGTCAAAAATTTTTCTATTGAATTTTAAATCAAAAATTTTTTTAATTGAAAAATTTTACATCAAAAATTTTTTTAATTACAAAACTTTACATCAAAAATTTTTCTATTCAAAAATTTTGTATCGAGAATTTTTCTATTGAAAAATTTAAATCGAGAATTTTTCTATTGAAAAATTTAAATCGATATATTTTCTATTGAAAAATTTTAAATAGAAAACTATTGAAAAATTCTTAATCAAAAAATTTTAAATAATTTTATTTTGAAAATTTTTCTATTAAAAAATTTGACATTAAAAATTTTTATTAAAATTTTTTTTATAAAAAAATTTATATCAAAAAATTTTTTTCAAAAATTTTAAATAGAAAACTTTGCTATTGAAAATTTTAAAATCAAACATTTTTTTAATTGAAAAATTTTGTATCAAAAATTTGTCTATTAAGAAATTGTATGTCAAAAATTTCTTATTAAAAAATTTTATATCAAACATTTCGCTATAAAAAAAAATTTATTTAAAAATTTTATATCGAAAGTTTTTAAATTTTTTTATTACAGAATTTTCTTTAAAAAAATTTTTTGTACCGAAAATTTTTTTAGAAATTTTTTTTTGTACCGAAATTTGCTATAAAAAAATGTTGTACCGAAAATTATCTTTAAACAACTTTTGTACCGAAAATTTTCTATTGAAAATTGTTTGTACCGAAAATTTTCTATAGAAAATTGTTTGTACCGAAAATTTTCTATAGAAAATTGTTTGTACCGAAAATTTTCTATAGAAAATTGTTTGTACCGAAAATTTTCTATAGAAAATGGTTTGTACCGAAAATTTTCTATAGAAAATTGTAACGAAAATTGTCCATAGAAAATTGTCCATAGAAAATTGTTTGTACCGAAAATTTTCTATAAAAAATTTTTGAACCGAAAATTTTCTATAGAAATTTTTTTGCAACGAAAATTTTCCAAAGAAAATTTTTTTGTACCGAATATTTTCTAAAGAAAAATTTTTTGTACCGAAAATTTTCTATATAAAATTTTTGAACCGAAAATTTTCTATAGAAATATTTTTTGCACCGAAAATTTTCTAAAGAAAATTTTTTTGTTCTGAAAATTTTCTATCGAAAATTTTTTGTACTGAAAATTTTGTATAGAAATTTTTTTTGTACTGAAAATTTTCTATAGAAAATTTTTTTGTACCAAAAATTTTCTATAGAATTTTTTTTTGCATCAAAAATTTTCTAAAGAAAATTTTTTTGTCCCAAAAATTTTTCTATTGTATCGAAATTTTTTATAAAAAATTTGTTTGTACCGAAAATTTTCTATAGAAAATTTTTTTTAACTTAAAATTTTCTTTAGAAAATTTTTTTGTACCGAAAATTTTCTATAGAAAATTTTTTTGTACCGAAAATTTTCTATAGAAAATTTTTTTGTACCGAAAATTTTCTATAGAAAATTTTTTTGTACCGAAAATTTTCTATAGAAAATTTTTTTGTACCGAAAATTTTCTATAGAAAATTTTTTTGTACCGAAAATTTTCTATAGAAAATTTTTTTGTACCGAAAATTTTCTATAGAAAATTTTTTTGTACCGAAAATTTTCTTTAGAAAATTTTTTTGTACCGAAAATTTTCTATAGAAAACTTTTTGTACCGAAAATTTTCTATAGAAAATTTTTTTGTACCGAAAAATTTTTCTAACCGAAAATTTTCTATAGAAAATTTTGGGACAAAGAATTTTTTTTGTACCGAAATTTTTTTATTGAAAAATTTTTCGTACCAAAAATTTTTCTATCGAAAAATTTTCTATAGAATATTTTTTTGTATCGAAATTTTTTATAAAAAATTTGTTTGTACCGAAAATTTTCTATAGAAAATTTTTTTTACCTAAAATTTTCTTTAGAAAATTTTTTTTATAAAAAATTTGTTTGTACCGAAAATTTTCTATAGAAAATTTTTTTACCTAAAATTTTCTTTAGAAAATTTTTTTGTACCGAAAATTTTCTATAGAAAATTTTTTTGTACCGAAAATTTTCTATAGAAAATTGTTTTGTGCCGAAAATTTTCTATAGAAAATTTTTTTGTACCGAAAAATTTTTCTAACCGAAAATTTTCTATAGAAAATTTTGGGACAAAAAAATTTTCTATGGAAAATTTGTGCCGAAAATTTTCTATAGAATTTTTTTTGTACCGAAATTTTTTTTATTGAAAAATTTTTCGTACCAAAAATTTTTCTATCGAAAAATTTTCTATAGAATATTTTTTTGTAACGAAATTTTTTATAAAAAATTTGTTTGTACCGAAAATTTTCTATAGAAAATTTTTTTTACCTAAAATTTTCTTTAGAAATTTTTTTTTATAAAAAATTTGTTTGTACCGAAAATTTTCTATAGAAAATTTTTTTACCTAAAATTTTTTTTAGAAAATTTTTTTGTACCGAAAATTTTCTTTAAAAAAATTTTGTACCGATAATCTTCTATAAAAAAATTTTGTTCCGAAAATTTTCTATAAAAAAATTTTGTACCGAAATTTTTCTATAAAAAATTTTTGTACCGAAAACTTTCTATAAAAAATGTTTGTACCGAAAATTTTTTATAGAAGAATTTTACTTTATTTAACTATTAACATTGTAATATTATATATTTGCCTCAAGTGGGCCTGCTAACTCCCATACCACGCCCACTTTTAATAAATAAGTGTTTTCTTTCAAATTTTTAATATTTCTCTTATTGTTTTTCATTTCTTCCAGGTGACATCCCTAAACGTTTAACTTCACAGACAAAATCGGAAGAGATTGTGGAAGCCATGAAGAAGTTAGATGCTAAACTGGTGGCCTATTTGGCTGGAGAAACTGAACTCTCTTCCAAGCTCACCAACTGTGAAGAGGAAAACGAAGTCAATTTTAATTTGGAAAATCGTCAGATTTCCAATAATTTAGAGGACTTGTTACCTGCTACAAAATTGAACATCTTCAAAACGATTACTAGCATTAAATTGGAAATGGAAGCCTTAACCCTACAACCGGATGGCACCAAATGCATGAATCTCCTGAAAAATGAAATTGAACCCATTTTTACGGTGGAATGTCAACTATCCAATGAATTGATAAAGCTAGTGCCACGACATGATATGTTCCATATAATGCAATTCGAATCGGAGAAATTCCAAAGTCTAACCCAATGTACACGTTTCGGTCAACAGGCGGAGAGATTAGTTAAAATGGAACTTGAAGAGGAGCTGAGTGATGAGAATGCCAATGAATGCGAATTGGATTTTGGTCGTATTCATTTTACCGTCTGGTGGCGTGAGCCTGGTACTTGTCTCAATGAAATGTTGGGCATGGGTGTTTTAGAATTAAAGGATCTTTACAATGCCTCACTGCTGGAACAGTGTAAACGCATTGAAATCCAAAGACGTGGCAAAAATTTGGCCTGCCTCTACCTTAAAATTGCACTCCAAAGAGAAAACGCCAACAAAACATTTTCGAACAAGAAACGCGATTTATTTTTAACTCATCAATTGTCTGCGGATAGTGATAGTGAGAAATCACCGGCTACTGATAAGAAATCAACAAAGCCCCAGCAACAATCGTCGTCAGCACAAAGTGTTGGTACTGGTGCCACCACCAGTAGCTGCATTAATCTTAAGGGTAGCGACAAAGGTGAATATGCCGAGAATTTCTTGTATCTTAAACATACCAAAATACAATGACTAAGATTTAAATTGAACTTAAGCTACTCTACCCACTACTCCTCCTCTGCTTCCCTAACTCTTACAATAAGTTCTATTTTTCCTGAGAAAAATAAAAATTTTATTTTTCCTTTATTTGGTATTAGCAAAATAATTTCATCATCTTTAAATTTAATTGAATATTTAAAATTTTTAAATTGGTTTATGACTTGGTTTCTAATAAATATTGTTTGTATTGCAAATGACACAAACATTCAAAAAAACAAAAAAACTCAAATTACAAAATGGCTTTTTCTTTATTTTCGTTTAACATCATTTATCATTTTTTCATTAATAATTTCATTTTTCTGGGGAAATTCAAAAGTTTTTAGTTCAAGTGTGATTTGCACTTGATTTAACTATTTGCTTTATCATTTTCATTATTTTCATTTTTAATTGTTTCTAATCATTGAGAACTATCTTCTTGGACCGGTAATTAAGAAATGGATATAAATCCAAATCTAAAAACCGAGTTAGTCCAGGAGGTACAAAGTAGATAGCACTGTTCATTTGTTTATGTTTTATGGTCTCCTTAGTGCAAAAACACCCGAAGTTTTAAATTTTTTCATGGAATTTTTTTTCTAAAATTTTAGATTTTTGAAAAGATTGTCCTTGTTTTTTTTTACTATATCCTGATTGTCCAATTTTATTGAAAAATGTATTAATGATTGAAAACAAAATTGTCTTTAAGGCATGCTAACACAAGTTGTTTGTGTGATCGACAGTTTTGGAATTATTGACATTTCAATGTAATTTTTATTTTTCTAAAATTTGAAATTTTTGATGAGGTTTTCCTAGTTTTTTTTAACATATCTTGAGAACGATTTGTAAAAGTATTAATGAAAAATAAATTAATAATTAAGAACAAAATTTCCTTTAAGACGTGATAAAATAAGGTTTTTGAGAGATTAACGGTTTTGGAGTTATTGACAACGCAGTCTTATTTTTTGTGTAAATTTTTTTTTCAAAATTGCCATATCTTGAAAACGACTTGTCCCATTAAAAAATACATTAATGAGTTAGAACAAAATTACCTTTAAGACATGCTAACAAAAGTTGTTTGTGTGATCGTTAGTTTTGGAGTTATTGACATCGAAATGTAATTTTTTTTTATGAGGCTTTGTCCAATTTTATTGAAAAATATATTAATGATTAAGAACAAAAATGCCCTTAAGATGTGCTAATACAAGTTTTTTGAGGGATCGACAGTTTTGGAGTTATTGACAACGCAACCTTATATTTTTTGTGAGATTTTTTTTTCAAAATTTGGGATTTTTGAAGATTTTGTCCTAGTATTTTTCCTATACTCTCAAAGCGATTTGTCCAATTTTATTGAAAAATGAATTAATAATTAAGAACAAAATTTCCCTTAAGACATGCAAGTACAAGTTTTTTTTAGAGATCAACGATTTTGGAGTTATTGACATTGCAAAATTTTTTTTTTCAAAATTTTGGATTTTTAAAGTGGTTTTTAAAGTCCTTGTTAGTTTACCATATCTTGAAAACGACAGGTCACAGAAGGCGTGCCGACATTTTTTATATTCACCCGTTAAAATCGAACAAAAAAATTTGGTACACTATAAAACACCGCTAGCATATGGTATACCACATTACCTGCACATGTTTTTATAGCAATCATCAAAAAAATATTGAGATTGTCATTCCGTTTGTAATTTTCTCAATATTAGCTTCAAAAGAAAAAAAGGATATACACCCTGGATCCCTATGAAATTCTAAGACGATTAAGCGATGACCTTTCCATATATACAACTTAAGGAAACAGCAAAAATACCAAAAAGAATAGAAGGTTTCCGTTCGCCAGTTAAAAGTTCGATAGCGCCCAAACTAAAAGTTTTAGACTAACAAAATTCAACAAAAGTATTCCTGATTTCTTGAAAAATTAAAATTAAGCGAAATCGGTTCAAATTTGATAATAGCTCCCATAGTGATAGATTAAATCGAATTATAATAGCTATGGCAGCTTAATTTGGAACGGAAAAGATTTATGCAACTAGTGGTTAGTTTTTCAAATTTTATGGAATCAGTTTTTTTTATAACTGTCTGGCAGATTATGAAATTTTATGAGAATCGGTCCATATATGACCATAGCTTTTATATAAAAACCACTCCCGGAAATCACCGAAATGCCACGAAAGCCAGTTGAAGGCTCGTCTCCACGGCAGTCGGTTCTTTGCACCGAAACTACTCAAAATCTTAGGACCCAGGCCCTAAAGTTTAAAAATGCCTTTACAAGGTGAAAAACGGGTCTTTTTTGGGTTTTTGTCAGATTAAAGCTATTTCAACTAACTTTTATAAAAAAGTAAGCAATGACTTGTAATGTAGACTTAAGAAGCTTTCTTTTGAAGTAGATGTCTTATAAATTGCTTAAACGGTTTTCGAGTTATAGCGTTTTTTTTCGAAAATTTCATGTCATTGACGACTTGCAAAGAAATTTATCAAAACATATTTCAGATTTATTTTTTTTTCTACTAAAATAAAATATTAAATTTTGTTACTATACCTATACTTTTTGAGCAAAATCGGATTACTATTTCGGGTACCTCCCATAGGGATGCCTTCTCGGAATAGAGTTTTTGGTCCTTTACAGCCACAAATTTACTTGTATTTTAATAATATTCAGCACAAATATTGCCTATGATTACCTTAATCAGTGTACCTAATTTTATAGGAATCGGCCCATATTTGACCATACCTCCCATACAAGACACATTCTCAAAAGACGTTTATGTACACATAAAAGCACAAAAACGTTTATAACTCTAAAGATAAATGCATTTGATTACCATAACTTTGCACAGATAAATAGTTTGTATATATAAACCAATAACAATCGGTCCACAATTGACCCTAGCTCCCATATCAGGCCCTTAGCCGGAAATTACATAAATCTCGAAATTTTGAAAAAATAACTTATAGTATATGTATGTATGTCTCTAAGACACAAGGAAAACTTGTTAAATCGTTGGTCCATATTTGACCTTAGCAGTGAAGGGTATCATATAGTCGGGCTTGACCGACTATTGCTTTTCTTACTTGCTTTTTTTTCGATTATAAGATCCTAACTGAACTTCTTCCGAAATTTTCCTTTCTGCTAAATATATTTGACTCATAATTTAATTATATTGCGAAATAAATTTTTCCCTCCCTCTAAAAATAGACGTTATTATTTATTACACAGCACAACAAAATTTTGCAGCTCGAATTGACTTTCAGATTCGGAAAATAGTGTTGGTTTATTAGGGGATACTCCAGTTTTCATGACATTTTCAAGACTTATGTAATTAGTTATAAGTGTCGATGGTGTTAATGGATTCTTTAATATAGTACTAAACTATCGTAGTCGAATTTACGACTTCGACACTCGTAATAAGGTTGAATTTAACTTAAAACTGGTCTATTTTTAAGGGAGTAAACAAAAAGTCGATAAACATTTAGTCAAATATATGATTTTTTGTATCACGGTGTTAAAGAAAACAGATTTTCTGTTCTATTTACAAATTGCTTTCTTTATAATTGAAAAAACATTTTTATTACATAATTACAAATCATTTAATTTTATTACATAGTAGAAATTTGGTTTCATTTGATATTTTGTTTTCCTAACTAATTTTAGTATTTTTAATATTTTATTGATTCATCAAGAAAGAAAATTTTGAATACTTTTGGTACAGTTGTTTTGTTATTGCGATTTATATTGAAATCACTATATTTTGTACTAATTCTTTATGGTTTATGAACTTTAGATTAACGTTTTATTCTAATCTTTCATTATTTAATAGCAAATAGTTTTTGTTTTACAATTTAGCTATTTTTTATTAAACCTTTAGACCTGACGATTCAGGAACTCGAGATTAAATATCTATAGCGAACTTTTCAATTCTAGAATGTTTGAAATTTTACCCATAAAATTCAGAGGAAAACTTAATTCTGTCGAGATTGGAAATGAATAAAGATGAAATTTCCATTTATATTTATTTATGAAAAAGAAGCAAATTTTGTTGCATACTTTTAGTAGGCTTTTAAATTTTATTATTTTTCAAGATAAATTCACGATATTTCAAATGAAAATTTAAATTTTTCAAAAATTTCTTATTTTGATACCAAATTTTTCAAAAACGTCTTATATTTATAGGAAATTTTTCAAAAATTTCTAGTTTTTATAGGAATTTTTCAAAAATTTCCTATTTTTATAGGAAATTTAAAAAAATTTCTTATTTTTATACTAAAATTTTTAAAAATTTCTTATTTTTATAGGAAATTTTTCAAAAATTACTTATTTTTGAGGAAAATTTCTTATTTTTATAGGAAATTTTTAAAAATTTCTTATTTTTATAGAAAAATTTTTCAAAAATTTCCTATTTTTATAGGAAATTTTTTAAATTTCCTATTTTTATAGGAAATTGTTTAAATTTCCTATTTTTATAAGAAATTTTTCAAAAATTTCCAATTTTTATAGGAAATTTTTCAAAAATTTCCTATTTTTATAGGAAATTTTTCAAAAATTTCCTATTTTTATGGGAAATTTTTTCAAAAATTTCATATTTTTATAGGAAATTTTTCAAAAAATTTCCTATTTTTATAGGAAATTTTTCAAAAATTTCCTATTTTTATAGGAAATTTTTCAAAAATTTCCTATTTTTATAGGAAATTTTTCAAAAATTTCCTATTTTTATAGGAAATTTTTCAAAAATTTCCTATTTTTATAGGAAATTTTTCAAAAATTTCCTATTTTTATAGGAAATTTTTCAAAAATTTCCTATTTTTATAGGAAATTTTTCAAAAATTTCCTATTTTTACAGGAAATTTTTCAAAAATTTCCTATTTTTATAGGAAATTTTTCAAAAATTTCCTATTTTTATAGGAAATTTTTCAAAAATTTCCTATTTTTATAGGAAATTTTTCAAAAATTTCCTATTTTTATAGGAAATTTTTCAAAAATTTCCTATTTTTATAGGAAATTTTTTAAAAATTTCCTATTTTTATAGGAAATTTTTCAAAAATTTCCTATTTTTATAGGAAATTTTTCAAAAATTTCCTATTTTTATAGGAAATTTTTCAAAAATTTCCTATTTTTATAGGAAATTTTTCAAAAATTTCCTATTTTTTTAGGAAATTTTTCAAAAATTTACTATTTTTATAGGAAATTTTTCAAAAATTTACTATTTTTATAGGAAATTTTTCAAAAATTTACTATTTTTATAGGAAATTTTTCAAAAATTTACTATTTTTATAGGAAATTTTTCAAAAATTTACTTTTTTTTATAGGAAATTTTTCAAAAATTTCCTATTTTTGAAGGAAAATTTTCAAAAATTTCTTATTTTTATAAGAAATTTTTCAAAAATTTACTTTTTTTATAGGAAATTTTTCAAAAATTTCCTATTTTGATAGGAAATTTTTTAAATTTCCTATTTTTATAGGAAATTTTTTGAATTTCCTATTTTTATAGGAAATTTTTTAAATTTCCTATTTTTATAGGAAATTTTTTTAATTTCCTATTTTTATAGGAAATTTTTTAAATTTCCTATTTTTATAAGAAATTTTTCAAAAATTTCCAATTTTTATAGGATATTTTTCACAAATTTCCTATTTTTATAGGAAATTTTTCAAAAATTTCCTATTTTTATAGGAAATTTTTCAAAAATTTCCTATTTTTATAGGAAATTTTTCAAAAATTTCCTATTTTTATAGGAAATTTTTTTAATTTCCTATTTTTATAGGAAATTTTTTAAATTTCCTATTTTTATAGGAAATTTTTCAAAAATTTATAAGAAATTTTTCAAAAATTTCCTATTTTTATAGGAATTTTTTTAAATTTCCTATTTTTATAGGAAATTTTTTAAATTTCCTATTTTTATAGGAAATTTTTTAAATTTCCTATTTTTATAAGAAATTTTTCAAAAATTTCCAATTTTTATAGGATATTTTTCACAAATTTCATATTTTAATAGGAAATTTTTCAAAAATTTCCTATTTTTATAGGAAATTTTTCAAAAATTTCCTATTTTGATAGAAAATTTTTCAAAAATTTCTTATTTTTGTAGGAAATTTTTTATTTTTGTAGGAAATTTTCAAAAATTTCTTATTTTTGTATGAAATTTTTTAAAAATTTGTTATTTTTGTAGGAAATTTTTCAAAAATTTACAGAAACTTTTTTTGAAATACTAGATTTGCATAAGCTTTTACTACTTGTTGGAAAAGCTGGATCTTATGTGCAAGAACACTACTTCTCCCCTATCCTCCTTTCCATAAAGTCCAATGCATTACAAGAGTGCTGTGGCCCTAAATTAGAAAGCAGGCGGTATTAATAGAATGTATATTAATAGAATGTATATCAAATACATTTTATATAAGTTTCCCATTTCCTTTCCAGCATCAGCACAAAATAACAATGTCAAACTTGAGACCACAAACTTCGAAGATGAAACTTCCAAAATTCGTCTACTTAAAGGTTTTATAAGTGCCAATGAAACCAGAAACTTTTATAAATCCCTGACCTCACAATCATTTCTAATATGTCGACGTTTTTGGTTGGATGAACCGGCTACTGCAAAAGCTGAAGATGGATCTAGCAAATTTAACTATCAAGAGGTAAGACTCCATTTATATAAAGAATTAGAAGAACATGACTAATGACTAAAACTTAAAATTTATCTTTTATAGCAATTTTCCGTCATCAATGATGAGAAATTCTTAGAAAGAGTGGAAAAACAATTCCTTAACCTAGAACTCTGGCAACGCATGAGTTCTGATGATGGCAATGGTAATTCCGAGAATAATGCTCAACCCTTGGGCATGGTACGCATGCCTTTGCATCAGTTTTTTATAGCCTTTAGAGATGCTGCCATAACAAATCATTTGTGCAAGGGAAAGCTACCAGTTATATCCATAGATGCTTGGGCTCCTATTCTTGACTGTCAAACAGGTTCAAATGTGGGAGAAATTAAGTGTTTATTGGCTGTGGGCAGTGATGAACAAATCAAAAATCTTAAGACCACCAAAGGCATTATGGATTTGGCTACAACTTCGTTGGTTTTGAAAGAGGAACAAGAATTTATTGCTAAATTGCAGCCTCTACAAATGGCCAGCTCATCATCTAATGCAGCAGAAAAGCAAGCCAATTCCTCAAGCTCGGTCAAACTTAAGAAAACCTCAGATCTTTTGGATATGCTTCAAAAGGTTCTGATGACTCCAGCTACGGCAGCAACAGATTGCCCAACAGCCAGAGCTCCTCCGCCTGCGAGCTTGGAATCAAAACCAACTACTACTTCTTCTTTAACGCCCCTAAAGCCTACCAATGTCAAGTTGTTTAAATTCTCTTTGGAAATACAAAAAGCCTTTGGACTTCCTTTGAATCCGGCTTCAAAAGCTAAAAAAGGCTATTCCAAACGTAATGCCTCCAAGCGTTTTCCACCTAATGAGGCACCCAGCTGCTATATTACATTCCAGGCGGATGAGGGTCAATATCCCACATATAAATCTCATGAAGGCATGGTTTATGCTACAAATATCGTAGAGAAGTCAACGGAACCCCAGTGGCAACAACGTTTTCGTTTGGCTGCTTCCATAGACTATTTAAAAATGGTAAGTTTTCGGTAGAGCTACAGCAGAAAAATATGTTCACATAAATTTGAAATTTGTTTTTCAAAAAAGTTTTACTAGCGAGAAAATAATATTCCTTGTATTTATTGTATAACCTTTCTAGCCCCAAAAACTGTTTATTCTAAAAGTCCTCAAGAAATCTTCACTTGATATGAGCCAAGGCCGTAATCAACCTACACCCATGGAAGATGCCATTATAGGCTTAACCGCTCTCGATCTAAGTGCTTTTGTACGCGGTCTTCATATTGCGGGTTCATTTAATATAATGGACTTTAGTGGTCGCGTTAATGGACAAATATTATTACGTTGCCAACCTCTAGAGGATTTACAGCCAATAATGGGTTTAACCAAACCCACTTCAATGTCATTAAATACAAAACCCTCCACTTCGGCGGCAAACTCAGTGGACTCTGTAATCGATCAATTCGAAGAAACTTTAGATTTAACGCATTTAAATCTGGGACAAGCTATTAAACGCAAATTTACCGAACTTGAAGGTATATCACAGCGTTTAAGAGCACGTCTAGGAGATGTTACTGGGACAGAGCTAAAGAAAGATTTCAATTTAGAAGAGCTCAATGATTGGCGGCCTTTGGAAAAGGAGGCCAATGAAGAATTTGATGAATTTGAAAATGATCTCAATACTCCGCCACTAAATGAAGAGTTTGATGCTGAGGAGGAGCAGAAGGAAAAAGAAGAGGCTAAACTAAAAGCCCTTGAACATAACACACAAAAGGATATACAATATCAAGGGAAATCTGAAACACCCAAAAATGACTCCAGTGAATAGTGTTTGTGGTTACGACATACCTTTGTTGTTTGTCATCTCTGCACATTAATTGTAGTTATTTTACCCTTTATAACCACCAACAACACCATTAGCTCTTTAAGCTCTCTATATTTTACCGTAAAACCTTATTCATAGCACCTTTATAATTATGGCTTACCAACAACTCCTTTGGCGTACGAGTTTAATTTATTATGACAAAAGACTCGATTTATATTTTAATAATTTACTAGTATTTTTTTTAAATTTTTTTTATATGAATTTAAACAAAACATAAACTTCCTTTAATTTAAGAGGTCGAATTACTTCAGTCGTAGTTATTAAATAAAATCTGAGAGGTTTTCGAACATACTTTTAGGAGATTTTGAAAGGTATTTATTGCTTTTTATAAGCTTTGAAATGAAAGCTAAAGTATTTAATGAATTAAGCATTTATTATGTAATACGATCAACCTAAATCCCGCTTTCAATTTTAATTAAAATTAAATAGATTTAGCAGAAAGTTTTGTAGTATACTTTTAGGTGTTTCGAAATAAATTATATGTACATTAATATTTAAAAGTTAGTATGATAATTTGTTCATTGTTGCATCTGGTTGGCTCTAACAGAGCCTTGATACTTTTGGTAGGAATATATTATTTTCTCCACCAAGGGACCACTTTCTAGAACCCATATGACGCGGACTCTCCTGTCAGTCACCTGCTCAACCTAACCTATACAAAATGTTATTAAAATCATTAACGATGTATCTTAAAATGTCTGGTATTTATTTATCGGTGCCCCCATCTAACAAAAATTAATCGCGCCTACTTAGAAAACTTTGTCGGCTCAAGCACAATAACTTTGCTTAAGATCATTATATTCTTCTTCTGTTATCCTTGACTCCCAGTAGGGTTAATTGGTTAATTCATCATAATGTTCTTGCATAGATTAGGCACCTCCAAAAACCTTGTGCCAGCTGCCGTGTCAGGGGGATTTCTCGCATGATTTTCTCTGTAATGTTGTTTCTTTCCATGCTTAAAGCATCGTAAGTGCTAAGTCGATGGGTGATGAGTCCGAAGACACGAACCGCTCGATCCGAGACACACGACTGCTTGCAGCCGCAACTAACATGTTGAAAAGGCGCTGCATTTTCGTACTTTACCAAGTACAATTATCTTAAAACATTAGACCAATTATGTTGGAATGGCTCTAAGAAAACTCCCTCTCATATTAGCCCTGACCTAGAATCTCACACGGGTTGTCTACCGCATCTTATACTAGGTTGCTCAGGTTACCAGGATATAACAAGAGGAGGTTAGAGTAGGAATTATATATAGTTTTTACCTGGTAGCTGGAGACTCCAGGCAACATCTGCATTCCATTACATCCCAGACCATTACATAAGCAAATGCACATACATAGTTTACGATTCATTTCATTATGGATAATTTCAGGTGACGCCATCTATGGAAAATTTAAATATTAAGCTTGTCAACATGTTAGTTGAACAGACGCTGCATTTTCGTACTTTACCAAGTACAATTATCTTAGACCATTAGACCAAATACGTTGAAATGGCTCTTAGATAACCCCCTCCCATATTAGCCCTGACCTAGAATCCCACATTGGTTGTTTACCGCATATTCAACTAGATTGCTCAGGTTACCAGATTGTAACACGAGGAGGTTAGAGTAGGAATTGGATATAGTTCTTACCGGGTAGCTGGAGACGCCAGGCAACATCTGCATCCCATTACATAAGAGACCGTTAGATAATCAAATGTTTATGCATAGTTTACGATTCAATTCATTATGAATAATTTCAGATGATGCCATCTATCGGAAATTAATCGCACCAACTTAGAAACCTCATAGCATGATGAAATGCACAGTTTACTAAACCCCTAAGTCATAAACGAATTATAAAACTATCATAGTCCTCTAGCAATATTTTATGGAAAATTTGAATATTAAGCTTGTCATAGCTATATTTTTTGTTTATGAATTAGGAGTCATCAATATCTTCTTAAACTTGACCTGCTCAGACTTAGAAATTATGTATAAAACATTTTTTATACTTAAATATTTTGATTCAAAATTTTTCTATTAAAAAATGTGTATACAGAAAAAATTTTCTAGGGAAAGTGTACAATAAAATTTTGCTCAAAATCTCATAAATAACAAATTCGAATTGTCTGAATGAATTTGACTTTTGGAATTCAACAAATGTAACTTTTTTAGCTCCTAAATGTATGCAACACGATTCTTTTTTAATCGCTCAGATCTAATTGATATAGGAAAGCCGAAATTCGGCCCAGTCTTAATAGATTATTTTAGTGCTTAAGTATTGAGGGATACAAATTTTATAGTCAACTGAAAAAGAAATGAATTTAATTCGTTTAGTGATTTATATTGTTATTTTATAAAATTTATGTTTACATTTACATACATTTAGCTAAGCTTATAAAAACATTTATTATTATTATTACCTTTTTGTTTTAAAAAATTGTTTAGAATTTCTTTTTAAGTCCAGGTACTTAATTTAAACTCTTATACTTATTATTAAAATATATATTTTAGTCACTAGTATTACAAACAAACAAAAAAAAACTCGGGTTAGGCGATTAAGCGATTAATTAAGTAAGGTTATACAGATTTTGATTGAACAATTAAAAGCTTAAAGAAGTTTCTGTTTGATCAATTGTTTGATCATTAGTAATAACTAATTTCGAAACCGTATCTCTGCTACTGCAGTTTCGTACTAGATTAAAGAAATTCTCTTAAAGTTTTCTTAGTACTAAATTGTCGTAGTACGACTTCGACACATGTCATAAGTCTGAATAATTAAAAATTTCCTTATCTTCCGTTTCATGTTCTTATCCTCTAGATAACATTCTCTGTTTCCGTTTAATCTAAATCCTTAATCGTCTCTGCCCAAAATAAACTTATAAAGTATTTAACGTATTACTTTTTTTTAATGTCTTACATTGCAAAAGTAATATTGCAACAAAAAAAATTAATAATTAAACAAATTATTTAAAACATTTATGCACTGAATGAATTATTCAATTAATGTTATATTATGAATTTCTAAAGAAATAAAGATGAACAAAAAAAACAAATTTCAATGTTAAACAAGAAAATTTTAAATAGTTTTATTTAATTGAGGAAAAAAGTATTCGATGGGGTTACAAATAACTATTAAATTTTAATATTATAAGTTTTTCTTTAACAAAATTTCAAAATAGTAAAGTTTTATTAAGAAATTTTTAAAAATCGTAAATTTACACATAGACAAATTTTAATATAGGAATTTTTTTCTTTGGAAAAATTTTAATATCGTTAGTTTTTCTTTAAAAAAAATTTAAAATCGTAAATTTTTCTATAGAAAAATGTTTATATCGCCAATATCTTAAATTATTTCAAAGAAAGATTTTAATATCCTAAATTTCTTTTGAAAAAAATTCAATATCTTAAGTTTTTTTATAGAAACATTTAATTATCGTAAGTTTTCCTTCAGAAAAATTTCATTGTCTGAAGTTTTTTCATATACAAAATTTTATTATCGTAAGTTTTCCTTCAGAAAAATTTTAATATCTTTAATTTCTGTTTGGAAAAATTTCAATATCGTTTTTTTTTTATAGAAAAAAATCATTATCGTAATTTCTCCTTCAGAAAAATTTCAATATCGTAAATGTTTCTTCGGTAAAATAAAAAAAAAAGTTTTTTTATATAAAGATTTCATTATCGTAAGTTCTCCTCAGAAAAATTTTAATATTGCAAGTTTTTTATATAAAAATCTCATTATCGTAAGTTCTCTTTCAGAATAATTTTAATATCGTAAATTTTTGTTTGGAAAAATTTCAATATCGCAAGTTTTATTATAGAAAAATTATAGAAAAATTTCATTACCGTAAATTCTGCCTCAGAAAAATTTCAATTTTGCAAGTTTTTTTTATATATAAATTTCATTATCGTGAGTTCTCCTTCAGAAAAATTTTAATATCGTAAATTTTTGTTTGGAAAAATTTCAATATCGCAAGTTTTTCTACATAAAAATTTCATTATCGTAAGTTTTCCTTCAGAAAAACTTTAATATCATAAATTTTTGTTTGGAAAAATTTCAATATCTTAAGTTTTTTTATAGAAAAATTTCAGAAAAATGTCAATATTGTAAATTTTTCTAGTAAAAAATGTATATATCGTAAATGTTTCTTCGGAAAAGTTCAATATCGTAAGTTTTTTTATAGAAAAATTTCATTATCTTAAGTTCTCCTTCAGAAAAATTTCAATATCGTAAATTTTTCTAATAAAAAATTTTAGCATCGTAAATTTTTCTTCGAAAAAATTTCAATATCGTATAAGTTTCTATAGAAACTTTTCAATATTACAATTTATTCTTTAGAAAAAAATTTTTTTATAAAAATTTTAATATCGTAAAATTTTATATTGAAATATTTTAATATCGTAAATTTTTTTATTGTTTTTAGTTTTTTTTATAAAAAAAAATCCATATCGCCAATTTTTCTTTAGAAAACTTCAATATCGTTAGTTTCTATAGAAAATTTTCAATATCGTAAATTTTTCAATAGAAAAAACGTAATTGTTCTTTAACAAATCTTCAATATCGTAATTTTATAGGAAAATTTCAATAATCAATAACTTCAATATCGTAAACTTTCTATAGAATAATTTTATTATCGTATTTTTTTCTATAGAAAAATTTCAATATCGTAAGTTTTTCTAAAATAAATTCAATGTCGTAAATTTTTCTTCGAAAAAAAATTTCAATATATTCGGTTCTCCTTTTTCTTCAGAAAAATTTCAATATCGTAAATTTATCTATAGAAAAATTTCAATATCGTCAATATCTTAAATTTTTCTACAGAAAAATTTTAATATCGTAAATTTTTCTTTAAAAAAAAATTCAGAATTATTTCAATATCGTAAATTTTGCTTCGAAAAAATTTAAATATCGTCAATTCTCCTTCAGAAAAATTTCAATATCATAATTTTTTCTTTGGAAACACTTTTGTGTCGTCAATTTTTCATTGGAAAAATTGCAATATCGTACAAATTTCTTTAGAAACTTTTCATAACAATTTATTCGTCAGGAAAATGTTAATATCGTTAGTTTTTTTTATAGATAATTTCAATAGCGTAAATTTATCTTTAAAAGATTCAAAAAGATTCTTCAGAATACCAAATATTAACATATCGATAGTTTTTCTATAAAAAAAATTAATATCGTAAGTTTTTCGTTAGAAAAATTTTAATATCGTAAGCTTTTCTATAGAAATATTTTAATATCACAAAAATTTCAATATAACTTTTTTTGAAAGATTTCATTATCGTAAAATTTCTTTGGGAAAATTTTAATATCTTTAATTACTATTAATTCGCAATTTTCTAAAAAAAATCAATATCGAATTTTTTATTCGAAGAATTTTAGTATCGTAAATTTTTCTTTATAAAAACTTCAATATAGTAATCTTTTTCTTTAGAAAAAGTTCTAAAACATAAATTTTTTTATAAAAAAAATTCTTCAAAAATATCCAAATATCGTAAGTTTTCCTATAAAAAAATAATTATCGTAAATTTATCTATAGGCAAATTTCAATATCGTAAATTTTTCTTCAGAAAAAAATTCAATATCGTGAATTTTCTTGTTTTTTCCTCAAATTCCCATTGAATAAAAACTATTTAACTAATTTATATTGAGTGTTACACTCGATTTTTTTTTTGTTACAGGTTTATTATTAGATTTAGACAACAGTAGATTTATTGAATTTTCTATTAGAATTAGATTTTCTCTTCATCGCTATTATTTATAAAGTTTTCAATTTCATTTAAATATTCTTCACTAAACACACCATACCATATTTATAGTAGATATGACTCTACTAGTTACGAAACATGAATACCGAGAGCAAGTACTATATATTTCATTGTCAACTTTTCACTATTATATTCTTTATTTCCTACTTATTGTGTAAGCCAGTTGCATTATCATTTTAATATTTATGTAATTAAAATAATACGATATAATTTTAAGTTTTTAAATAACTTTATGTATGGGGTAATCTTGTATAATGAAAAAATGAAGTCTCAATAAATTACTAAATTACTGAAAATTAATTACTGAAAGATTTCATTATAGTAAAATTTCTTTGGGAAAATTTTAATATCTTTAATTACTATTAATTCGCAATTTTCTAAAAAAAATCAATATCGAATTTTTTATTCGAAGAATTTTAGTATCGTAAATTTTTCTTTATAAAAACTTCAATATAGTAATCTTTTTCTTTAGAAAAAGTTCTAAAAAATACTTTTATAAAAAAAATTCTTCAAAAATATCCAAATATCGTAAGTTTTCCTATAAAAAAAATCATTATCGTAAATTTATCTATAGGCAAATTTCAATATCGTAAATTTTTCTTCAGAAAAAAATTCAATATTAAAGACTTCAATATCGTGAATTTTCTTGTTTTTTCCTCGAATTCCCATTGAATAAAAACTATTTAACTAATTTATATTGAGTGTTACACTCGATTTTTTTTTTTGTTACAGGTTTATTATTAGATTTAGACAACAGTAGATTTATTGAATTTTCTATTAGAATTAGATTTTCTCTTCATCGCTATTATTTATAAAGTTTTCAATTTCATTTAAATATTCTTCACTAAACACACCATACCACAACGAACGAACCACCAAAAGAACGAATAATAATTCACGTAAACGTAAACGTTTTTCCTTCATTCGACGGACAGGCCACCACCAACGTACCGAACGACTTTTTTTCCTCAAATTAATATGGTGTGTTTTTAAAGTTTCTCCCTCAACTTCTCTTCCTTCATCGGCAGCAGATCTTGAATAATGGTGGTGCGAACGATTATCTTATGCGAACAAACGTTGTTCATCGCGCTGTGAAATGGTTTGTGGTGGTGCTGGGGTTTCGAATTCATTTAAATCGGCATCGTAATACAAGGCGGCACGATAAGGACGCAATTCCCATGGTACTTGATTCTCCATAGGGGTCAATTGAACTCCCAAATCTTCGAGGGTGGGAACATTGTTTAAGACCTTGTCGGTAACGCACTCCATTTCAAGACGTTCCAAGTGTAAGCCACCCACAGGTTGGTTGGGACTGATCATTTCAGTCATTTTGGTTTTTAAAACAAAAGTAGGATCGAAACGCAAATCGTAACGTTGGTAGCCCCACCATTTCTCATCTTTACGCATAAGACGATGGAACCAGTCAACCAATTCACTCAATTGGTAACGTTTGGGACTAAAAATCACATAACATTAATACAATTTTTGAGCGATTGTTTCAAAATTCAACACATACCCCACAGCTTGATAAACCTTGCCAGCAGTATCGGGATCCTTGGCACAGTTGATAATAGCCTGAGCTACATCAGAAACATAAACAGGTTGTTTCACTGTACGTTCACCCTTGTACCACAAAGGCATTGAACGGAACTGGCGACGCCAGATATGAGCATAATAACGCAAGAAACGATCCTCAGAACCATAAATGTCCGAGGGACGAATAATGGTGGCATCGGGGAATTCCTCGCGTACAGCAAGTTCTCCGAAATACTTACTGCTCAAAAATTTACTGCCACCTTCAATGATGTGACCTTTGGGATTGGGTTCAGCATTCAAAGCAGAAACATGAATCAAACGATCAACGCCCTGTTCACGACATATGCTAAAGAGAAACAAATTTTATTCATTCATATCATTTTCAATTTCTTAAAATCTTACCGAGCAATACGACGAGCACCCTCTACATGCACATCCTTGAAGGAGAAATTCTTTGTTTCGTACTCACGTCCCACCAAATTGATGACAACATTCGAGTACTTGACTGCCTTACGTATAGCTTCTTCATCATTTAAATTATAGAATTGGAATAGTACTTGGCCCAAATCCCCACATACCTTCAAACGTATGGCTTCAGAATCTTCACCACGGTAGGGCAAAATCATTTGGGTACCATTTTTACCCAACTTATTGCAGACATAACGACCCACAAAGCCGGTGCAGCCAAAGACGGTAGCAACAATACCATTGAAACTGCTGCGACCACCGGTACCGCGTCTCATGGCACCCAAGTTAGTGGTTTTCAGGGGACGTGGGCTGTCGGAAGAATAGTTAGCCGTACGCAAACACAATACACCCAAGGCGCCATTGGTTTGTTGCTCTGAAATAAATCCATAAAATTGTTTAATGCTTTTTCAATTACCCTCCTGAGACACAACACGTTACATAAGTTTAAGATTCCACTTTTTTGCAAAGCATTTGCTATTGCAAATTGTTGTTTTTTATTATTAATTTTACTTACTGGCCATTTGCACATTCCTCATTAATATAAGCGCAGCCATTTTTGCAACTAAAGCTTACGCAAATCCCAACTTTTTATAGTAAATTAATGTTTTTCAATATTTTTATAAAAAGTTTGTCTTGCAGTGACTTCTTGTATAGCAATTGAATTCGCCGTTAACGATTATATGAAATGTCAAATTAAAAAAGTAAGAAACATATGATTACAAGAGATGCCACATTGGTAAAGTTTGTTGTGTTACCTGATGCAAAAATTCTTGGTATTGGAATAACGACAAATTAAAATCTTTTTTAGTTCCAAACAAGTAAGAAACTGCTATAGTCGGTCAATCCAAACAAATGATACCCTTCATCGCAAAGTTCAAAGGTGTTAAAGGCAAATATTTGTTAAATTTTGTCATCATACAAACATTTTCTGAAAACTTATATATTTAAGCTGTTTCCGTCATTTAGGCTTTTTTAACCACAATTGTTTCTTCAAAATTATTAAACAACTAAATTAACCACACTGCTATTCACTAACACTGTTGAAGTTTAAAGTCAGCTGTTTCAATCAGCTGTTATTAATAAACAAATAAATTGTTGTTTATTAACGCCAACATTTTTGATGCTGTTTAATGTTAAAGAAAAGTGGTTAAGAAAAGTGATTTAGAAAAGTGTATTAAAAAATTGTTTCTTTATATAAATCGAAAATTATAATTAAAGAAAATATAATATAAGAATATAACAACAAATATAATTCAACTATATGACTTGGCTGCTCAGCAGACGACCGGCTTCTTTTGATAGTAGTATGTATTCATTCAGTAGTATTCATATATCATCAAAATAAATAAAAATGTATTTAAAATAATAATTATTTTTAATATTTTACTCAAGTTGTTCTTAAAATTTACAACAAAAATAGTTTTTGGCTTATTTTTTTTCTATTCTTCTTTGTGTTTTTCTCTTATTTTGACAAAGTTGCCACATAACTTTACCGTGGCTTAAACTAAGTTAGTGAATCACATAGTGGTTAGTGCAAACATCAAAATGTGTTGTTAATGGTAGAACCTTTTGAAAGTTTTAAAAGTTAGTGAATCGCACTAGAGGGCTGGGTCAAATCTGAACCGATTATCGCGAAATTTAAACAGTTTTTACAAATTACTTATGCAAAAAATAAACTTAAAATTGTAATTATATTTATATTTACGAGCATTTTAGTGATATTTGTCTCATTTAGTGCGTTTTGATAGAAGAGTTTGTATGTGATCTATGGTCATATGTGCTATAATTTGAGCGAAATTAGGTAAAGATATTTTTCATGATACAAGCAGTATCTGTCTTAAATTTCGAGAAAAAATATTGATATTGTCATTTGGACTTATATAAGTGCTAGGGTCGAATGTGGTCCGATTATCTCGAAATTTAGCAAATTGATTATAATTTTTACAAAAATTATTTAGCAAAAAATAAACTTGAAATTGTTGTTATTTTTAGATTTAGGAGCGTTTTAATGATATTTGTCTGATTTAGTGCATTTTGAAAGAAGAGTTTGTACAGGAGCTGCGGTCAAATGTGGGCCAATTTCAGCGAAATTTGGTACAGTGATTTCATGAAAAAATATTGATATTTGTGGCCAAAATATCAAATCTAGTAAGTGGGGAGGTACCATAAATAATGGACTGATTTTGACGAATTTCAATAGCCATAGTCCTTCTATCAAAAACATTATCTGTGCCATCTGTTTCATTAGATTATCTTTAGAACTGTGACCTGTACTTTGATTAAAAGGTTTACACGGATCCCAGCTATCCGTCCATCCAGATGAACGGACTGACTGACATCGTTAAATCGACTCAGGAAGTGATTCTTAGTCTATTGGTATACTTAAAGGTGGGTCTAAGGCCAATGTTTCTATGCGTTACATACATCAGCACAAACTTATAATACCCTTCCAATTTTGGTGGTGTAGGGTATAATTATTCAATGGTCTTTACCGTCAACGTCAAGTCTGGCAACTTTCATATGTACCTTTATCGCCATCTCGCGTTTATTAATTCAAAAAATAAACGATTTTTTTGACAGCAATCATTCCTGACGTGACAGCCAGTTGCCATAACAATTATTTTGAAGCGCTAAATTTGGAAAAAAAAATTTCCAAACAAATCGAAATATAACTTTCTAAAATACGTTTGCCGCATAAATTTAATGAAAAATGATTAATCCAGATAAATTTGCTGATCCCTGCCTAGAAAGACATTTTACTGGACATTGCCAGGGAATAACACAAGTAAGATTTAATCCGGAGGGTACCAAAGTGGCAACCAGTTCTTTGGGTAAGTTGTTGGATTGAAAGCTGTAGTTCTTTTAATTTAGAGGGTCTCTTTTTAGATTCCTCTGTTATATTGTGGGACTTAAAACAGGCCGCTAGATGTATACGCTTCTCGGCCCATAGTGATAGTGTTTATGGTGTTAGCTGGTCTCCCAAATCGAAATTGGTGGCTTCTTGTTCCAAAGACAAAACAGTGAAAATATGGGAGCCGAAATTGAAGGGGGTGTCGGGAGAATTTCTGGCTCATGGCAAGCCTTTAAGATCAGTAGATTTTGATCCTACGGGTTCAATGCTGGTGACGGCATCAGATGACAAAACCTTGAAATTATGGAGGGTGGCTCAAAAGAAATTCATTACCTCCTTTGTGGGCCATACCAATTGGGTAAGGTCGGCTAAGTTTAGTCCCAATGGCCAAATGGTGGCTTCATGTGGCGATGACAAGTCCTTGCGCATTTTTGATGTTAATTCCGGCGAATGTATACGTTGTTTCACCGAAGAAAAGGGCATGGGACGTCAAGTAGCCTGGCATCCTGATGGCACCGTCGTTGCGGTAGCTATGACTTGTAATCGTATTAAGATTTTCGATTTGGTGGCACAAGAATTGATACAATTATATGAAGTACATTGTGAGCCGGTAAATGATTTGGCTTTCCATCCAAATGGTAACTTTTTGCTGACGGGAAGTGATGATGAGACCATGAAGATATTAGATTTACTAGAGGGTAGACCTATTTATACCCTGACAGGGCATACGGGTAAAGTTACAGCGGTGGCTTTTAATCATGATGGTTCACAATTCGCCTCGGCTGGAGACGATAAGCAGGTAGAAATTTTGAACGAAAATGTAAAACTTTTTTTTAATGTCAACTTAAAATTTCTGTTTAATTTTGCAGCTTTTGATATGGAAATCCAACTTACACACCTATGATGTTAATTTATACGAAGCTAAATTAGCCCGGGAGACCTTAAATGAAAGCGGGATTAGACCTCATACTCCACAAGCAGCAGCCAGCTGTGGCACTTCCACCAATGCTAGTGATCAATCCATAATCATTGATCCGCGACAATCTATGGCCTATAATAATCGTGATGAAAACTTCCAGGTGCTTGAAAGTGAATTTATTAAACAACCACACCACAGCTTGTCAACACACAATACTTCCTCACCCTGCTCTACCAGCACATCCTCAACATCTAATTTTGATCATTTGAGTTCTAGTAGTGCCTCCTCGTCTTTGTTTAATTTGCCCAAAAAGAAAAGTAGCTTTTTCGATGATGACTTAAAGACCAACTCAACTAATCGCAAGCATTTGCAAAGTCCCATGAATTCCAGTTCGAAATATTTTTAAAATACTTTTTAATATTTATAATTTTTAATATTTTTACCTAACACTTTAGTTTGTATGTATTTGTTTTTTTAACAAAGCGATTAAGCACCTGCATTTATTCAGAATTTACATTTCTTTGGTAAATATCTTTATTAAAAACTTTTTTTTAACTTAAAGCTGGTAGTTTAGAGGATTTTAGATACATTTTTTCTTTTCTTTGATTTTGTCTTTTATAAATAAAATATTTTATATGAAACGATTTTCATAATGCAGCTTAACATTTTTTAAATATATCTATAATTAAATAGTTTTTTAATTTTTTTAATATATAATTAAATAGTTTTATCTTACTTTTATTTCAACGAAATCGAAGGCATGTTTCTTTTAAGATTCCACAAACTCAAATGACCGTGACAAGTAAAGCTTTCTGGGATGGGCTTAAACATTTCTAACAAAAATATTGTTAAGTTCCTTATACTTTTTCACCCTTTTTTTATTAAAATATTTTTTATCAAAAGTTTTCTTTTAAAGATTTTTAAGGGACGTTCAGTATAAATGGGGTTTTATGCATGTTGTTCGAAACTCTGGAAGATTCCAGTAGGGGCATGTGTTATAAATATCATCAGCTGTGTCTGGCCAGCCAGGCGGAGCTTCACCTTGTGCTCCAGTATAGCATAACGAGTCGTTGAAACCATGAACGACTCTTTTTACGCGGTATCTAAATAAGGATATTGCCGACATAATATAAATAGATGCACGTGAATAGACCAAACCAGTTGCCTCTCGTTCGTATATAGGCATAAGTGTTGAGCCGGTGTGTCGTGATGCATCGGAATTACGTTCGTTAAAGCCAACGATTGCGATACTCCCGGTAGTAGAAGTCGTTTCGGCATGGACATAGTAAGTGGCCTGGTTGGATTTTGCACAGGCTAGTAACTCGGACACTGCAAGGAGAAGGCGGTATACAATCGGCAAACCCATAAAATTAACTACCCCAGTAGTATCAAAGCTGGGGACAGCATCTTTCTTCGCATTGACTATCACACTGGCAGAAAGGCCAGCTTCATTACATGTCTGGACTTGTTCGTCAGTAAGCTTTACGGCGGGTGACCAGCCGAGTAAATTACGGTTAACTGTATAGTTACCTCTCGGGGCTAGCTGTTCGGGTAAATCCCAGTTGAGTGGGACTTCTATAATTGGGTGTTGTTTAAGGCCGTTCGTAACAGCAAGATCGTAAAGGAGGCGTAGTACCGAGACAAACGGGGATGGCAGGGTTTCGTAATTAATATGGGAAACTTCATTAACGCGACCATAATGCCCTGGGATCCCTAGTACCATTTTAGAACTCAAAGAGTCCTGCAATGAGAGGTAGTAACGTCTACCATTGTAATCTACGATGTTGCCAATTCCATTAAGATAATGTCCAATTTTCTCGGGTATTACCATAGGCGGTAGTTTGCTTCTGAGGGCTTCATATTCGTTTACTCCGTCTCCTCGTGCCGTCAAGACATATTTTAGGCGTTTCCAGAGTAAAATCTCGCAGTAGTATGTGTATTGGGAAAGAGATAAATGTTTGTGTATCGATCTATTCTGGCGAATAATACCGCAATAAGTGCTGTTGATTAATTGGATATATTGCGAGTAATCAAGGCGAAAGTGTCGATTGCGTGCACAAGCAACTGCAGCTGAGATGCCATCGACCAAGATTGCATCAGTCAAGAGTACGTCGTTGTGTTCTGCGGCAGCAAGGATTGACTGAGCATTTGATGTAAAGTCGGATTTGTTTACTTGGTTACCATGAGATGCTGCTAATCCCTTAGCTTGTTGTTGAGCGTTATTAGCATTCATTTTGCTTTTGATTGCTTGTTTAATCTAAACCATAGTGAAATAATGAAAGTGATATCAAGAGCTCAACTGATGAACTCGCCTGGAAATTTAACGAACAAAAATTTTACAAAACTTAAGCAAACCTACAAAAACAACATGGGGTTTCATTTTGTCATGTTGCATTTGTTGTATTCTTGCCACCACCTGTAATGAAGTCGCCTTGATCTAAACCAAAACAAATTTCAACACACATGCATACATACTTGCATATGGATATACCGACGGTGGGCAAATGCGGCACTTCTTAGCTTGGCTGTGTCTTATTTAATTATTTGATTTTTGCTTCAGACTTTTTTTCTTTGCTGTAGTTAGGCTAAAAAATGTTCAGTGAACATAATAGAGGTATTCCAGACATTTGCAAGCTGCTTTCGTCCGAATCGGTTGAAGACATAGGTTAGGTAAGGCAGGCAGCCGATGTTAAGTCAGCGTCACTTGGGTCCTAAAAACAGTCCCTTTGTGGTATACTCAAAGGATGGACTGAAAAAGAAAAACAAAAAATAATTATTCCAGGATATCGGTGAGAGGCTTATCAAGCCAGCCTGTAGCCCTGATAAACGAGTCTATTTTACGAATGTCAATACTCGCTAGATCTGATAAATTATGCAGAAAAGGCGCCCAAAATAAAGAACCCTTAAAGTTGAAAGAGCGGTGTAGTGGCAGAAAAGATGAGTTACTGTCTTCTCCCTTCTATGCTATGACAACTGCGATAGTAGTCATGGTGTTAAAGGTTGAGTCTTCTGGCATGCAGCCTAAAAACGCAATGACCTGTTAAGGTAGAGATTAGGTTGCAGAGTCTGTGATGAGGTAGAGATACCAAGCATTTTGAACGTTTAATGTTGTAAGCGGGCCATGTTTGACTCTTTAAACACATTCTATGTCACTATTATTTGCTCCAAAATCAGATGCTTAAATTTCTTGGTAGCAGACTTTATATAGAACTTCAGAACATGTAATAATCTCACAACAGCGGCCCTGAGTTGCCGAAAATCTCTTAACGAGATGGCCCAGTAGTTCAGTATAAACCTCTTATTGACGTGGGCCACAGGAATATTACAGAGAATTGCAGAACAGACGAGCTTGCAAAACTAGGAACTACCTTACTGATTTCAGCCGAACTGGAGTCCGTGGGCATGCCTCTAGCCCAATGTAAGGCAGAATCTCTCTGATTTTATATTTTGCTAACCCTAGGGGACACTTTTTGATTGGAAGACATAGGCTAAATTACTACAAATGACCTTTACAGAAGATGTGGAGACGAGGAGGAGACTGAATCGATAAAACATCTTCTATGCACTTGCCCTGCCCTAGCGAACAGTAGGGAATTCATTTTGGGTTCACTTATCTTAAGCGACCTAGACGATCTGGCTGGTATTGATATCTGCCGACTTAAGAGCTTTTTAAAGCGCTCGGAATGGTTCAACAGATGAAGCTAGTGATATGTTATTACACTAGCTTCCGTGGTATTACAGTGGACTATGTAGTCCAAGTAAGTCTGTTATTCAGACTGCCACTTTAAGCTAACCTAACCAGGACATCTAGCAATGTAAACTAAGTGATGTTTTAGGTTTTGTAGTTAGACTCAGATGGCGTAGATAGGTCTGTACTTTTCTATTATAACACTAGCACTACTACTATTTGTTTTGCTCTTAATTCTTCTAGCTTCTCTTCTCTGCTAACTCATCTCTTTTCTATCAAAAAAGTATAACAATGGACCCAAAAGGTTTCCAAGGAAAGCTGTCATTTATTTTGACACCTTTTAGAAGTTTCATCTTATGCAATTTCGGCCGCGTTTAAGTGCCACTTAAATTTGTCTCTTTTTTTAACGATTGCGAGCTTTTGCTTCACTCAAAATGCTATAACTCAAAAACTAATATTCCGACATTTGTTAAATTTAAACATGTGCCACAAACTTTTCAGACTTGTTTTTTTTAATACCTTAATTTTATGATTTCTCTTATTTCTAAGATTACCGATGCCAGTAACTCTCCGTTAATGGATCTCAAAAATGATATGGGAAAAATCATAATGATGATTTATGGGCTCAGTGAACGCGTTAAAAAATTGGAACAAATTTTAAATGTCCAAACATTTACGTCCAAGAAATAAAACGCTTTTAAATTTGTTATTTATAATAAAGAATACATCAATATTTGTATTTTAATTTGAATAAAAATTGAAACATTCAAAAGTTTTATTGTTATATTGTGGTAATTGAGTGTATATTATTATAATTATTTGTTTGATTAAAAACTTTTTAATTGAATTGAATAAAAACTTTCAAGAGCTTTCGAAAACTTCAAAAGTTTAAAAAAGTTTAATAAATATATTGTTTCGGGGTTTTGTAGCAAATATTCATACTTTATCTATAAATTCAAGTTTTAATAAAATCTTTAGAATTTTAAACTAATTGCTGAAATTTATCTAAATATTTTAATTGAGTTATAATACTATTTTTTATATATAAGTATATTTATAAATTGTATGTATAATTATTTATTTAAATTTGTAAGTTATTTGTTTTATTATGTGTAAATAGATTGACTAGATCCATTTAATTGTATGTAAAACTTTCTTTTGTCAAGATTTTTGGTTTTATTAATCCGGTATGTTACGAAAATCGATCGTTTTCTAAAGGATCGATTTCTGACATTTTTTTTTTTAATTTTCGGTCATTCCCCCCAAAAAAAATAAAATTTGGACTTTATTCCTTTTGACTGATATCTTATCTTTCATTGAATTTTTTGTGAAAATGGGCAAATATATCTGAAATCAATCGATTTAAAAACGATCTATTTCTATTACATTCCGGAATATATTTATTGACTCTCTACTTAATTGAAAATGTTAATTATATATAATTAAAATAATTTGATTTATTGATAAACTGGTTTTATTTATGTTTTATTTGAGCTAAAATGTAATAATTTAATATATATTTTAAGGTATGCGAGTTAAAATTTGGGAAAAAAAACAGATCACTCATTTGATCAATTATACTTTAGCACTTCCATCTCTGGTATTTGAAAAATATATGGCAACACCGAAGTAAGAGAAATTATATCGAAGCACAGTGAGATTGTAAGAAAAAATGTTAAAATTTTTAAAGTACTAAAATTAAGGGCAGAGTTCACTAACAAAATAGTAAAATATGACTGGGAACAACTTGAAAATTTATAGAGTCAAAACTGACAGCCTTTTCACTTTGTCAGCATTAACATTTACAGTCTGTCTGCAAATTAGCCCACAACACCATCTTCATGAGAAAGCAAAGGTCCTTTAAGTAAAAAAGCTAAATATCAGGCTAGATTTAAATAAACTTAGGTTAGAAAGCTTAGTGTCAAATAACGCCTACAATCGGGGTCACGATGGTTCTATTGTAATCCTTCTAAGGTAGACAAAATGGAAAGATGAAGAAAACGTTATAATTTAAGCAGAAAACAAGAAACTATACGTTACATGAAACTTTATGGTTGACTATTAGAGTTTTTCTTTTTCCGTACTTTTTCAATTCCCAGGAAAGTGGAAAATATTTTTTTATTTCCCGGGAATTCTCGTTTAATAGGATAACTTTTTTTAAAGAGAAATAACACTTAGGCAAATATTAACTGACTATAGAGGTGTATTTAGTGAATATATGACTTTGGTTATATTCTTTGGAAAGGGAATAGAGGAGAGGTGAAAGGCAGTGAAAAGAAGAGATAAAGTTACTGAGCTCAACAGGCTCCTTGGGTTTTGAGTCAGGCTTACCACGGTCTGACTATTTAGTTAACTGTTTAGTATAGCACCAGAAGTCGATCAGCATCAAGTCTTGGACCAGCAAGGAAACCACAAGAATGTGGGAAAACATGTATAGGCATTTTGAAGTGACACTGTGCACGTGTCATGGGCTTGTCGGTTCGAAGTCGGGGGTTAACAAGGGGGTTATAGGTTCGACAACAATTTCTTTCGGATTAAATTAGTTCCAATATTCATAGTATTACGAATGCCAAGAAACGATGATAAGTTTTTGCCATTTTCATTTTTTTTTAAATTTGCAATTTGCCCGTTGACCAGTGTTGCCATTTTTTTTATTATATTTCCTTTCTTTCTAGATAAAATATATTTGAAGTCAGTTGAGATGACCGGTTAATTTGAACTTATTTCGAAATTAATTATTGTTTTTCTTATAAATATGTTTAATTTAAAAACGATTTAAATTTGATTTTAAATCAAAGCTTTAAATCTAAAAATCACAAATATGTTTCTTAAGAGAATCTTAAATAGATAGAAATTAAAATTGTATAGAACATAAAATAAAAAAAAAAAACATTTCGTAATTATATAAAAAATGTATATTTAGACAAAAAAAAAAACAAAATAAAGTAAAGCAGTTTTAGAACTTTAGTGTGAGGAACAAATTAATAAAATTTAGAAAATATAAGGAAATATGTATGTATAAATTGAATAATGCTTAAAATTTTTCTTTTAAACTTCTAATTTTAATTTCGCTATTTTACGAAATTTACAAAACATTTCGTTTCATTCTTTCACACCCACATATTGGGCCGGCTTGCCGGTTTTCTTGATAACTTCCAAGATTTCTTCGCCCGTCAGATTCGAGGTAACCAAAACAGTTTTCTCATCCAAGTCAATACTTACTTTTTCCACTTTATCTGTATGAAAGAAAAGAAAACGAAATGAAAATACAAGCATTATAATATCGAGATTAAAAACAAATACATAACACAGATAATAATCATTAAAAAAAAATAATATTTACATGATAAGGTAATTTCTTTTTAGCGGTATTCGTCTGTTTCTATCAGTTAGTAACAAATATGTATATGGGTCAAAATTATTTTTATCAAAGGAAACTAATTCAAAATTAATTAATTTAATTAATGTTACTTGAATTGGTCAACAAACCACAACTTTTATTTAATACAAATAAAAAAACCAACATTAATTAAAATTTTAATTAATTCAAATAAAAAACCAACTTTGATTCAAATTATTTTTTCAAAAATATGTTTTATATTAACCACAAATTATTGAAATGGTTTTTATACAAGGGCGGGTTTTTATCAACAGAGACTTCTTACGACTTTTAATATATATAATCCTACGTTTATACTTTTTTTAATTTCTTTCCGAAAAAAAAAAAAGATTTATCAAATTGTAATTTTTTTGTGAGATAATCCGGTATGAGATGGAAATCGATCGTTATCAAGCCGTTCGATTTCTGTTATATAATTTTCGGTTATTTCCCCAAAACAAATAAAAATTTGTTATTTAATCCTTTTAACTGATATCTTATCTCTCAATTGGTTTGAAATTTATTGTGGAAATAGGGAAAATTATCTTAAAAATATATCTGAAATCGATCGATTTGAAAACAATCGATTTCTATCACATACCGGGATTTTGTCGTGGGAGTCAATCTCTTTCCATCAAGTCATTTCCTTATGTTTGAGAACAAGAAATATTCACTCGGAGCTTAACCTAATGGGAAAAAATTCTTAACACAATTCATGTATTTTTGCCACAGAAACTATCCATGTGAGCATAATTTCATAGTCCAGGAGAAAAATAACTTTGTTTCCTTGATCAAATGTAGTCGTTCTTTTCCAATCCCTGTAGTAAGAGCCATGTGTCTCTATGTCAAACATTGAACATTTTGCCCTTGTAAAGGTAGTCAATGCAGATTGTAAAAAACTGTAGTCCGGGAAGAAAATTACTCTTGGAGAACATTTGACCTCAGAAGTGTAGAGTATCAATATATCCCTGTAGTGAAACTAGAGCCATGTGTCTCTTTGTCAACACTGTGTAATATCAGTTTAAATTTCCCCAATTTCAGTCCAGTACTGAAATAGTGAATATATAGACAACTATTCTAGTATATAATTGGTGACATTGGCAACGAATGTGTCAACATTTAAGTGGAGTGACATTCGACAGCTTATACTCTTCGTCAGCACATGCAGACCGCAACTTGCGATAAATTACGCTGTAGGAATAAAGAATAAACCCTACTTGCAATTGGTTGTCCGTGGCAAATTATGCTGCTCCCGTGTGGCATCAAGTGTGAGCGAAACGCAGTGGAAAAAGCTCCAGAGCTTTCAAAATGCCCTCAGAACTATAACAGGTTGCCTAAAAATATCCTCAGAAAGCCATCTACATGAGGAGACGAAGGTAATACCACTTAAGGAACATAGCCAAATGCTAACTAAGCAATTCCTTCTGGGATGTCATAGGAGAGATCATCCGAATCACTATCTAACGGAATTAGATCCCCCTCCACGACATGTTAGGAAGGACATTCGTTGCTATGAGAATGATATTAGGCAGTATACCACCTGGCCACTTAATATCCTCTCATATAAAGAAGTTCTGAAAGACATTCACAGAAGCATGGTAGCATCAACTATATCTGGTTACCATTTGAATGTTATACTTGGTTTCCGTCCCCCACCTATTGAAGAGGAAGAGAGAAGTCTGCCGAGAACTACTAGGGTATTACTGGCACAACTATGATCAGGTTATTGTAGTCGACTTAATTCATACTGGCCCAGAATTAATCAATAAAATACCCAACACCTGCACATCTTGAGGAGAAAGTCCACACACTACCCAGTACCTCTTTCAATGCACAGTGAACCCGACCCTCCTAACTCCTGATTCTCTATGGATTAACCTTGTTGAAGCGGCGCGTCATTTGGGACTGGATTTAGAGGAGTCCCCTGATTTAGGAGAACAATAATGACAACAACAACATACATGTATATCTCAATAGGCCCCAATTTTCTTCCAATGTCTCTATTTGAATCAAATGAACTACTAAGTAAATACAATGTAAATAGTGGCAATGTCTACTAGTAGATTTCGTAGGAACTATTAAAGTTAAATGTCAATAGTAGAAAACATTAGATGGGGCAAAATAGGCAAGTAGTACTGGAGACATTGTCAATAGCAAGAAAGTATTATTTCTCTGTCAAGATTTACTGCAAGGTATGTTCGGACTTGACCGACTATAATACTTTCCTACGTTCTTAATATTAAACTAACCTACATAAATACTATACTTAGATAACAGTTTTTAAATTACATTCAAAAATGATAAAAACTAATATTTACCACCCAATTTGCCCAATACTCTCTCCACCGCACCGGAACAACCAGAGCAGGTCATTTCCACTTTAAACTCATGCACCTGCAATGCAAAACAAAATGCAAATGAATTACATTAAATATGCCTAAAAAACATCTTGACCTTTTCAACATTGTTATTCTTCATGTACATGCATGAACAAGGAATGGATTTTTCCACAATTCTTATACTTACGGGCATTTTGGTAGACGCTTGACTTCTCGAAGAACCAGAGTTCGCTTGCATATACAATTGTGGTAAGTTCAACACTTTGAAGCTGTTTTATTGACACGTTGCAAAAATAAATATGTATATAATGTTACGTTTACGTTTGTTAATTAAAAAATGCTTAATTTTTGGCACTTTCAATTAGTTTATAAAGCAATTTAAATTTGGTTTAACTACTTATGTTTTGTATTAACTAAAGTTTAGTTGCTAACGAATATGAACGAGTGAGAGAAAAGTTACAATTTATTTGAGTGTTTTTTCTTCTTAACAGTGCTGTTAATGTGAGTGTTTTTCTTTGATTACAAGCGATTTTGAGCCAGTGCTGGAAATGTGTATATCGTCACCTAAAAGACGAAATAACCTATCTACAGCTTTCAAAAGTTTACAGTATTGTAAATATTGTTTCAGATTTAAAGATTTTTAGAAAACTTAATTTATTTAATTTTATTTTTTATTTCGAAAATTTTCTTCTTTTCTTCACAAAAATTCAAAGCTTATAAGTATAAATTACAAATTTAAAACAAGTTAAATTATAAACAAAGTATTTTGTTTCTACACTCCTCCTCTTTGTTTATAATTATGATAATCCTAAAAGTGTTCTTAACATTAACAATCGTGGCTTAGGAAGTGGTTTTGTCAAAACATCTGCTATCATTTTATCTGTAGGACAATATTTAAGATTTACAAAATTTTGTATACAAAAATCTTTTACAAAATGATACTTTATATCAATATGTTTTGACCTAGCATTGAATTTTTCATTTAATACCATCTTAATGCAACTCTGATTGTCTTCCATTATTGTAATTGGTGTATTCACTATATGGCCCATTTCTTGTAGAAGACCATGTATCCACTTTACTTCTTTACAAACTTCTGATAGTGCTATAAATTCTGCTTCTGCTGTTGATAGTGAGACACAACTTTGCTTTCGACACGACCAGTTCACAACACCTCCATTTAAATAAAATACATAACCACTGTGAGATTTTCTATCAGTTTTGTTTTCACCCCAATCTGCATCTACATATCCAAATAAATTATTATTTTCAGTTGAACTACTTAACTTGAGTGATAAATTAGCTGATCCTTTTAAGTATTTTATAACTCTCTTTACTTCATTCCAATCTTCTTTAGATGGTGCTTGAATTTTCTGTACTAGTATTGCTACACTGGCTGTTATATCTGGTCTTGTATTTACAGATAAATATAAAAGAGATCCAATAGCTTTCTGGTAAATTTTATTATCTAATAATCTTTCTGAATCCAAAGTTTTGTTATATGAAGGAATTAATGGTATATCTGAAGTTTTAGATTCTTGAAGACCAAATTCATTTACAATTTTCCTGATATACTGTTCTTGACTTAATAAAAAATTTCCATCTTTATCTTGAGTAACTTCCATTCCCAAATAGTGTTTAATTGGTCCTAAATTTGACATGACGAATTTTGAGTTTAACATCTTAAAAATTTCTTCAATAAATTTTATATCCTTACTTGCAATAATCATATCATCAATATATACTAAAATATAATCCATACCTTCTTTGGATTTCCTGGTATACAAACAAGGATCTAATATACTTTGCTTAAATTTAAATTCAATTAACGCTTTATGAATACATTGATTCCACGAACGAGCCGCTTGCTTTAACCCATATAAACTCTTCTTGAGTAAACACACTTTATTGGGATTTTGTTCTGAAATAAATCCTGGAGGCTGTTTCATATAAATTGTTTCTTCCAAATCTCCATTTAAAAATGCAGTCTTAACATCAAAATGAAATACCTTCATTTTTTGTTTACCAGCAATTGAAAATAAAATTCTTGTTGTAGTCTGCTTAACAACTGGTGCGAATACTGCATCATAATCTATACCATATTTTTGATTGTATCCTTGTGCTACAAGTCGTGCCTTAAATCGATCTATTTCTCCTTTTTCATTTAACTTTTTCTTATAAACCCATTTGCAGCCAATTGCCTTACGGCCGGGGGGAAGATCAACAAGGTCCCAAGTATGGTTTTCTTTAATAGATTTAAGCTCCTCCTGCATGGCACCAATCCACTGAGATTTCTCCTCCTTAATTGAAATAGCTTCATTGAAATTACTTGGATCTGGGGTCATGATTGCCGAATTTATCTGATACCGACTTGGACGCACACCTTTATTCACTCTTGTAGACACACGTTGAACTGGAACAGGACTTTGTATAGCATCTTCAAAATTTTCACTAGTACCTGACCATTCAGAATCCGAAACTTGATTGCGAGACGTAGTACTGCTAACGCTTACAACAGTAGAATCAGATTCACCTTCACTTTCATCTATATGACTAACATCCTGATTTTCTGTTTCACTTTCAATGTCTTCTACATTAACTGCAGGAACTTCTACATTCGCTGAAGGTACTTCGTTAACCTTAGGACTACTCATAGGAAAATATACTACATCTTTACTATTTTGTGGAATTTCTTTAATGGTTTCTTTTTGATCTATAAAAACAACATCACGTGAAATCTGGACTTTATTTGTTGTTGGATCACAAACTCTTAAACCCTTTGCGTTAAAATCAACACCAATAAAAATTTTCTGAATTGCCTTCAAATCAAGTTTCTTCCTTTTTTCTTTTGGAACATGAACATAACATAAAGAACCAAATGTATGAATATCTTTTAATGAAGGTTTCATACCATATCTTATTTCATAAGGCGTCTTTGAAATACTTCTTGATGGTAAGCGATTTTGAACGTAATTCGCGAACATCAAAGCTTCACCCCAATAACTTTTATCTAAATTTGAATCAATCAACATACATTTAACCATCTCCATCAAAGTACGATTCTTTCTTTCAGCGACTCCATTTTGTTGTGGGCTGTATGGTACGCTATACTGAATTTTAGTTCCACATCTTGATAGAAACTGTTTAACATTTTCGGCTATATATTCCCCACCTCTATCTGATCTAATTGTCTTTGGATAACATCCCACCTGATTTTTTACTAAATTCCAGAATTCAACTATTTTGCCATAAACTTCACCTTTTGTCTTTAATAGATAAACTGCACAATATCTGCTATGATCATCAATGAATGTAACAAAATATTTATAACCACTGCAAATCAAAGGAGATATAGGGCCGCAAACGTCAGAGTAAATTAAATCAAAACAGTTTTCCGACCTTGATAAACTTTCTTTAGGGAACGGACTTCTTGCAAGTTTGCCTTGTAAACAAATTTCACAAATATTGCTATGGTCTTTACACTCAATTATCTTTATATCTTTTGCTAAGTCATTTTGTATCAGCTTCTTAATACCATCCTCATTATGATGACCAAGAACACGATGCCAATAGTGAATACAACCTTTATTACAATTATGAACCGTAAAAGCTTTTTCAAAAATTGCATTAAGAGTGTACAAACTATTCTTAAGATAAGCCTTACAAATAATCTTATCATTTCTTTCTAAAATACATTCATTTTTAACAAATTTAACAATAAACCCCTTTTCTGTAATTTTCCTAACCGATAATAAGTTTGAATTAAAATCTGGAACATAATATACATCACCAATAGTTAAAGTTACACCTCTGGTCTTGATTTTACAAACTCCTTTACCCTTAGCTTGAGAACTGTTTCCATTTGCAACACTAATTGATTGACCGCATTCATTATAATTGATTTCACTAAAAAGCTTCTTGTCATGGGCAATATGGCAACTTGCACCCGAATCTACTATCCATGTACCTTGAGTTTCACCAGAAAATTGAGTCATCAGCACGTATTTATCTTCATTATCTTCAACTTGTTCAATAATATTTGCTGTTTTCTGATTTTTCTTGCACCAGTTTATGTATTTATAACAATCCTTCTTGAGGTGACCACTCTTCTTACAAAAGAAACAAGTTTTGCCTTCAAATTTCTTCACTGTTTTTGACTTTAAAGCGGAAACGTTAGAAGAATCATTTCGGGATGCTCTTTTGAAATATTCTTCCAATAATTTTGCTTTAACCATTTCCATTGTCAAATCTTTATCTGGTCTTACCTCAAGAGCAGTAATTAAACTATCATAGCTAGATGGAAGGCTGCTTAAAATCATGGAAACTTGCCAATCTTCTGAAAAATCTTGATTTCCAATTGCTTTTAATTTATCGAACAGTTCCATCATTGAATTTATGTGCAATTCCATATTCTCACCTTCGCCTAATTGCATGCTGCATATTTTTCGCATTAGGTGCACTTTTGAACTTAATGTGACACGTTCATGCTGTTTCCGTAGGTTTTGCCATGCATCCTTAGCTAATCTTTCATTGCGTATATGAATGAGTTGAGAATCTTCAACACATAAACTTAAGACAGCAAAGGCTTCCATATTTTTCTTCCTCCACGAATCTGTGTCTTGAACAGGATCTTGAAATACATACCACAGATCTTCTTTAATGAGGAACATCTTCATCTTGAATTTCCAGTTGTAATAGTTGTCTTGATTGAGCTTTTCTATTCCATAAAATCTATTTTCGCTCATCTTAAATCTTGAGGTCTTTAATATTTTCTTTCTTGAGTCTTGAAATTTACCTTTCTTGAGCTTTCTTTCTTGAATAACTGCTTATCTTGATGCACTTATTCCTTTATCTTTAAACCGTCTTTATGAAAACAACAATGGCCCATAACCTATTGTAAATATTGTTTCAGATTTAAAGATTTTTAGAAAACTTAATTTATTTAATTTTATTTTTTATTTCGAAAATTTTCTTCTTTTCTTCACAAAAATTCAAAGCTTATAAGTATAAATTACAAATTTAAAACAAGTTAAATTATAAACAAAGTATTTTGTTTCTACATACAGGACAGGGAAAAAACGTTATTAAATTCGAACTATTTGCAATATTTCAACGAAAATTATGTATTTAGACTAAAATGAAACCAGAAATATATATCGATTGAAAAATTTTTGTTTGTTTGTTTTATTTGGAATTGCAAAAATCTGAAACCAAATAACCTATCTGCAGTACTAATTACTATGAATAAATCAATTTTTTCTATACATATATATATCACATAAATTAAATAATAACAGTTATAGTTTCTTTTACTGGTTTAAGCAAATGAAAGTACTTAATAATTGTTTAAACTACACAATGCAACAAAATTAAACTTTTATCGCGATTTTTGATTATTTAGTTTTATTTAGTGCGTAACGGTCCTCTAGGTACAAAAACTGTCATCATTTGGTCATTTATGATATTATATGTTCAAAATTTTGCACAGATATACGTTATGATATAGGGAATAATAATCCATAAAAAACTCAATTTTGAAATTTTTGCAGATAGTTTATTTGGTCTTTAAGATGACGATATATGTATATTCTTATTCCATTTGTGTGAAATTTAAGACAAATTTGCAAAGCCGTTATTTTAAACAAACGAGATTACTATATTCGGCTATGCCGAATCTTAAATACTATTCACCAATGGTGTTACAAAAGTAAAAAAGACTTCAATCTCTTTGATTGCAAATACGTATTCCTACACCCCCTCTCAATCGATTAGTCCAAGTTTATCTCGCAACTTCATAAAACGACTTGAATAAGTTGACTTTGTAAATTTATCTGCTAACTGCTACTCAGTAGTAATTGGAGAAATTCGAATTGTTTCTTTTGAAATATGATCTCGAATAAAAGGGTGCTTAATATCAATATGTTTACCGTTTAGTCTCCAAGTTTGTTGCCATTCCTAAACAACCTCTGTTGTCTTCAAAAATATTGATTTGATATTTATCATCTCTTACTTTGAGGTCTTGCATTGCTTCGGTAGTTGCCAAACTAAGAGCTACATATTCTGCTTGAGATGATGAACTGGCAACAGTTTGCTGTTTCATACTACACCAGGAAACTGATTTTCATTCAGATACATCTGAGGCCCAATCTCATCAGCATACCCAATTTTTGGTTCATTAGTACTTGTTAAATCTCAATTTTTATAGATGGAGTTCCTTTGGTGTATCTTACAACTCTCTTTAAATATTGACAGCATATATCAGGGATTGAACAAAGCATAAGATACATTAAACTACCTAACAGCTCACGAAAAGGTTGTTTTGTAGCTTGTTCCGTTTTGTTGACTTCGAGCTGTAACGTTTCTCCATTGGTATTTTTACAGAATTACAATCGGACATACCAAATTTCCTTAAAATCTTAGTGCTGTTTCACAAACATCAGGTTTACTTGATCAGTTTTTCTTTAAATTTCTTTTGAACGTGCATTTACTTTTAAGTGCAAGTGCAAATAACTCCGAACATATAAACAAATGTTTTAAAGCAATTAAAGATAATAAACCCGTTTCTTTAATGTAACATTTATCCGTAGAAATTAGAAGGATAAGGTAGTGTAAGTAAGTCCTAGTCTAGGCCTAGCATTTTTCAATAAAAATTGTCACAATTTAATTCTTTTACATTTTTGTTTTAAGTTTCAAAAATATTATAAAAAATGTATCTTCTCTAAATTTATGAAACAATTTGGAAAATTAAATAGAAATATTTCAAAATTCTTAAAAATACTTTTAGAAACTTTGCATAAAAAATGGTAAAAATTGAGAAAATGCTCTATGGAAAGGCTCTAAATGCCCTAGACCTTAAACCAGTCGATGTCTACCGCTATACCATGACCAATAATAATAATATGACCATAGCCATTCTGACACGTGGAGCCGTTGTACAAAGCATAAAATATCCTGATACCTATGGCAAAATGGCAGATATCTGCCTGGGTTACGATAATCTACAGGCGTATATAGATGACAAAAACGTTTATATGGGTGCGATAATAGGTCGGGTGGCGAATCGGGTATCTAAAGATAAGATCACAATAGGCTTTAAGGATTATGTGATAACCAAAAACTATAATGACAAATATCAATTAAATGGGGGATTTCAAAACTTTGGTACTATGATTTGGCAATCAATTCAAGAAATGCCGAATGGCCTTGTGCTGCAGCATATAAATCCCCATTGTATAGAAGGCTATCCCGGAGAATTGACAGTGAGAATAACCTATACCCTAGATGATGAAAATAATTTTGGTGTGTCTATATGCGCTGAAACAGATCGAAGAACTATACTAAATATATCCCAATATCTGTTTTTAAATTTAGCTGGCAATACGGCTCATAAGGAAGGTCTGTATCAGCATAATATTATGTTAAAGAGTAATAGAATAGTTGAATGTGACCTGGAGCAAATACCCACGGGCAATTTATTGGATGTATGTGAGACAATATTTGATTTGAGAAGATATATTAATTTGGGTAAACGCCTTAAGAAATTCGCTAAACATCCGCTTAAGGGCTTTGACCAGAACTATTGTATTGATGTCTGTGGCGGAGACTTGACACCCGTGGCCAAAGTCATACACCCCTGTACGGGTAGATGGTTGGAGTTCTATTGTAATCAGCCTTCAGTTAATTTTTTCACCTGCAACCATTGGCCAGATTTAAAACCATCTGAACCTGTTATTGCAAATGAAGAAAATAATACCAAAAGTGTTATAATGGGCAAAGAAGAGAAGACGGCTGATGATCAACCGGGTTTAAAATCCAAGATTCTTTTAAAAGAACCTATTATTGGTAAAAATAAGACAGTTTATGGTCATCATGATGCTTTTTGTTTGTCGTCTCAAGCTTATCCTGATGCCATTAATCAAGAGACCTTTCCTGGTGTACTTCTAGAACCCGGTTGCAAATATTGCAATAAGATGGTTTATCGTTTTGGATGCTGTGATCTGAGAACGTACTCTAAATTTTAAAAGAATATTCAAAAATATCAGAATGTTGTTAAATAAGTTGAAGCTTCAAAATAATAAAGAGAATGAAACTTGCTTGTATTCTTATTTCATGGTAGCACTAGTTGACAAAATTAACCTTTTTGCTTTACAATTGATCACCTAAATATATTTTATTCGTTATGGTCTTCTAATTTTAAAATTAAGATAGAAATAGGCTATGATTAGAGTATGGCTTACTTAAGGCACTTGTCGTTCATAAATTATGGGGTAGAAATATAAAAACGCCAATAATAATACAAATTCCTTCACCATTTAAATCAATTTATTTTTGATACATCGTTATTGAAATATACATATTATACAACGATATCATTAACCTCCTAAATATTAAACTTATAAACTACATCATGATAATATCTTTCACCGGGATTCAAAAATATTGTCGCAAAATTGTCATGATTCATGGCGTCGGGAAATTTTTCCGTTTCCAAACAGAAGGCGCCATGTTTAACATAACGTGCTCCTCCCTTACCTTCTATATACTTTTCACCATTCTCTACATCCGGCAAATTATTGGAAGTATAAAACTGAACACCCGGTTGATTTGTTAAAATCTCCAACCAACGACCGCTTTCGGGATGCTCGACTCTGGCAATACGTACCGTCTTTGTGGCATCCCAATTGTTGACGCAATAACAATTATCATAGCCCTTAATGGGTTTATCCTTAAACAAAGGTACACGTTCTCCCATTTTGGTGGGCTTTCTTAAATCATAAACAGTATCGGCTACGGGCATCAATTTGCCCGTGGGTATTTGATCCAAATCAGTATCCACAATATTGTCGGCATTTATGGTAACAAGATGTTGCATTAGGCCCGCTTTTCCCGAATTATGCCCAGCCAAATTGAAGTAGGCATGATTTGTAACATTTATACAGGTCGTCTTGTCGGTGGTGGCCTCGACTTGCATACGAAATTCATTGGAATCATTTAGCTGACAGGTAATAGTACAGGTTAATGCACCAGGATAACCTTCATGTCCATCGGGCGAGACATGCTTGAAGACAACACCATCGGCTAAAATTTTCTCTATCTCCCAAATGACACTATCAAAGCCCACAAAGCCACCATGTAATTGATATTTATCTTTAAAGTTTTTGGTTACTTGTAGCTCCTGACCGTTGAGTTTGAAACGA